>OY776279.1:8551559-8721559 GCA_963675445.1 Linnaemya vulpina
CTAAAGAATGTGCAGAACTAGTTTCGTTTCATTATTTTTTTTCGTTTCGTTTTTTCCAATATTTTATTTTCATCTGATGCTTCTATTAATTCCTAATGTAGTAACTATTGCAACTGCTGTGATGACTACAACAACAACAACAGCAAGAAATACAAAAAAGCCTAAGCAACAACAAGCTGCTTAGCAGGATTGTTAATACAAAGTCTGATATGACCACAACGTCAATAACAACAAATGACTGGTATTCGATAACACTGATTAGTTACATGTGAAAAATGTTTCAAGTGGAAGAAAATCACAACTCGAAAAGTGAGTTGTACCTAAAACTAAAGCGAAATTACATCGCATTCTCACGTTGTTAAAGGAAATCAACTGCCATAAAAATATATATTAATTTTCAATTGCAATTTGAATTGAAGGTAAAAAGAAAAAAAATATACTTCAATTGTGCCGTTGCCCTCAAATCCTACAAGAGATCAGATAATTTTTTTTTCATAATAACACTAAAAAATTTAAATAAATTTTGAAAAATGAAATTTTTTACTCCAAGAAAGTCCATCCGGCTACTAGAACCACCCCCATCAGATCAATTGTTCCCAATTTAAAAGCAATAAATTGAAGTGATTTTGTAAACTTCTTTAAAATAAAAAAATTCTCTCGACAGACTGTAGGGATGAGTATACAAGATGAGTATAAAAATATAAACTTGCATCGGTGCACGGTGGGGTTAAGCGACCTTTTTGCGCCATGGCTGATAAGTGACCAGAGTGACTCACTGGTGACTACCCTAAGAGTCATTAGTGATTCTCGCGTGGCTTATATATGGCTCACGTATAAATCAAAAGTGACCCACGCGTGACTAATAAGTGACTAGAATGAGACACATTAATAATTCAAGCAAAGATAAAGCATGACTCAAGCGAGATTAATTCGGAAGTCATGAGTGACTATTAAGTGAATCACTGTTGACTCATAAGTGACTCACGCGTGACTTACACGTAAAAAATTACGACCCCTGACAATAACGAGAGCATTAAAAATTTTCTTATTTAAAACTAAAATTAAAACAATCCACATAATGGGATTTTGCTTAATTTTATGCGATACAAATAATGAGTGACTAATAAGCACCTCAGGCGTGACTCATAAGTGATTAATACGTGGCACATTAAAGACTCAAGCGAAAGTAATGCACAAGTCACGAGTGATTATTAAGTGACTCACGCTACTTATAAGTGACCCACGCGTAACTCACGCATACCAACTCACGAGCACTGATAGTAACGTTAAGGACTCAATTCCTATATATTAAAAATTGATACAAAAATATCTCACACAAAGGGATTTTGCAAAATTTTATGCGAGACTAACGCATGAGTGACTAATAAGTGACTCATGCGTGACAAAACCAGTGCATAGCTCACGAGTTACTGGTAAGTGACTCACGCGGATTATAAGTGACACACGCTAAACAAATCACTGGTTCTGACAGTGAGAAATCCACTAAAAATTTTATAAAGGCTCATATAATGACTCACGAGTGAGTCACGCGTGACTCATAAGTGACGCACACATAAAAAATCAATAGTATTGATTGTAACAACAGCACTAAAAATGTAGTTAAGGACTCATTTCGTACTTATTTGAAATTGGGACTAAAATGTCCCAAATAATGGGATTTTACACAATTGTATGCAAAACTCACGAGTGAGTAGCAAGTGACTCATGCTGGCACATAAGTAACTCACGCATATTTTTCAGTGACAAATTTAATTTCAACTTGAATGCTGCACGTCTGCGGAAAATTGGAAAATTTAAATTAAAAATCCAAATTAAATGTTTCTAGACCAGGAGGTTTTCGATGCTGAAATTTCAATAAAATTTGCATGAGAATTTCAATCAATATCGAATGTGGCGATTTCGGTCCTAATTTTCAATACCAAAAATACCGTGAAGCTGTTCCCAATTCCTTTTCCACATTCTTGCAAACATAATCTGATGGAATAGATTCTTCCTGGCAGAAAACTTTATTCTTAACAAATCGTTTAAATTGTAAACAATTCCTTTTCAATTAAATTCAAAATTAACTATCACTTTCAAAATTATTGAAGCATGCAACAATGGCAATTGTCTCCTCGCCCAGTTCCTTTTTATTACGCTACCCTTCATTGTAATAATTATTACAAGAACAAACAAACAAATAAACGAAAAATAATAATAACAAACACAATAACGAAAATCTCATTATAAATTCTTAATCAAGTTCTGCAAAAAAAAGACCAGATTAAGTACTCGTATCCAACATTTGTGAGCCAATTTTTAATGATGCAAATGCCCTCAAACTCCAGCAGCAGCATAAACATTTCAACGAACGAACGAACGAGCGAACGAACATATTTGACAGGGTTGACCTTCAACAAAAGAAAAAGCAGTTCATGTTGTTGTTATTGTTATTACCGTTCATGTTCCAACTGCTACTTTAGCAGCGCGAAGTGATAGTGGCGGCGCTGGATAAAAACAAACAATCAAAAACTCAAATTAAACTTTGAAAAATAAAACAAACAGACAAACAAAAACACAAAAAATATACTTAAGATTGAATTATTTGAAAAAAGTTGCAGTCGTATGTCTGATTCGCGTTAGAAATTAGTAACAGCGTGCAACAGCAGTTTGAAAAAGCTTTAAAGTGATTAACGACGGTCGTGTGTTAAAGTCTGACAGACACAAACATTTTGCGGGGCATTAGAAGTGACGAATATAAAATTAAAAGTTCCGCTTCAGTCTTGAAAAATTAAATTAAATTAAATTAAATTTGAAAAACATGTCAAAATAATCTTTTTGTTTATCTATTTTTTATTGTTATTCTTCTTCTTCTTTTTCTTGTACAGTTTACGCCAGGAAAGTGAATTGTTATCACGTCAGACTTCAGCGCATCACTGGTCGCAAAATGATTTATCTTCATTGGCCTCAACGTCAGTTGCTGCTTCGCCCACTTCGCTTCTTTCCAGTGGTCGAGATTTAAGTGATTTGGGCAGCTGCACGCAACAGCAACAACAGCAAATGCAACAGCACAACAACAGCTCTGAAAGCACATCATCAACGGAAACGCTTAAATGGCTGGGCTCCATGAGTGACGTGTCCGAAGTCAGTCACGCTACCGGCTTCTCAGCCATTTCCGAATCGGGTAAGTTGACAAAAATTAAAACGTTTTAGACATTTTTTTTAGTTCAACACAATTTTTGTTGTCTTTCAGTGTCTACATCACAATTAATTGTGCACAGTTCACGCGTGTTGACACCCAAGCGGCATCAGAGTGAAAGTCTTTTGTACACAACGGAAGAGCAAGACCAAACACCGCAACAACAACAACACCCACAGCACCAGTGCATTGCAACCTCTCACTCTCCCCAACATACACCCAACAGTTTGCCAACACACAACTCACCACCCTCCCTGGGCAACAGCTTGACTCACAACCATCGGCATAGTCCCAGTTATCCACCCACACACCAAACATCTCACACTTTGTATCGCCATCAGCACAGTCACCACAACGCTTCACCGGAGCTGTCGAAATCTATGACAGAAAAAACTTGTTTGCAGAAGACGCCCTGCAGTTCTGATGCTTCATCCCAAAAATCCAATATATCGGTTACTATTTCAAATAGCGAGGCAGTGGTAACCATTTCACCACATCCTCCACCAGTGCCGGCTCCCAAGCCTGCTCATAACCCCAATGGCTGTAACGATGTGCACAAGGCAGCGAACAATCTCGCCGAGTCGAAATCGCAAACCAACATTTCCACGCGGTCTCACGGTTTGCCACGGCAAAGCAGTTGCTTGGGCATGGTGGGCCACAAATCAGTGTCTGCTTCCATGGACTCTTTGTCCGATATCAAACATCCTTATCGAAACAATCATCGCCTGTTCCCGGTCAGCACTTACACGGAACCGGTGCACAGTAATACCTCGCATTTTGTCCACCATCCAAAGCCTCAATACAGCACGGGTTTGCAGAAGCCGCAGAAACTGCAACAGCCAACTACTTCTAGTGCCTCACCCTCATCAACTTCATCCTCTTCGGCATCAAGTCCCTCGATGTCCGGCAGCCACAATAATTTACATCAACCCAAACTGGGCTCCCCCAACTATCCCCAGCCTAGTTGGCAATCCGTGGCCGCCTTAATAAATGATTTTGAGAGGACAACTGATCAGCAACAACCTCAGAAATACACCTACTTGGATCCCAATAAAACACATCGAGTGCCCAATCCAGCCCTGAAAGCTTTCCAAAAGAATGCGGTGCAATCCTACTTTGAAAGACAGCAGCAGCAGCAGCAACAACACCAGCAGCAACAACAACAGCAGCACCACAATCAAAATCATGCCCATTCCCTGGATAATTTATCGCCCAAGTCCTATCAGCAGCAGCCGACCATCATGAGGCCAAGTTCCTTGCACAATCCCCCGCCAGAGGGAGTGCAAACTGTTCTGCTACGAAACTCTCTGCCCAATAATTACAGCACAACTTCGGGCCAAAGGCCTCTGTCGGAGGACAAATTGGCTTACAGTCCTCGCACTTTAAGCAATACAATCCATAAGCCACCCTCCCCTGCACCACCACCACCCCCTCCACGATCTCGTTCCATGATGCCCACTCTTCTACGACGATCTTCTTCGGCCTCCGACTATGCCGAGTTAAGAGATCAATTTATGTCCTCGCCTAAAGAGAAATTGCAATCACAATCTATCAAAAATATTTCCAGTTCCGAGAAATTCTCCTTCAATGACTGCGGTATGCCACCACCTCCTCCACCACCCAGAGGCAGATCTTCCATGCCACCCCGAAGAACTTCATCAGCCGCAGAATATGCTGCCATAAGAGACAAAGTTTTACTGCAACAAGCCGCTGCCTTAACACACCAACAGCTGCATCCTCATCAGCACCAGCACATGAATCTGATGAACAGCAGCTACCAACAACCAGCACCCCACCATGCCCACTTTCCCTACCAGCAGCTGTCGCCTCAATCTTATCAAACCGGTCTGCCTATGGTGCCATCGCCCTTGCAAGATGGCTGGGTGCCAGAAAGACCTCCCAAAAATCCCAACTTGAGAGTGCCTTCCCCCGACCTACCGCCTCCTCCCCCTGGCCTAGAAACAGAAACCACTATACCGGACGAACCTTTGCCCCCACCACCGCCAGAAATACTACAACGTCAGCCCATAATTGACTCTACGGTGGAGTTAATGGCTAAACCGCCTTCTCCCAATCGCCGCAACAGTTTTGCCGGAGCTTCTCTCAGAAAAGCCAACTACTTCAATAGATCTCCCTCAAACGACAGTGTAAACGTCAATGCTCCTTCCAAAGGACCGCCGCCTTTGATACCTCGAAAGCCAGCCAGTATTGAACTGCTACAGGTCTCCAGACCTTCAGCAGCCGCCCTCAATCAATTGAGCAGCATAAAACTGCAGCCGGAACTTTGTCGAGCCACAATTATCTCCTCGTCCACACGCAAAAGGTCTCACAATTTGGCCGCCACCTCTTCAGCGTCTTCGATACCAGCCATACAGGAAAATATCAGCCTGATAAGCGACCACAATGTCAGACATTCACCAACCAGTGCTACCAAAACTTCGTCTCCACCACCACCACTTATGCCAAGAATGCCAAGTCTACAGCAGCAGCAGCAGGCAGCACTGCTCATGCAACAACAGCTCGCTAACAGCGGCAGCAACGCCAACTCCCATTCAACCAATCAGAAATCCAGGTGAGTGCTAAAATTCAATTTTAAATTAAATTAATTGCCGGCAGTTGAATTCGTTTTGCAACTGTTCCACACATTCGTTGCAAGAATAATGGAGTCATTAGCTTTTTGAAAACCAAATTTTTTTGTTGTGTCAATTTTATACGCCCGTATTTCAGTAGACACCACAGATTTTCTTAGTTGTTGCTGCCTGTTAAATCTGTTTGCCAGCCATTTTTTCTTGCAGTTTTAGTTTTTGCCACGAGCGCCAAACGTTATTGACTTCAAGGCATGCTATCGCTTTTCGATAATGCAGCCATTTGCTGTCAAAGTTGATGGATTGCAACCATTCCACTCCCACTTAATTGATCGTAATTTTTCTGCATAATAATTTAGCAAATGGTTAAGTGTAATGGGATTAAAAATTATAATAAAAATATTATTCTCGTTAGGGAAGACTGTTTAGATGTCAAAATATTCACAGGACAGGATCTGCTCCTGATCCTGTTGAACTCTTTTTCCTTTCAGTTCTTGGATGTGTTTGAAAGTTTGAAGTGTTGAAAAGTTTTTAGTTGAATTCGCAGATGTTTTTATGGATGGAAGAAATATCCTGTTTTCCCTCCATCTGTGTGAGAGCCTGGCGTGCAAGGATGCGTTTTTCTTTTAAGCTGCACACCAGGTAGAACAACGGGATTATCTTCAAAATAATGGGAAGGATTTTCTCCCTGGATTTTCTTTTTTCAATGATTCCTACAGAAGGACTATTCGGAAGCAATTAAACTTGTCTCTTCCTTTGGAGACGAGAAAGTAAAGTTCCCCACAGTGCGAAAGTAGAAACCCTGACTTTTGATCCCTCTTTTTCACAATTTCCCTGAGCTATTCCTTCGCCATCCTATCGAGAGAGTTGATGTTTAGGTGGATACGAAGTGTTCAATGTGTGTCGTGCAGCAACTCTAGGAATGCCAAACATTGAGATCCGATGAGCGCTCGATTTTCCCTAAACGGGATGATAAATAAATTTTACAAAATTTTAAATTTTCTTAGCGGCTCAAATTCAGGGATGTGAATTCTTATATTTCAGAGAGGCTGCTGAATGATTCCTCTGGAGTAGGACAAAATCAGAAGAGGTGAATAATATTCTCCTGACCCGCTTCGAAATCCATGAGTCACACACAGCCTGTCTACAAGCTCTACTGCGGGGATTTTCAAAAGCTTTTTTGATCTGTTGCAATTTCTCAACAATTTCCTGAGATCCTGAAGCTCTTTTTCATCAAAACAACTTAGCACTTAAAGCGATTTACTTGCCCGCGGAAAACAATTAGAAGCTACAGCGGCAACCGAGCCCAAGATTCTCGAACTGGCCGTCCCAATTTCTAGCTGGGAGCCCCAGTGCCAGCTTCTATCTATTGAGCAAAATCTTGGCTGGCGCAAATTTATCTAACCACAGAGCAGGACTCCAATCACCAAAACAAGTTACCTCGTCTTCGTCTGTTTTAGGAAAGCATTGACCGAACACAGCTCGCGGTTTTCCTATCACTCGAGTTAAGGCGAGGGCCGGACTGCTCACAAATTGTGCGGCATCTTTGCAACAACTGGGCTGACTTTTATTGGGGGAATCACACAAAATCCGAGTTAAATTTTGGGATGGATGACACAAAAAGTTTGCGATACGCCACCGTGCCAGTCTTTAGATCAGAGTAGATCAATAGTCAATTGAATCGTTTAGGCCTCACCAATACAAACGCACATGCCCTCCCTGATTGCAGACCATAAATAAATATTTGCGAATATTTAAATCCGTTTATTGCTGCGCATAATCAATGGAATTTATTTCTTTCGTTTCTGTCTCCTCTTTAATTTTTTGTCAAATACTTTCAAAATTAGTAACGGCCACAAACACTCAACTGAAAGCCTGCAAAACAAATATAAATGAAAATGAACAGCCACGTTTTTTCTTTTTTTTTTAAATATGGATTTCAACTGGAGTTTTTAACACACAAAAAAAGAAGTGATTGTTTTCTTTAAATTTAACAAACATGATTTTTTTATGTCAAATTTAGTTTTGGTTGTCTTTTTTTTATTTCTTTTTTCTGTTGCATGTAATATAAGAAAATTGCAAAAGCGACACCCGCAAACGACCTTTGTGGCACGATTTATGATGCAACTTCTACACTTAAAACTCATTCAAACTCCGCTTCTTAAATCAACCAGGTAAAACGGCAACAGCGTCACCAACTATATTTTTCCAATCTAAACAAATAGAAAAGAAATAAAATTGAAAATAAAAAAAACAAAAAATAAAAACTCCTGAAAGCCAAATGATTTTGTTTTTATCGTTTTCTTCCTTCCCCAGAAGAAAAATTGTCAGAAAATTAAATTAAATACAAGACTTGTCGCATTAAAGACTTGCGCTCGTATGTTTCTATATGGAGCACGAGAAGGTAAATCTGCCCGACTGCCTGCCTGCCTGCCTGGCTGCCAATAGAAGACAGATTCGATACGATAGAAAACTTTTGGCAGACAGGCTCAGGCTCAGGCGAACAAACGAACGTACGAACATTCAATTGAAATGGGCTGAAATATTTGGAGCTGCATAAGCTTTCGAGACAAGATATATTGGCCGAGATTATGGCTGCTTGAGCGTGTTTAGGCAGGCCAAGTTAAAGCTAAATCGCAGCTAAGCTTAAGCCACTGCAACAGCACCAGCCAAAAGGCTTCAAAAAAATAAACATTAACTTGCAACACATCAGGCGTGTGCCGTTTAAGCTTAAACTCATTTGTTTTCTTGCCTTTTTAAAAAATCTCTACCAGAGTGTGTGTAATTGTACACTATGATTTGTTAGTGTATACATGTGTGTGTGTGTGTGTTTAGTTAAGCAACTCTCATTCGTTGTATACCCGATCGCTGTACTCATGCACGTGGGTCAAAGTGTTGCCACTTCTAATTGTTAACACTCGACTGCTTTTCGTAGACAAACAATCAATTTTCGTTTTTTCTCTGACTTGTTTCCATTACAAAGTCAATTGTAATAAAATATATAAAAAAAAATGCTTAATGAAATGGCAAAATATGTTAGTGCTGCACAAATACATTGATGGATAAAAAAATAGCATAGAAATTGTTTTGGATAGTCAAGTCTCCTCAAGTAGTACCCAAAATGCCAAAGTGGTAAAATATTAAAGAATTCCACACTTCGACATACTCCCAGTCTGTGAAATGAATTATTTCATCAATAATTTCCTCCGAAAATTTTCAGTTAATTGAATAATTATTTCATTAATGTAATACAAATGAAAAATAAAAAAAATATTTTTTCGAGATCGCCACCATTTCCAAATAATATTAAAAAATCCCGAATTCTGTACTTTTGTTATTATCACGCCAGCCGCAGTTGACATTTTTATATCATTATTTTCAAATACTTTAGAGCACAGTTGGTCCCAAAAAGCATTAACAATTTTTTGGATTGAATCCCTGAGAAAACACATCCTAAACTTAATATATATAATTTAAAAGGGGTTATCAAAACGAATAATTTTAAATGAGTTTCTTGT
Source organism: Linnaemya vulpina (assembly GCA_963675445.1). Lineage (NCBI taxonomy): Eukaryota > Metazoa > Arthropoda > Insecta > Diptera > Tachinidae > Linnaemya > Linnaemya vulpina. The sequence goes on from OY776279.1 coordinate 8,560,862, forward strand.
AAAAAGTTTTTATACAATTTTTTTAGTTCAGAAAATGCTGAAATATTTTCATATTCTTCTTAAAATCTCTTAATATACATATATCGTGAATAATTGTTCCCTTAAATAGTTTCCCTATTCCCAAACCACCTATTGGGCATAACTTTTTATTTGAATTGTGTCCTTTTCAATTCAGTGGGGAATAACTAAAATGCCCTAGAATATTTCCATTAATGACATGTCACACAATGCCTTTTTAGTCTCTCTATATGTGTCTTTTGTTGGGGAGAGGTGTTGAGAAGCTTGAGAAGTAAAACACGTCACACAAAATTACAATCCGTGGGGACTTTCAAGCATCACACCAAAGGCACAAATTAAGCGAGGACAACAGCTTTTAGCTAAGCCATTTTGGTAAAAGGAATTACATACAACCAATTCCTCTTTCTATGCTAAAATGAACACGACAAAAACATAAACAAAATATTTAGAACTTGAAACCAGTGTTTTCATACAAAATACTATTTTGATACTCTTACAGCCTGTCCCACGATGTCACTCGACATCCTTTTGTCTCACAATTACTTATAAAACTAAATCAAATTTTTACCAATTGCTTTTGTTTCAAATACGTTCAGTTAATTAATTAGTGAAGGAACCAACATCCATTAAATCTTAAACTCACACAGCAAATTAAAACAGCGCTGTTTTCGAAAGCCACTCTCCCATCAGAAGTCATTTTAATATTATTTTTACCACTGGATAATAATTTTTGTTTTCTATTGAATATTTATTTAGATTATTGGAAGTTCTTATCGCTGTTTATCTGTATTTTCCTGTTGGCGCCAAATTGACTCCAGTAGGAATGAAACCTTTATGGGATCAAAAGTTTTACATGTTATTTATGATAGAGGTGAATAGTTTAGCCTTCCACCTTTATATATTCCTTTCATTGGGATTGAAAGGTTTTATGGATAGTTCAGTCTTTTACCTTTCAATTATTAAAAGAGGATTAGATTAAGAGAAGGAAATTATTTTTTCAAAACCATTTAATTATTTGCTATTTACTCTCTTGTGCTTAGTTGCTGCATTGCCTTTTATAGAAGTGGGGTGAAATACTTGTAGATATTGTGATATCAACAAATATTTCTTAGGCATATAAATACTTTTTTTTGGTATTATATTTCAGACTTTCAGCGGTTTCTGAATTCAAATTATGACATTTTGTAAAAATTACCACACAATTTCATTGCAAATTATCCGCTATTCATTGACACAATTTTCTTTAAACCTTCTCCAAGTGCTAAAAGTTAATATTTATTACAGCTTTTCGTTAAAACCAAATCTGTTTATAAACAAAAATTATATATGACCACGTTTTAATACGTAATTAGGTTAAGTTGAGACGTTTTTTTTTTCTATTTAAAGCCAAACCACGAATGAAATTTGAAAAGAAAATCTTTCAAAGAAACCAAGCCTAAAATAAAAATTGTCCTTTTTTATTAGCGCGAAGCAAACAAACAAAAAAATATTATATTTTGTTAAATTGAAATGACAAAAACACACCCACAAACTGTTTAACCTCTTTTTTGCAGCAACAAAATAAATCATTTTGATATAGAAAACAACAACAACAACAACAACAAATGCAAGCAACAGAAATAAAGTTTAATTTCAATTGACCATTGTTTTCCAACGGATTGTTTCGTTTCATTTTCATAAGAGTCTATTTTACTGCATTCGGCTGCTGCTGATGTAATTCATGCCTTCATTTGGCGAGTCTCGTAAATTACTTTTTAAAAGATCAAAAATTTTAACTCGTTATTTTAACACAAAAACCAAAATCATTTGAGAAAAATAAACTCCAAAAGAGCTGCAAAATTATACCAACGCCAATATAATTTTTAAAAATGTCAGTTACACAAATTATACACATTAATGGCGGTAATATTATATGGTCTTTATTAAGCTCTCAAATAATAATTATAAAACTATTTGACAAAACTCTACTCTGAAAAGCAAAAGTACAAACTCCTCAATGTCACTCACTCTGATGGTTGGATGGCTGGCAACGACAAATTGTTACAGAATTTCGGCGTAAAGCTTAATTTTGTTAAAATTACTTCCACTTAATTTGTATATTTTTCTTTCCAAGCAATTTGAAGTTCTTGTTTTGCAATCACTTTTTTTTGGAACATTAGCAAATGACTTTAATTTTATGAAATTAGTTATAAAAATAAAATGAAAAGAAAAAACTGTTAAAGCAACATTTTAACTTTAAGAGTCAGAGGTCATTTATCTGGCTGCCTTAAAAATCCAAGTGGTAATAGAAGCTGCAAATAAATGCTGAGTTGTGGCTACAATTTTATTTAGATACTGATTCATACATTCCCATTTGCCACAATGCCACTTAGCACATTTACAAGACAATGCGTTTCAACGATTTATTCTATTGCATTTCAAACATAATACACATTTTGTTAGAGAAACATTAAGAAAATTAAATATATTTAAAAACTTTGTTGCAAAACCACTGGTCTTGTTATCGACCATTTAGCATCGAAAAAGTTTAAATAAGAAAAAAAGAGAACAAAAAAGGTGTGAAATATTTGTTGATCTGAGAGTATCTGTTTCAACAAATCCGCACAATTGTTTACTGATGTCAAGAATTTTCACGAAATATTTAAGTGCAATTTATATAACGCTGTGGGAAATTAATTAGCAGGAGACACTGCAAAAAATGCTGCAGTTACTTAAATTTATTTTAAATATTTTACTTCTTTTTCATTTCACTAAGAAGTAACAACGATAACATCTCGAAATTTCTTCTTGAAATTTTATTTCTTAAAAATTTCTAAATAATATTTGTTTTAACTCAGCATTTGATTTCCCACAGAAACATGTGGAATTTACATCCCCATTTAAGTGTTATATTTTAAAACAGAGTCCCAAGTTTCATAAATGTGTCCAATATGAAATTGATTTGTAGTTGATTTTATTGTGACTTCTTCACCACTGTGTTATGTAATGAAATTTTTGTTTTCACCTCCCTTTAAACAGTTTACAACACAAAACAAATAGCAAAGCATTAAATATAATCTTGAATTAATGTTGCCTATCAAAAGGCTGAAAGAAATCTAGCTCTCAGCTAAGCAAGTCAAAATATAAATAAAATACAAAAATAGCAAGAAATTGCTTATCTAAATACATGTACTGCCAACTGCTTAGCAAATATCAACACCTTTTTACTGTAACACTGCACCACAACACACCATTATCTAAAACAAATACTCAACACAACCCACCATACCATACCCTCCATGCTTATGAATGGTAAATTTATCCCAGCCAACAAATGAACAATAAGCATGATTCTTGTACGATGACAAATAATTGTGAATGCAATACAATAATAATTATTATTAAAACGAAATTGATATTATTTTGTGACAAAACGTTTACACCTCTAAACTATCTGCTACACTGTTAGATAACATAAATTCTGTCATTAATGGCACGTATGGATACCTTCAGAGTGAATTATTCATCTCCTAAGTGTCATGAGTTTCACAATTCACCTTCCTAAATTGGCTGGAAAAGTACCGAAAATAATTTATATATATTTTAAGCAACAAAGAGCCTCAAACATAAATTTTGTTTCGTTTACTGAGTGTAACATAAAAGATTGCGATGCTGCCAACACAATTGACGCACTTCCGACAAGGTCTTGTAAATGCCTCTCTTTTGAACGCTGACACAAATCATGTTTTTTACGCGTGATTTATTATTTAAGTTTTTTCAATGGAAATTTTTTAGTTTAACTTTTCGGTCCATAATATTTGAGGGCATATAATTTTTAATATCAAAGAATATTTTCCTTGGTGAAAAATTAAAGAAAAAAATAAATAAATAAATACAAAAAGTTTGAATGTTTACTAAACATTCATCCGAAAACTGCTGCATGTGGATCATATTCGATGAAAGCATAGCATATGATCCACATTAAAATACAACGAACATTTCATGAGATAAAACGTACATTAATTAATTACTCGGTACTCTTTTAGTTATGACACTTTTTTTATCTTTGACAAATTTGGCATACAAGAAGAAGTCATCATGTGAATCAAGTTCTTACATTTCCTTGACTTTTTTATTTAATAATTGTATTTTATAAAATTTTTTTAGTTTCTCGCTAAGCTTCTTGGTTTTAAGGTTCAGAAATTTTTGAGTTATTTCTTACATCTTAAATATTCACCACACATCTTAATATTAACCACGAATAATTATTCCTCGAAACCTTTTCTCTTTACCGATTTTTGTTATTAAAAATTTATATTCCGCATGAAATTTCCCACTATTTCTGTAATGCTAGAAATAGTGGGAATTCAGTTTAGTTTTCGCAAAGTTAATGACAAGGAGATTTTTTTTGTCGAGAAAAGTAAAGAGATTCCTGGGGAGTTTTCTTGCTTGTAAAATTTTTCTATTACAACAGACTGTCATAAAATACAGAAAACAATGAAAATTTGTGTTCATTATATGACAGTTTTTCGCAAATTACTAGTCCTTCAAATATCATAAGAAGAAGAACGGTATGAAATTTTATTGACAGTTTGAAAATTTTATCTCGGCTTTCTTGCAAATTTATATTTTTATAATTATTTTCAATAGCTTCGTTTAATGTATTTCATTAAAAAAAATTATTTTAAAAAATTTTTTGAAAAGAATTTTCTATTTATATATAATTATTTTTATATATTTAGTTTTGTGAAATCGTAAATTTCTTTAAGACTCGAGCTGTTTTTAATTTATATATAAAATTAAATATATTGATTTCATTCTGTCAATGCTTGTGTTTGCTGGGACATCAAAAGTATCTCTGGTATGAAATAAAATCCAAAAGTATCTATTAGTGCAATATAAGAGAGCTGAGAGTATCTCATAAATTGTATCTCTCTTTTAATGGCTCCGTGGTTGTTTTTGTATCTTCTTTAGGGTTATATTTGCTTAATGTAAACAATAAAAAATAAAAAATAATAATAAAGAAAAAAACCTCATGCCGTACATATAACAGCAACAACAACAGTACAGCTACAGCATATGCCAGCCAGCACAGTCCCATAGCCAATGTGGGCATATGGATTTCTTTAGCGAACAACTGGTTTTCATACGAGTAACAACTAACGAACGGTTAAGACGCTTGATGGAAATAGAAGCGGCGTGACAAACATTTCATACATACTTTGGTTTTGTGGTATTTGTAACAGAATAATTTTTACAAAGAAAACTATTCAATACAAAACAGAAAGTAAAAACGGATTTTTTCAAAAATTCAGTTATTAAAATGTGTTAAAGAGAATTTGTAACAAAATTTCTTCTTTTTTATAGTGCGTGCAGGCATAAACAGAGAAAATGCTGACTTAACAATTGTGAAATTCGCTTTATGAAAATTAAAAGTTAAAATAATAAATTGTTTTGCTTCATTAAAGTGTTAATATTTGAATGGGCAGCGAAATTGTGGTAACGTTAGCAACGGCAATAACAAATAAATTTAATTGAAAAAACAGTTAAACAATTTTGCGTGTCAATTGATTGCTTGAAATAAACAAAAATAATAATAATAATAAATATAAAGCAGCCATGATGGTTGGCAATTTGATGTCAATAAAAAAACCTTTAAAAGCCTTGTAGTTTAAAAAAAGTGTGACAACAACAACAAACAGTGAAAATAAAATCATACAAAACTTTTAATTAAATGCCGCAATTGCAAAATTGTTCAACTTGAAAAAGAAAATTAAAATAATTTAAAGGGAAATACAACTGAAAACTGGCAAATTTTGGTGGAAGTCCGCAATGAAAAAAAATCCCATTTAACAACGTAAAAAAAAGCTGACAACATTAAATCCAATTAAAACCCACGAAACTAGAACAATAACAATTTCAAAAATATAAAATAAAAAGACCAAGAATCAGGCAGCATCTTTACAAAAACAAAAACCTTTAATTGCAGCCACAGAACAACAACAACAACAACACAACAACCAAAAGAGCAACGCTCGTTTTCTGTTTTCTTTGCGATTAAAGTGAAATTGTTGTTGATTTCTTTAAACGGTCCTACAAAACTTGTTCCCCTCTTCATCACATTAACTGTTATTGTTATTGTTGTTGATTTTGTTGTTGTTTGCCTTAAATTTGAACAACAACAACAATTGTTATTTTGCTAAGTGGAAAACAAAACTCACAAATACAACAACAACAAGCCAAGTAGAAGTAGAAGAAAATTGCATTAACAACCAACAACAGCAACGTTACAAACTAACCGTACTGTTTGTTTGTTTGTTTGCACGTGTGTGTGCGTGTGGTGTACAGAGTGTTTGGGAAGTTTTGTCAAGTTGGATTACTCAATTGTGGATACGGTACATCAATTAAAAATGGTGTTCGGTGGGAAATTTCGTATCAGAAGGTAAATGAAACAAATGAAATTGTACAACAAATTTCCACGTTGTTATCATTTTATTGGCAGCAACAATTAATTTTGTGTATCAATTTTTATCTATCGATTTTTAATAAGAATTCGTGTTCAGCGAGTATAAATTGGAAGTAGAGAAAATATTGAATGCAAACGAAGTTTTATTATTTTCCATATGGGGGCTTACGGCGTCAGTGTGCGTACGTAATTTGATACGAAAATCTGTGCGTGTGTGTGTGTTATTTATCTGCACTGAAATTGCAAATAATTTTCTGTTCTTCGACAGCAAATAATCTTATATGTTTAATATTAAAGTTCTCTAATTTAAAAAAATGCACTGCGCGACTTTAAAATATTTTTAAAAATTTTCGGAGAAATTCGGAGTAAAAGGGTCTCGGAATTACATGCACTTACTATTGAAATAGGATTCAGGGCAACTTCGGTACATTTTTTAGTTATACCACACCTCGTAATGCTATACAATTGTTTTTCGGAGTTACTCCGATTTCACAGAGATTTATATTTATTTTAAGCAACATGTTAATCGTGAATTTAAGTAATTTTTACTTTATTTGTGAAACTCGAATTTCGAAAGTTTTTTCTTAATTGTTTCCGAGGACCGAGATCTATATAGAATAGCCGAAAATGCGTTTTCGGAGTTATTTCCACTTTTGTTTAATTTTATATTTTTGTGATAGAGGTAACTTTACCCAAGCTCTGGAATCATACTCAACAAATGACTGCACTTACGGCTCTATATTAGCCTTTTCGGAGTTACTTCTATAAATCATTCGTTTAATTAATTTTCGGAGTTTGTTTTCATTTCTGTCGTGGTAGAGGTAGTTTTATTAGACTCAAGATTTTTATTGAATGAATATATTCCTGCGAGACTTATGTTTTCTTTATTCGGAGTTACATATAATTATGAGTGGATTTTTTCCTTATTTTGAATTTTCGGTATTTTCTTCTCTATTTAATTGAAACATTTTCGTTGCAAAATTAATTTCTAGGGGTTCAAGAGTCTTATTGAATCGTTAGATTTCTAATGGATCGAGGCCATATTTCGAAGATAATTTGTTATTTGTGTTATAAGTTTTTCGGAGTAACTTAAATTTTTGCTATTTTCCAATTTCGTTGTAAGTTTTAGTGGTAAATTTTAGTGGTTTCGGAGTGACTCCGATTCTCGCGATTTTTCAAACATTTTCTTTTTTTCTTTTCTTGAATTTAATTGCTAATAAAACAAAGAGAAATGTCAAATATCCCCTCAAGGAATTTTAAATTTCCCTTGCAACGGCACAGTGCAAATGGAGCGCTAAAAACATTTAAAAAATATATTTTTTATTTAAGAAGATGTCATTCTTTTAAAGCGCCTGCACTTAAACGATAAATTGAACTTTTATTCGCTATCAAAAGAGGCTTTAATATGTGTCAAGTCAAACTACAAACTGCTGCGTAAATATTTATAAGCGAGTAGATACGAAATTCACCACATGCGGTGGGGGGTGGGACATTTTGTGCAGATAAAGAAAAAATGTGGACAAAGAAAAATCTTTTGAATACTCACTCGCTTTTAGAAATGGCAAGTCCGGGTAAAAGTTGACAACTATTTGCCTGCAAAGAAAATAAAAAATTGTTCAATTATTTCGTGTCACAATAAATTGTTTGTAAAGTTGGCCCTGATGACTGTTAGAAAATAATAGATATTAAATAATTAACTTGAGGGTATTTTATGGTAATTAAGTTGTTAATTAAAGTTAATTTAGATAAAATATCAGTTATGAATTTAATAATAAAAATTATTATTTTTCTCTTTTATTATTTGATGTCACAAAAAATTCTTGGGACATTTTGAATGGACTATTGAAAGGTTTTTCTTTAATTTGCAAGAATCTGTTATATTTTTTACTAAAATGCGCCGATATGATAGAAGCTTATTATCGTTAAATTGTTAATTATATATTTCTGTCGAAAGGCTTTGTTTCATAATTTTCATAAATTTTTTTTTGCAACATTAAGGAAGTTAATAATTAATAAAATTGTATAATTTATAACACAAAAGCCTCAATATTATTAAACAAATACAAGCAAAAAATATTTAACTACGTCGTTATAATAATTAATAATGCAAAAAAAAAACAAAAACAAATTATTAAAATAAGAAGAAAAGAAAAAAATACAAAAAACAGAAAAACAGACTGATAAAGACAGACTTTAATCAGAGAACAAGTGCATTGTGAAGGAAATTTACAGATTTTTTTTGTCCATTTACAATAAATAATCCGTTCTAGAATACACTCGCACTTTATATGGCACAAAGACAGATACACACACAGACAGACAGACGACTTTAATAATTTAAATAATTTTATGGTTTGAGTTTAGAAAAAATAAATTTAATCACACAAATAAATTGTTGTTATTGAAGACTTGAGCTTTTTTTATCTCAATTGTTGCAGCTGAATGCAACAACATTATAAACTATTATATCAAACTGAAATATCCTTCAGACTGAATGAGAGTTATATTTCCAAAAGTCACCACTTGGAGAATTTTTTTCAACGGACATTTTTATCTCGTAAACAATAACATAGAATGATTAAAAAATATTTAAAGAAACTTTTCGGCTTAATTTTATTGTGTGGCCAAGACCTGCGCGTGACGAACGCTACATTCTACACTTGTTTTCAAATTTAAAAATAAGCATTTCAAAATAAATGCTTTAAATATAATTGTTAATGGAATTTGAGTAAATTTCTAAACTCATTTTTTTTTTGTACTTGTTGCAAAATAATTATGTGACGCACGCTACAAAAAGTTTCAAAGTTGAAAATTAATTTGGTAATAAATAAACATTTAAAAGAGTTCCCAAATAAATCAAATAATAAAGAGGTAAATCTTTTTGTACTTGTTGCAAAATAATTATGTGACGCACGCTACAAAAAGTCTCAAAGTTGAAAATTAATTTGGTAATAAAGAAACATTTAAGAGAGTTCCCAAGCAAATAAAATAATAAAGACGTAAATCTCCCATAACGTACGCTATGTAACGCACGTTACATTTTAATTAAAAAATTATATAGTTTCATCTTATTACAAAAACAAAAATGCATCTTATTTAATTCCAGAGTCAAATAAAACTGTCAACACTTTGTGACGCACTCTACCTAAATGCATTTAACTTAATTCTAAACTGATTCCAATAAAACTGTGACGCACGTTATATGTTCTCTAATGTATTAATGAAATAATATATTTCATGTTAACCAACTAATATATTGATTTCCTCCAAATACAGAAACGAAAGATATGTATAAGAGAACTCTAAGCTGAAAAATAAAGTCCCGAACCTTTTGTGACGCACGCTACTTTTTCCTCAAATAATCAAATAATTTGCAGGTTCTATCTAATTTAAAGAATAACTAATCTAAACGCATAAATCTCTTGCGACGCACGCCACGTAACGCTCGCTACACCTTCCCCAGTTAATTAAATAAATAATATACCGATCGTATATTTCAAATTAACCAAAATTTTTCCAAATTAACTAAAATAAAGCCATGAACATTTTGTGATGCACGCTACCCAATAAGCTTTATATGTTCTCTAATTAAGACAAATACGTTTTATAACAGAATTTTAAACTAAAGAATAACGCCCTAAACCCTTTGTGACGCATGTTACATATTCTTCAAATAATGAAATAATTTGCAGGTTTTAATCTAAATTGAAAAATTACTAATCTAAAGACGGAAACAGTTTGTGGAGCACGCTACTTAATGCACGTTATATGTTCTCTAATTAATTCCATTGATTTCTGTTAAATCCTGAAACAAAACTAAAGCCTTGAACCTTTTGTGTAATAAATAAAGCCACGTACCTTTTGTGACGCACGTTACATTTTCTTTAAATAATCAAATAATTTACAGGTTTCATATAAAATAAATAATCTACAGGCATGAGTATTTTGTGACGCACGCTTTGTAACGCTCGTTACACATCAGTCGAACAATAGATTGGTTTTCTTTTCTAGTTCTTAAAATAAAAAAGCATTTAAAGAAATTCTAAAAAAGTAAAATAGAGCCATACACCCATTTGTGACGCACGCTACACACTTATATATTCTTGAATTCCTTTATCAAATAAATATGGATTTAAAATTTTTTTATTATTAAACTGAAAGTCTTAAGTCGTGTAAAAACTTTTATGCTTCTTCTAGTGAAAAGTGCTACTGCACAGTGTTGCCAGACTGGAGATAATCCCAAAGATAATCGCCAAAGTTGGTTTTTATTTACCATTCGCTCGTATATTTACAATCTTTAAACAAATAAATGCTCATAATTATTTAATAACGCTAAACTTGAACTCTGAATAGTTGCGTTATCAACAAGACAAATACATTTTACTTAATCATTGAATAATATGAAACAATAAGTCATAACGTAAACACCGTGTAGTAATTAAATCTAAAAGCGGCTGATTAAAATTCTGCTTCAAAGATTTTTCTTAAACAAAAAAACTATAAAAAATTTAATAGAAAAAAATAAGAATATCAAGATGATTTTTTGTGAAATTTGAGTGTACAAATTCATGTTGATACTTGAAGTTAAATAAATGGCTGAATTATATGCTTTTGCCATTGAATTCAAATGACCCACTTCAAAACTGCTGCTGCTTCTCCTACTTCGGTTTGGGAAACAAAACTTTTTCTCTTCTTTTTTTTCTCTTTTTCTTTTATCTCAATCTCGACAGAAAACATTAAACAACAACCCGTAAGAACGAACCTAATTATTGGTACGGTTGGTTACTGTGGCACGTTATTAAATTGTTATACTCCGCTCAAAGAAATCTTCTTTCTGCCTCCAGGCAAAAAATTTAAGTTAATAAATTTAAAAGCAGAAATAAAAAAGGTTACTAACCCTCATTTCACATCGAGTCAAGTATTTTCATATTTAGAATTTAATCCGAAAAGCAAATCACTCGACGACATGAATAACTATTTGTAATGAAGTATTCCAATTTGCTCAAGTACCCGGGCTTAAGAACGCCATGAAAATAAATGGTAACATATTTGATAAGAAAATAGAAAAATAATGAACAAAATAAAATGAAGAGGAAAAAAGGTATGCAGGCTGTAAGAAGCCAAGCCAAGCCAAGGCAAGCCAAGCATGCCGTCGACGTTTGTCTGTTTGTCTAAACGAGATCATTTAAATAATAAATTCCATGTTAAATTCACTTAATACATACTCGCGTATGTAATTACAATGCCAGCCACGTAAACACATAATTGTTTTATTGTTTAATTTTAAAATAGTTTATTTTTAGATAAGAACTTTTTGAATAAAAAGGGCCACCGTATTCATACCACACTGGTGGGGAAATATTTTAACACTTCGTTTGAGGCATTCCTGCATGTTTACAAACAGAATTTTTTCCATATTTACATTTGAATAATAATAACAATAACAATAACGATAATTTACTTCACGAAATGTTTAATGTTTATAATTAAATCGAAATCAAGGTTAAACATTTTAAATACTTTCCACAAAAAGTTCTAATTGTTGCAGTGAAAAGCAAACAAACGAAGTGTTTAATAAATTTTCGTTTAATTATTTTTTACAATTTACGAGTTCAAAATGCCAAAAAATGCTATAAAAATCCTTTTACAAAAACAAAGAAGAATGAATATAAACCAGAGAATTAACACAATAATAATAAAAAATAAAAAATAATTTCATATTATAAACTTGTTATAATTTGAGAGGTTTTTCACTCGGGTGATTTAGTGGGTTGCTGGCAAGGGTACCACTTGTGTCCTAGAAAACTGATTTTGATACCAACATAACTAGGAGCAAAAGCAAGGAAATCGAGCATTTTATATAATTCATTTTAAGCCTGGCTTATTTCAAACAAGTTTATTTTCTCTCCCCTATAAAAATTCAAGAACATTTATATTATGACGGATGTCTCATACATTTTTGCATACAGGTCATTTACTACAATAGTGTCATAACTCAAAAAAAAACTAAAGTTTCAAATATATTAACAACTTAATGGGAATCTAAATATGGATTTCTTGCTCAAGAATAACTCTTATTAGATATTCAAGTGAAACTTTGACATTAACTTTGAAAATAAATTTTTTTATTACGACTCTATTCCAGTAGATGGGCGATTTTATATTAAACAGAGTTTAAAAATCGTTATTTTAAACACAATAATATTTTTGGGTTTAATTTTACCATATAATGTCTTGGCTTAATTTGTGTCTCCGCGGAAAGTGGAATCGCTTACAATTCCTTTTAGCAAACTGGCTCAGCTAAAAGTTCTTGTCTCCGCTTATTTTGTGTCTCCGACTAAAGTGGAAGTGGTCACAATTCCTTTTAGCAGACTCGCTCAGCTAAAAGTTTTTGTCTTCGCTTACTTTGTGCCTTTGACGAAAGTAGAGTTGGGCGTAATTCCTTTTAGCAAACTGCTTACTGTTATGTCCTCCGAAAGTGGAATCGGTCACAATTCTTTTTACTAAAATAGCTTAGCTGAAAGGTTTTGTCTCCTCTTACTTTGTGTCTCCGACGAAAGGGGAATTCTTCACAATTCCTTTTAGCGAACTGACTTAACTAAAAGTTTTTGTCTTCACTTATTTTGTGTCTCCTCCGAAAGTAGAATTCCTTTTAGCAAACTGGCCTTTTGTCTCCACTTATTTTGTGTCTACGACGAAAGTGGGATTGGTCAGAATACCTTTTAGTAAACTGCCTTCGCTAAAAGTTTTTGTCTTCGCTTACTTTTGTGTCCTTCGAAAGTGGAATCCTTTTAGCAAACTGCCTTCAGTAAAAGTTTTTAATACCGCTTGTCTCCTCCGAAAGTGGATTTGGTCACAATTCCTTTTTGCAAACTGGCTCAGCTAAAAGTTTGCCACTTGTGGCCTAGAAAAATAAAAGTTCTTGTCTCCGCTTACTTTGTGTCCTCGATGAGGTGTTTCACAAACCCCATATAATTTTACTCTGGTGACCTTGATTTTACATTGCAAAGATTCTCAACACCATCGAACAAGAAACTGAAGAGGGAAATGGTGCAAAACGGTACTCAGAAGGAAAGTTTAGAAGACATATTGAAATAAAGTAGGGAAAGATTTGTGGTACTAGAAAACTTCCGCCCAGCGTATCATATACGCTCGAATTGAGAGAGTCGGGAAATATATTAACATCTGCCTGGGAAATATATTAATGACTGCCAGCTGTTACAGTGATGCCACCTGTTTAGCTCCGCCTTGAATTAAATAAAACAATAAAACTCCTACTTAAAAGCAAAAGTATATTTTCCTTTTGCCGAATGTTTCAATCAATAGAAAAATATAAAAACTTAAAAAAATTAGTCAGAAACAAAAATATTTTCCCTCGTGTATAGTTTTCTTAACAATATTTCGCTTTAGCAAACTGAAGTCTTTTTCAAAGCATTACAAACTAAAAGTAAAATGAAATCTCACGATTGATTTGATACAAGACGCTAAAAAACGGCAGGCAATAAAAGTGCTCTAGAAAACCACTTAAGGTGTTAATTGATGCCAATATGGCAATTCTTCAATCAATGCTGAAGATTTATAATCTATTTATATTCATAATGGCAGAAACAAGCAACTGCGAGCACTGACTGAAAGATTGTGTGTTTTGTTGATAGAAATTTTCGGCCTTCGAATTTCTAGGAATTTAAAATTTCTTAATTTAAATGTTATTGAAAAAAATTTATTGTAATTTCTTTTCGACGCAACTAAACGTCTGGTAAGATTTTCAGTTACCAATAAAATTGTTATAACTAGACTACAAATTTACTAGTTTTAAGAAATTTAAGTGCTGAAGAAATTTTTCAACTGACAAGTTCTTTTTTTTTTCTTATCATAGGCAATTTAATTGCCAATAATGAAGTTCATTGATCAAAGTGCCATTGATTTTTTAAAATGACTATATTTTTTTTTTTCATTTTGGTGTTTTAATATTAAATTAATATGTTTTGTTTGATTGTGATATTTTTCGCTGAGAGTTATAAAATTTATAACCATTAATAAAAGTTAATTAAAAGCACTAACAGCAACAAAAATAATAAATTAAGCAACGTTGTTATTTGATATTCTTGCAAAAGAAAAAATTCCTTTTCTTGCATTCGACGATTTAAAAATATAATAATTGCTTAATAATATTTTAAAATGTCTGAAAAGTTATTGCAAATTAAGCTTTTATAGAAATTAGAATGCCGCTTAAAACGAAAAATGAATAAGTATTTTTATAAACCTGTTTTAAAATGTTGATGTTTCAATGCAAAATTAGCGCAGCAGTCTGGTGTCACTTACTTGAAGTGCTAAACCAGTTTTTTTATTTTTTTTCATTTAATAATGAAAAGTGAAAATTTTTTTTAAATATATAAGAATTATTACTCATAATTCAAATGTGGTCAGCAGTGTTAGACTCTATTGAATTTAAAATATTTCTAATATGAAGAGAGAAAAAAACATAAAACATTTATTAACCAAATAAAACTAATCAACAAATCAATATTAAAAATGACCGCATGCAGTCATAAAATAAACAATTATTTTCTTTTTGTATTTAACGGAAGTCTGTTGAATTGCAATATTCAGTCACTTTAGACATGTACGAAAAAATAAATATGACTAAAGAATTCACAAGTATGTAATTAAATTCAATAACAACCCTGTACTCCGAAATGCAGTGCTGTTATCTCTACAGCATGGAAAACCAATAACAATTTCCCTTAAGGCTTCTTCTTGTTCACAAGTGCATCCATCCATGTAGGTGAGTGTTTGTGTGCAAGTGTGTTGTTGTTTACGCACTTTTGCTCTTTTAGACAGTTACATTGTTGCTGTTGTTTGTTTGTTGTTTTTCTCTGTTTACATGTAAAAAGTACTTGTTGTTTTTGCAGTATTTTTGTTGTTATTAATTTCATCAGAAAATGATGTCAATAGTGTGATTAACCGTTATAAGCAGCAATACATCAATTAACTCAATTCTCCTTAAGCCATACACAAACATACATATTTATATATCATTATATTATTCCAGAAAAGAAGAAAAATTCATCATGTTTACGAGTATTTTGTTATCGTTATAAGAATATCAATTTTTCCCCCGACCGCTATAGACTATAAATTTCAGTTTTAATTTTTAAAAAAACTTCCACCCAGGCAAACTTTTGTAAAACAGAACAAAAAGAACATTTTGCCACAAAATTCCGTAACACCAAAAAAAAAAATATTAAAAAATCAATTCATTATGTGGTCATGGAAAAAAAGGTAAAACTGAATAAAAAAAACTCAAACGTTAACTGATTTTAAAATGCAGATCACAAGTTATGTAGTACACACAAGCACACACACACACACACATACTACAGGCATACAAGTGTATGTATTTATGCATGTCAGCGTTTGTATAAAAATGCCATTTTTCATCATATTTTATGTACGCACACATACATACATATAAAAGTTTTCGCAATTATTTGCAGTCTTTATTTTTTTTTTTTTTGGTTCTTGTTAAAAATTCTTTGCCAAAAACATTCACAAGTAAGTGTTAGCCCGCTGCGGCATATGAAAATATATAAACATTTTTTTAACCGTTAATTTATAAAGTTCTATAATTATTTGCTGAAATAACGTTTATTACGTGAAAAATAAGCGAAAATATTCAAATTCATTTTAAGCTTGAA
The DNA here is from genome assembly GCA_963675445.1 of Linnaemya vulpina. Classification (NCBI taxonomy): domain Eukaryota; kingdom Metazoa; phylum Arthropoda; class Insecta; order Diptera; family Tachinidae; genus Linnaemya; species Linnaemya vulpina. The sequence continues at coordinate 8,577,023 of OY776279.1, forward strand.
GTCAGTCATCATCACACTTCAATTGTTTTAAATTCTTTTATTTGACGATTTGATTTTATTAAATAAAGTGTGTTGTGAAAAAAAACAATTGTTGGTTGGTTAAGGCGAAAGAATTAACTGCCAGCGGTGATACAATAAGAGTCTAGTTTTTTTTTTCAAACAAACGCAAGTGAAGCGTGGGAATCGAAATACATATAATAATTAGCATAATGCAAAATTTCCATAAAACCCAGAATACAAATTAACGTATATCAAGCACCACTTATGCATGTATAATACTGACGATATCAAAAAGAGAATGAAAATGAACACATATAAAATTTTATTTCATTTAAAACAAGTTTCGGTCGCAGTATTATGGTAAAGTCGTGTAGTTAATTAGCAATAAAATAAGTCTTCTAACGTGATTTTTATTTTTAAATTTATAGGTTTTTAAATCAAACTCAATTTTATATGCAGTTAAATTCGTAGAAATTAATTCTAACGTTTCTGAGTGATAAGCGAACAGAAGTGATTAATTCTAACGACAACGGCAGAACATAATAACATAATGTTTTGCCGGAAGCTTAAAACACCTCATTTATTAAAACATCATCATGTGGCAGCACTACGCCAGATGACAGTTGTTTGTTCGTCTACAGTGATTTACAATTTTTGGGTACAATAAGTCCTCTTTGTGTTTACATGTGAGAGAGAGCGTGGTTGTAACTGTTTATGTACTTTGTTGCTGTAATTTTTGAGGTGAACTTGGACTTATACAAACAACAATTTCTTTGTTGTTATTTGTTGCTGTAGCACAGCCTTCTTGTATTGATTTCACCACATGTTAGATGCAAATATATTTCAAGGGAGTAAGTATTATGCGACAATTTTTACTACAGCAACTTTTAATATGACTAAATTCAACTTTCAAAAATTTATTTAAATTTGAAATCTAAAATACTTCTCCATATAACTAGAGGAATTTAAATATGAAAATCAATATGTTTGTATGTATGGACTATCAGAGAGTTATAAAAATAAATTCAATTTGTTTGCAAAGTGTTATCGCTAAAGTTGGATTTTTTATGGATTTCAAATGACTAACACAAGATTTCAAAAAATTTATGAGCTTTTGAAAAGCAGGTCATGTTTTATGGAAGTTCTTAAAATGCCTCGCTATTCCAGCAACAATTTAATAATAATTCTGAATAGCAATTAATTCTTTTGGGTTGGAAAGTGCATCAGATTTACAAAACAATTTTAATATTTGCAAGGAATTATGATTGCATATTACAAAGTGCTAAAAGAATTTTTTAAGAGAAATTAAAGCACTTTAAGAAGGTGTGAAAAGTAAAAGCAAAATATTTTCACACCTCAAAGTACGTTTACACGAGTTGCGTTGAACAAATAATACATGATTATTGTCTAACCTACACTTACAGCCAACAACTTGTATATTTATGCGTTTTGCTGATAATCAAAATGGCCTGTGAGTAGTTGTAGTTTAAAAAATTTATAAAATTAATATTTTAACCCTGGATGGTTACTCTTAATTCTTGTACGTTAAGGTACAATTGATCGGTGAAGCTGTTTAAAAGTTATTTTAAAAAAATCCCTTAAAAAATTTGTTTTTTTCTAAGTTTTTTTTTCATTTCATAAAATATACCGATCATAATCGGTTCCAATTCCCAGGAAATTTATGCTCCGTAGAACCCTTTACAACGCCATCAGTTTGGTTGAAATGGCTCAAGCTGTTCTAAAGTTATAAGGGGGTCACATACTTACGCACACACATACAGACATAGTGACGGGTTCTCAAATTTAGTCAGGGAATATTTCTAAGACCTTAAAACGTCGAGATCTAATGAGAACTCGTTTTATTTAAAACGGCATAAGACCAATAACTTTCCGGTTTTTGAAAATTTTCAGTTTTCCTAGCGGGAAGTTAGAAAAGTCCAAAAAAATTAATAAAAATTTCTTTTACAATCGGAAAGCAACTCTGAATCAGTCACAACATCGAGCCTTTTAAGTGCTGCCAGATCACTGATCGTTTACACTCGTTTGAGAGTTTTGCGTCTCACTCGCAATTTCTTTTACAATCGGAAAGCAACTCTGAATCAGTCACAACATCGAGCCTTTTAAGTGCTGCCAGATCACTGATCGTTTACACTCGTTTGAGAGTTTTGCGCCTCACTCGCAGTAGTGATGATCAGCACCTCAGATGACTTCATAGGATTACGGTTCCTCTGAGGAGTTTTCCATTGTTAACTACGTTGCCACTTCTTATGTGAAGGCAAAAGTCGTGTTTAATCAGTCACAGAAATGTTTGAAAATAAAGATTAACTGCATCGCCGACATCTGTGTACCGATATTTTGCTAATTTAGTTGCACAGTATTTTTCAATACAAATACAAATAATTTCTATTAGGAAATGATATCCCGCACTCTCTTTCAAGGCTGCCACCTTTCTGGCAACGTTGCCAGCACTGTGCTGACAGCCAGAGTTGTACAGTTTATTGCGTTACAAATCATACAAATAATATATTAATATCGTACCATGGGCTTTTTTATAAGAAATAATTTTTTTTATAAAACAACTTTTTTAAAAATAATTTCAAGCTTTTTAGCTGTTTCCTTTAAGACACTCTCTCTCTCTCTGCTGTTGATTTCATACATTAAAGTTGATTATATTTATTCGAAAATAATTTCCATCGTGCCATAAAGTCAAAGTCATTATAAATAACCGCTTCTTAATATCTTCTTTTGTGTTGAGCCCAAAAACTAAAAAAAAGCGGGTTACTGAAATTTGTAATTGTCTAGTTATTAGATTCGTATTAAAAAGAAAACAAAACTTTAAAACAATATAATTTGGATTTATTTTCTTACTTTGAATTGCATGTGGTTTTTTTTTTACTCTTTTTAGTTTTTATTTTTAAACCAAAATCTGAGTGATTTTCTGGGTCATAAAAAGTCATTCATTCGAAATAATTTGGTTTTAAACATGGAAAATAAAAGATAATGATCGCGTGAACAACAACAAAAAATAAATACGTTTTAGTTTTTTTTTTCTCTTTCTACTCATAATAAATTAAAATAAACGTAAAAACAAGTCTAGATTTTAGAAAACGAAATGAAATAACAAAAAGTGCGTTTGTTCCCATCATATTTTTTTTGTAATTTTTTTTTTTTTTTTTTAAATTTAAGTGTCTTCGTATTACGATCTACAAATTAATTTGAAGGTGTGAATGAGTGTTTGCTTGATGTGTTGTGTAGGGAGTTTCCGCGGCTTTTCTTGGTGTATTAAAAAAAAAAAAACCATCTGACAAAAACTCATATTCAGGGTTTGATAATGGCGATGGAGGCTTTGAAAAAACAGCAACACATCCGCATATAATTAGGAACAAAATCGGTTTTAACATTTTACGTTAGAATAGTTTTTATTACTTTTCTTTTTAGTTACAAGCCGATACATGTTTTTGGTTAAGGTTACGTGTGTGTTTTACATGTTTTGAGCACATTTCCTGTTCAGCAACGAACGTTTTAGACACTTGAAAATAAATCTCCGCCTTTATTTTATCTAACACACTTGAGTTTTGCCAAATTGTGCTATCAAGTGATCGTCATCTGGTTGCGAGATAATAATTTAAAAAATACGATTTTTGCAAAACTAAATATTTGTCGGATGGGAATTATTATTTCTGAAGAAAAAATTCCATAATTTTTTAAATTTATATTTAAATTCAATTCGTTTGGTATCAATAAAGCCTTCCGTACAGTGCGTCAAGACAAGATTTACGTTTCAGTCACCACTTATTTCAATATACAATTCTGCGACGGAGAAATATCTAGAAGGTTTTACTTCTCTTCTCTTAAAACTTATCGTGTCTAACGGAAATAGGTTTTTTTGAATTTTTGAAACCCTTCCAAAATCTTTAATTACATGTAAAATCCCCGGTTTTCATTCCCTTAGGTACACATTCTTCAATAACTTCAGAAAATATGGCCAGATTTTCAATATCTTGACAGATTTCGCAAGAAGAAACTAAGACCTTTCCAATGATATATCGTTCACTTAAGCAGCTTTCCAAAATATGAATTTATTACGCCATCAAAATCGTTTTTATTAAAGTTTTTTTTCACGTTCAGATGGTCTTACAGAGTTTTTTATATACGAAGTGTATTTAACATAAACCAATTTAAAAAGTGTATTTATTTGTGAATAAAAAGTGAAAATTTAAAAAATAGGGCTCAAAATAAATAACCAAATGGCAACACTGGAAATTAAAGTCTTCTACCACAGGTTTAATGCAGTTCCCATATGATATTTTATAATGAAATTTTTATAAATTTTAACAACCTAACAAGTAGTGATAAGCGTAAATACATCGCGGGTGTAGTGATGATGAAAGTGCAGCGGCTTTCGAAAACAGCTGTTCTGTTAGTTAAATTGTTATTGATTTCGAATTTCGTAACTTGAAATAGTTTCCAAGTCTTTGTGATTTAAAACACGTTGCGATGTTAATTGAAAAGTTATTGTTTCCAATTTAGAATCGGTTCTGAATTAGTTAAGATATTTAGAGTTCTGTTGAAACAAATTTAAGAAATAAGAAAAATTTTTGGCCACTGCAGCAAAAAAAATGCTTGAAATTAAACTTTTGAAAGAGACTTTAAAGCAAGTAAAAATATTTTATTGCTTATAAACAATTTTTAATAAAAAAAAAGAAAATCAAGTAGAAATTTTCTTTTTTGAAACTGTTTGCTTTAGCAAAAAAAAAAAAAAAAAATAATAATGACTTCAACGATTTCTAACAATTAAATATAATTTCCATTAACATCGTTTCTTGGTGCCGCTCTGATATAAAAAGATGGAAAAAGAATTATTTTATAATTGTTTGCTGGCGAAATTTTTAAACTAAATAAATTGTATATCAATTGAAAGGTCTTGGTGTCTTCTTTCAAAATCTGCCAAAGAACTGAAGATCGGAGCATATTTTGCGAAGTTATGGAAGAATGTGTACATAAGGGAGTGACAACCGAACTTTTTAACACGTAATTCAAGATTTTGGAGGGTTGTCTTGTTTTTTACAAAAGAATACAGCACCTTCCTACGTCGCTACCTGTAGCAAAAGTATTCACCGGCGAAGTGAAATAGTAAAAATAGACACAATTAAATTCTGTATCCTCTGATCTGTCTCCACCTGTCCTCTTAACACTATCCCCTCCTTTCCCAGTACCAGCGCAATGCACTGCATATGTAGGGGTCGTCCCCTGAGTGCTGGTCCCACTTATTAAAAAAAATCCCAGTTCGATTCGACAGCTGCACGAAGGCAGAATATATTTATTGGCAATTAACTGCCACCTGTCGGTTAATAGTGAAGCAAAAGTTCTGTCGATTGTCAGCATTGATTCTGCTTTTGTTTTTGTTTTTGTTTTTTTTTTGTGAAGGTCACCAACCTTTATTGTGCTTTTTGTTTATTTTTTTTATTGCCATCGAAAAGGTGGGGAATTTTAAAAACATCTTAACATAACTAACGAATGATGGGGATTAGAATTTAATTTCTACAATCAATTTTCTTACAATAATGGCTGCAACAAATTACAGATCCTGGGCAAAGAAACAGCAAAAACAAAAACAAAAATATGCACCCAAAACTTCAATTTAGAAGCAGAAGAAGAAAAATGAAAGCAAATAGGAAAGCAATTCTTAGCGATTCAGCAAAACTATTGTGCAAAACAAAGCGCAAAATGATTCCCGTAGGAAATGACGCATAAGGCTGGTTGGCAGGCAGATTGTATTGGGGTTTGGCAACAACTTGGTACGATAGCAGCTATTATTTGCTAACAACAACAGCAACAACAACAACAACAAAGAAGAATAAAACAAAAACGGATTGTTATAAAGGGAAAATAGTTACCCAGGCAGGCAGGCAGGCAGGCATAAAATGATGATTGTCTTCTATTTGCAACTTCTGACTGAATTCGACTGGATGGCTGGAATTGGGTGTGCGTGCATGTGAGTCTTCAGTTAAACCGCACTAATGATGACTTCCATGTTGGGTCCAACCAACCATTTCATACACATGCATATCGGCCATATCTCTCTTCGTCCGTCCGTCCGTCCGTCCGTCATACATTGTTGTTAATATTTTTGTTTGGCTTTTGTTAATTCAATATGCAGGAAACCCTCCAAAGATGGTAATGACACCATCAAACATTTACATGCATCTTCTACTTGCATTCGCAGGCAATATTTTATTAAACATGCAGGCAAATCGCAATCAAACAGACAACAACAACAACAAGAATACCACAATACAAGACTCTTGAAAGATAATCGAAAGAAAAGCCATGACAATCATCATGATCTTTATAATGATCGAGTGCGTTTTGGCGTTGATGTTGATTTTGTAGGTATTCATCAACATCATGATCATTAACACCAGGGCAGGCAGGCAGGCAGGCACACAAGAAAAGTCTTGGACTTGTCTAGTGTGGTGATAATGATGATATTTTTATTTATTATGGGATTGTAAAAGCTGCCGCATTTTTTATTGGTTTCTTTTCCCTCTCTCTCTCTCCTTCTCCCTCTCTGGTAATTCCGTTTGCTGTGAATATAAAATGAACTACTGCAATGATTTTTCCATTATGTAGCAGCGCCTTGTGCGAGAATATTATTATTATTAACTTGGCCAACAGTGGCTATAAATTGCATTAAATATATTTTACATTCACAACACACACTCACACACACACAGAACACTTAACCAAATTGCCAGCGATATTAAAATGACCTTGAATATATTGAAGAATGATTGAAAGCTGCAATGCAAACACGCAGTCAGTCATTCAGGCAGGCAGGCATGCAGTCAGAACGAAAGCAGTCACTGTAAAAATTCTTAAGAACTGCCAGCGTAAAATTTTATGCAAAATGTACTTTGAAAAAATTTAAAAACCGATTTTATTATTTATTTATTTATATTTATCTTTAAAAATAAAAGAAAAGAAATCTGGAAAACGGTTGACTCTAAAGCCAATTTCTTTTCTAGAAAATAATGCAACATTTTTCACACTTTTTAACAGAAAATGGCAACATTTTGCCATTTCAAAATAAGAAATTTATTAGAAATTTATCCAACACTACTCACGAAATATAATTTCTCCTGTAAAACTTTTCCAAACCGCCAGTTTTTAGAAAAGAAATGAAAAAATTTTACATGTTTTCTAGAAAAGAAAATGCCATAAAGGACATCCCTGTAACTTCCCGCTAATTTTAGCGTATCAAAAAGTGGTTTGTTGTGCTCCTCCACGATTTTAAAGTCTTCGGGCCCAAAAGTCTTATGAGAGTTTGATAAATTGCCATAAATTGTGAATTATTCAAACGATTCTCACGTGACTAGCAAATATTGAAGAGTTTTTTGAGTCCTATAAAAGGATCGAGAACACCAACTGATCAGATGTATAATTTAGCAATTTTTTTAAAAATTACTTCTTTCGAATTTTTTTTCGGTCACGATATCTCACGAACGGACTAACCGATTTGGCCCAGATTTGCGTGGTTTTTAATATTGAGAGCTGATTAGTTTCTGGAATCGATCGGTAAAGCTGCTGAAAAGTGATTTTAAAAAACACTTTAAAAAACTATTTTTTTTCCAAGTTTATTTAAGATGTTTTTGAAATATACCGTTTCGAAGCGGTTCAAATTCTCGGGAAATCTAAGTTCAGTAGGACCCTTTAGAACGCCATCAGTTTGGTTGAAACCGGTCAAGCCGTTCCAAAGTTATAAGCGGGTTGCATAATTGCACACGCACACACACACTCACATACAAACTCATACAGACGTAGCGAGGGGATTTCAGAATTAGTCCGGGAAGCTTCCTATAACCTCAAAACGTCAAGATCTAATGAGAACTCGATTTTTTCAAAACAGGGTAAAAACAATATTTTCCCGATTTTTTAACCTTTTCAATTTTCTTAGCGGGCAGTTAAACAACAAATTTTGTGTGCGTGTGTGTGTGTGTGTGTGAGAGAGAAAATTCATGAATATTTTTCAATCGTTTGCAGAATTTGTTGAATAGATAAGAGGCATTTCACACTATGCCTTTTAGTCTGCCTTTAGAGGCGGATTTTCCAACACCTCATCGGAGACACAAACGAAGCGGGGACAAAAACATTTAGTTGGGCCACTTTGCTAAAAGGACTGCCCACCAATTCTGCTTTATATGCTAAAATTCACAACAACAAAAATTATTTATTATTTAAAATAACGGTTGTCAAAGGCCAACTGATGATATATGCAGACAGCCATGAATAATCAGTCATAGTGTAAATGTGCATGACTTTTTATAGGGGACTTAAAAGAAAATTGTGAAATTAAGGCAGGCTAAAAAGTTATAGTGTGAAATGGCAGCAACAATTTTATTCTTGTTAAAGATCTAACAATTAGTTGTGAAAAAATATATTTTTAATTTAAACTTTTTTTCTTTGCAGGTAAGCACTTGACATGAATTCAACAATAATATTGTAAGTTTGATTATTTTACACCTTTTTTTAATATATAAAATTCCACAAAAGAAAAAGGGGAAAAGAAGAAAATAGTTAAACGGTAACCAGCGGACTTAGTTTGTACTAACATCAGTTTGGTTTAACTGATACACTTCTCGTATTGTTTTTATATATGATATAATTCGGTTAAATAACTCTCTTTTTTTTATTAAGAAATAATGACTGCATCAAAAAAGGGAAGTTTTTTAAATTTTGATTTCAAAATTATATTTGAAACAGGTCATAATTAAATTTTAGAATTTTTTTTCAAACATCAGAAATATTCCTGCTCAATTTTGGAAACATAGTCTTTACAAAACGAACAAAGTTCGACTTCAGTACAGAGAGTCGAGACAGGAAAATAAGTGAAAATTAAATTTTTTTAAATTATTGAACAGGCTCTGGGTTCAAATCTGCACTTTGTTATTTATTTTTTGAATTTTTTCAACTGCTAATATTTTTATTAAATTTTTTTAATCGCACTTTTTGCAAACTATAAGTGGAGACACGTACCTGCAACACACTATTTTATCTCGTTCATAGGATAAGCCAATTTGCCCCGCAAATAACCTTTTTTATCAGATCAAAACTATTGAGTTCGAATAAAAAAAAATATTATTTTTGGTATTTTTTTCAATCACGATATCCCATAACGGATCCCATAACGGATCAACCCGTTTCGATCTGATTTGCAGTGGCCGACGTGTTTGATCTTGAGAGCTGATTAGTTTCTTCAATCGATCGGCAAATTCGTTTAAAAATTAAAAACCGGTTTCGACGCGATTTACAGTGCCCAACGTATTTAACCTTGAGAGCTCAAAGTATTAACCTTGAGTTTCTTGAATCGATCGGTAAGGTCGTTTGAAAGTTATTAAAAAAAAACACTTTAAAAAATGTTTTTTTCGAAGTTTTTCTTTTTAATTTCTTGAAATCTACCGGTTCGAATCGGTTAAAATTCACAGGAAATCTATATAACTCTTTAGAACGCCTTCAGTTTAGTAGAAATCGGTCAAGCCGTTTAAAACTTAAAAGCGAGCCACATACTTACACACGCACACAAACACACTCATACAAACATACCGGCGGGTTCCCAGAATGAGTCAGGGAAGCTTCCTACAACCTCAAAACGTCGAAATCTGATGAGAACTCGATTTTTTTTCAAACGATTTTAATAATTTTCAATTAAAGACAGAAAAATATGTAAAAATTCTTATTGAATTTGAAGAAAAACGTACCAAAATGCTTAAGATTTTGTACAAATTGTATTCTTTTATTAACAATTAATACCAGCACAATTATTTATTTATTTTCCGCTAACAAGAGAATCACGTTTTCTTTTACGCACACAAGCCAACGCGCATTGCGAAGTGATCGCTTTGTTCTACGTACTGCATTATTGCCAAGTTAATTCGGTTAGTGCCGGGCTGGCTGTGGCTGCTATTTTATTTGCTTTTCAATTTATATTTTTGCGCTGTAATTTAAAGTTCTTTTTATTTCTGCTGTGAAATAAATTTGCATATTTTACGCTTTTGCATTAAATATTAAAAGTGATTTCTATTTTTTTTTCTTTTTGCGCTCACTGTATGTGTCTAAAGAAGTCATTGATTGATGACCACTGTGATGAGACAGACAGTGGGGACGGACGGACGAGTGTGTTGATTTAGTTTAACTAAAAACACACGCTGTCAGTCAGCCATCTACAGCAACGCCTGGTGCAAATGGAAAATTCAACAACATAATTGATATTATTATAGGAATTATTTTTGTTTTTGTTTTTGTTTTATATTTTTCTTAAATTTTGTTAAAACAACACTATTTTTGTTGTAACCTTAAATGTCTAGACTATTAACAATCCATACATACACACTCTTTTAAAAAAAATATTTTTTAGTTATTTTTTTAAGTTATTTTTTGTAAAGAAAAGAAGAGATTATGTTGAAGTTGTACTTCACCCATTATTATAATTTTGTTTGAATTTTCAGACAGCAAGTCAATGACTTAAGAAAATACAAAAGAAACAACAACTCCTCTTGTACCCATGCAAATAAAAGGTGAAATTAAAGTCAAGGTATAGTTTCGATATGAATAAATAAAAAAAAAAATCACCAACATTTTTGTTAAAAAAAAACATTTTCCTTTTATGGCTTTTTTAAGATTTTTGTTGTCTTACAATTCTTTGTACGGGTATTTGTGGACTTAAAAAATGACTGCATGCATTTAAGTAGAGCATAAATCAAAATGATCTTGATGATTTGTCTAACATGTCGGTTTAGAAACAACAACCTAAAAATAATAATAATAAAAACTAGGGGCCAACAAGTTATTTACAAAACACACACACACACATACACACTCACTCCAACACACACATGAACATGCAGCAGCACGCTGTTGCCATGTAGCACAAGTGAGTTGTTTCATGTTGAACGACTGAAGTGTATTGACATTAAGAAAATTATCTTTATTGCCACATAGACTACATTCCACAGCCACAACAACAACAGCAACAACAAACAACTGCTTAAAGTTTTAACTTTTAAGATATTTAATATTAAAAACAACTGCAACAATATTAATAATGAAAAAATTAATAACAAAAAAGCTGTTCGCCCAACGTGGGGCTCGAACCCACGACCCTGAGATTAAGAGTCTCATGCTCTACCGACTGAGCTAGCCGGGCACTTGTTGTTGGCTCAAAGAAACATAACTTTGTACATGATTTTTAAATTTTTTTATTTTGTTCTAAAAACAAATTTCTAATTAATTATTTTAGTTTCATTTAAAATAAAACAAATGAGAAGACACTTGCAGGCCAACTGCTGCAGCCAATTAGTTGTGTGAACTTTTTTGTTTCATGCCAAGCGTGTCCCGCAATTTGCCAGCAAACAAACATGATTCTTTAATTAAAAAAAAAAACCGTCAAGATTTTGTGTTAAATCATAACTTATGACGGAGATGATGGCATAGAATTTGAAGTGACTGGTGTAATGGAAGAGGTTCAAACTGCTGGTTTGATAGATTTTGGCTCAGTTAAGGACATGGGAAAATCTTGAAACAACTTTAATTGTTTTGACCTCGAAGAGACCTCGTGAGAACGCAACTAAAGCAGACAAAACCGCCCTGATCACACATCAAATTCGTTCTCGTTTATTTTAAATTTTAGGGGTATGGAAAGTAAAAATCTAAATTATCATCAGCCCATAAATTTTGGCTAGGCGGTGGGTAGTGGGCGTGGCTAATTTTGACGAAACTTTATTTTATTCTTAATTGAGATAATAAAAGGCTCTGCGCCGAATTTCAAAAACTTTGGGCCAAAAATAGATTTTGGGTTCTATAGGTGGTGGGTAGTGGGCGTGGCCAATTTTAATGAAACATTGTTTTATTCTTAATTGAGGTAATAAAAGGTTCTCCGACGAATTTCAAAAACTGAGTCAAAAATAAATTTTAATCCTATGGGCTGTGAGCAGTGGGCGTGGCCAATTTTGATTAAACTTTATTTTATTCTAAACTGAGATAATAAAAGGCTCTGCGCCGAATTTGAAAAACTTTGGGTCAAAAATAAATTTTGTCTTCTATAGGCGGTGGGTAGTGGGCGTGGCTAATTTTGACGAAACTTTATTTTATTCTTAATTGAGGTAATAAAAGGCTCTGCGTCGAATTTCAAAAACTTTGGGCCAAAAATAAATTTTGGTTTCTATAGGCGGTGAGTAGTGGGCGTGGCCAATTTTTATAAAACTTTATTTTATTCTTAATTGAGGTAATAAAAGGCTCTGCGCCGAATTTCAAAAACTTTGGGCCAAAAATAAATTTTGGTTTCTATGGGCGGTGGATAGTGGGCGTGTCCAATTTTAATGAAACTTTATTTTATTCTTAATTGAGCTAACCAAAGGCTCAGAGCGAAATTTCAACATTCTACGAGCACTACTTATATTTTTTGCCAAACATTGTATGAACAAATCCCACTGTGCATCGTTGCGGCGAAGCTTCAGCGAGTGAGTGAGCTACTCTACTGTTACCAGACAAGCTTATTCGCTCTCTCCCGTACACGGTCCTATAACTTCAAAATGGACTTTGATGCACTGGCCCATGCACAAGAGCTGTATTCCAGTTTCAGCCGGATGTAGATCTCACGAAATATGTTGCCATCCCTGAAATGAAAGCCGATGGTTTTCAAAAAATTTGAAAAATTTATGTTTGATTTGAGAAACACAAAATTTTTTATTCTTTTGCATCCGGTTATTTATGCGATTGACTCTTTTGTTAGATATTTTATGTATCACCACCCTCCAACCAACTGAGAATGATCGTGACAAATTTTACAAACTTTTTTTCAAGTTTTTTGAACTAAATATTTCAATTAATATATTTTTCAAAACAGTTGAACCTGTTTTACGTTTCGCACGCAATTCAACTTGTTGTTGTAAATACATATTTTTGTACAACAACAATAATTTTATTACAAATGATATACAGAACAGACTCTATTAACACACAAACTCCGTTACACACATGCACACACACACACACACGCACACATACAATAAAATTTTTGTTAATTTATTCACTTTTAATTAGTTTTTTAGCCTCTTTTAATTTCAGAAAAAAGAGTGAAAATTAAGATTGATTACATTCGGCGCCTTTTTTATTTATTTATTTTATTTGAAAAAGAATTTCTTTTTTTTTTCTCGAAATATTTTACTTTTGGCAAATATTTTTATTATTAATTAAAATGCTGATCTTTTTGGTGTTGTTTCAATGGTTTTTTAGTAGAGCCAACAGAAAATAAAAAAGCTTTTTGCGTGTTTAAGTTTAAATGGAATGGATGGTTGCTGAAGAAATGAGTTTCCCCAAAAATATAAATTATTAATTTATTTTTGGCATAAAACCTAAATGACCATAAACAAGCAATTAATGAAAGATATTAATATAATTTTAAAACAGAATTAATTAGCTGAGAGTTTATTAACTTTATCAAATGAAGAAATTATTCAGAGGCGATCGGCAAAAGAACACAATGAAAGGAATCAAAAGAAAGAAAAGAAATTCTAACTTCAAGTTAGAACTACTCAAGAAAGATAACAAACGGCCTTTCGCATTTCTTTTTTCAATAAGAAAAAGTATTACACAGAAAACTTCCAGCGTTTATCTTTGTGTGTGTGTGTGTTTGCAGCAATAAATCAACAACGATATAAAAACATGTTCTTGCTTGTCTTTCAAGCAAATCTGAAACGTACTTTGATGCCAAATTAGATAACATTATTTCTTGTGCATAACTGCATGAAAAGACCTTTCAAATCATATATTTTTCCTCAATATTAATGGTTGATAAGACAGCGAAAAGAGTACCACAAAAAAGTGCGTGGCGTATTTCACACCAACTATTGGCCTGATTGGTTTTATTTTTCAAACAGACTTTATTTATGTGTTGGTCTGTTTTTTTTTTCTTTAAATAAAGATTATTTTACAATCCATTAGGGAAACTAAAAATTATGACAATTAATCGCTCATGTTTAGAATTACACAAAAACGCCTACACTGTTCATTGTATTTCTTTATGACATCTGCAAATAAGTACGTATTTATAAACAATTTTGAATATCACAAAAAAGTACTTTGATCATGTCTGCTTTTAATAACATTTAAAGCCAACTAAATAATTGTCATAAATAAATTGGCCGTTTAGGACTGCATAAGATTATTTCGTTTCTTGTTTTATCATAATTAAGACAGGAGAATTTTTTATGTGTTTGGTTTTTAAGCTGAAGCAAAATAAAATTATTTTTAAAGCACAAACTAAAATGTTTTCGAAAGCCACAGCACAAGCTCGTCATGAGAATCTTCCTTCTGGTCCGAAATATTTCGAGGGAAATTTAAAGACCTTAAATTTATATTTTTTAATGCCATACGAACCCCTCTATTGTGAATGATGTCATCGGCGTCACTTATATACGAAACGCCTCCAGTGCTCCTTTCTTTCGATAAAAAAAGAAATCAAATCTTGTCCCACAAGCTGCAATCAAAGTTTTGCACAATCTTATTTTAAAAAAATATTTATGAGGCTGATAAAATAAATTTTTATAAAAAAATTCGTTTTGTTAACCTGTTATAAATCAGAAAAATTAAATTAAGCCTCTGCTCAACTCAAAGGCAATCAAAGTTAAATTTTCCGAAAACCAACATTTCCCACATTTTTACAGGAAAAGTTCGTGAAATTTTAATGATCACTGTACTTTTAAATAATTTAAAAAATTATCTGCATTTTGCGAAAAGAAATACAGTGAAAATATTGAAAAACTCCTATTGAGAGATTTTTAAAATTTTCTTGGGAATTGTGGGCACCTCAGAAACAGCACTCATTTGTTTTCCCTACTACGAAATTATTTTCATAATTTATAAGTCATAAAAATGTATTTTAATTTAAGCCTTTACTCAGCTCAAAGTTATAAAAAATTTAAGCAAAAATTAAAAAAAGGCATCATTTCCCCCATTTTTATAGGAAATATTCGTTAAATTTAAATGGCCACTGTGCTCTTAAATATTTTGAAAAAATTTATCTGCCTTTTGCAAATAGAAATACAGTGAAAATATTGAAAAATTGCTATTGAGAGATTTTTAAACTTTTCCTGGGAATTCTGGGGACCTCAGAAACAGCACCCATTTGTTTTCCCTCCTACAAAATTATCTGTACCATTTTTATAAATGAGGATTTCCAGCAGAAAATATATAAAACTGGAGAAATAGTTATTAATTTCTTGCGAAATTACCCACTGTGCATCATAACTTTTTTAGAATTTTGAAAAATTTTTATTAAAAGCTGATATACATAATTTCAAAACATTTAATTTGACAAAATAGAGGATTTCTAATCCGGGTTAGTGTTTATAGTCCCACTGTTTCCAAGAAATAGCAACTTTTCTATGGGATCATTTTAGAAATGAGATAGAAAATGTCCAAAAGTTTTTATTGAAAACCAAACAGGGAAAAATCACGAATATTGTTTGCAAAAACAAAAACAAACAATAACTTTGACCATCAACCACAGAAGCATCAAATAAATTCAAACAATTAAAACAACAACAACAATACAGTCACACATCACTCAGAGAGCAAACGACTCAAAACTGAAAGCAGCAACAAAAACAACAACAACAACAACAACAACAACATGATAAAAATAAAAGGCAGACCCAAAACATATTCAGGCGATTTTCACGCAAATTATTTCAGTGTAAATTTTGTATAAAAATGTTTTTAAACTTTTTATTATTTAGATTTTGAATTTTCAACAGTTGTTGGCAATTTCGTGTATTGATGGCGTTGATCGCGTGCAAATTATCAAAATTCGTTGATCAGTTCCAGCGGTACATGTTATTAACAAACAGCAATAAATTGAAGATTGTTGTTTGCATGTGTGTGTGTGTGTGTGTGTGTGTTTCTATTTAAAGAAACTAACAAAAACATCATACTGAGAAGATTATTTTAAACTGCTCCTAAATAAAACAACAAAAACAACAATCACAATAATTGAAAAGTGTAATTAAATATAATAGAGGAGAGATGAAAAACAGCGCCAAGCAGCGTTGAAAATCATCTATTAAGGAAAAATAAAACAATAAAATAATAACAATTAATTTATTATTAAACAAATAAAATTTATAAGAAAGAAGAAGAAAAAAACAGTGGAAATAATTATGTGCGGAGTGTTTGGTGTCTAATGATCTGAAAACTTCGACACGCTAAAATAATGAAGCAGCGAGAAAAATCGAAATCAAATGCGAAATAGAGAAAACTTATGGTTTGGGGGCAGAGCGAATTAAAAATTAAAAATAATAATTAAATTAAATTAAATAAGGAACCAGAACTATGCCCAAACTATTCCACTGTTTCGATCATTTGAGGTAATATTTTTGGAAAAAAAAATCGACACTGTCGCACCCTGTCACTGGATATAGTCTTTAGAATAATTATATAGGAAATAAACACAAAATTTTAGTATCCGCTTTCGTTCAAATTGTAATTATGGCACAGAACGTATCTAGTGGCACCGTGGGACAGGCAGTAAATTAATGTATTTTAAAATAAATCTGAAAATAACTGGATTCCGTGTTATATAATTTTGAGGATTTTGTTTGTTTTTTTTTTATATAAATCATTATTGAATTCTGACATCTTTAAAGCAGAATACAACAACCATCTGTTTGTCGCCGACCACCTCATTTTGGACTCTCCATTCCCACGATAATCTTAAAATCTTTATGTTCGTACTTTTTTATACTCAAAAGCATCTTCTAAAAAAAACTTCTTAATTTACGATTTTCAGAAAATTGTTTTTTTTATTATAATTGATTTATATTCTTTTAGAAAGAGAACTAAAAATAGTGCCAAAAAAGAAAACGAATGGAAAAAAGAAATACAAAATAAATGGAAAACAAAAAAGGCCCACTTTTTCTCTTCTCTGCATTTTTTTAAATAAATCTTTTTTTTCAATTTCAAGAAAAAGGAATCAGCACATAATAGAAATTAAAGAGGTTTCAAAAAGGCCATATTTCTCCCAAACTGGCGCCAATAGAATTTGTAAAAAAAATTTTTGAAAAAAAAGAATCAGCACGACATTAAAATGAAAGAGTTTCAAACGACAATTCGGAAAAAAAAATTTATAAAAAAGTCCTTATTAAGCATCTCATAAATCGGTTGTAACTATACGTCTCCACTAGACATAAAATTGGCCTGGACTTAAAGTCCATGTCTAGTCCATCTCCAGCCATGTAGACTTCCTTGGCCGACTTGATATAATTTAATTTGAAAGTAGAATAAAATAGGCCAAATTTAATTTATTTTTCATAGGCCAAGATAATTTATTTCTGAAATATTGGATTCTACAAGAATATGAATTAATTTTTTCGGAATAAACTTTCTGAAAAAAATATTCCACGGTCATAAAAAAATATTTTAATAAGAATATCCAGCCATTTATTCTGTGATGCAGAGCTGGAAAATAAATTAAAGATTCTTTTCCGAACTTTATTTTTTAAATTTGCGAAAAAAAACTCTGAAAAGAACGCACTCGCGAGCTGAATTTTCGCTACCCCGTGGGTATGTTACGCCTTTCTGAAAAATATACTAACAGTGGGTCTTAAAAAAATATTTTATTATATTTTATATTGAAACATTTATTGTGTGATGCAGAACTGGAAATTAAGTTATAAATTCTGTTCCGAATTTTAGTTTTTAAACTTGCGAAAAAAAACTCTAAAAAGAACTCACTCGCGAGCTGAATCGTTTCCTACCCCGCAGTACTTTTGTAATTAAAATATTTCCCGCTGGGCAGCCATTCGAGACCTGCTGCGCTGCAAGTGCCACAACAGGAAATAAAATCGGAAGAAATTTTTACATTTAAGTCTCTGTGGTTTTGAAAACAAACAACCAAAAAAACACATCCGCAATACTAAAAAAAACCGCATTAGCAACACTGACAGAATTACTCAATCACTTTTGAACAGCTCAAAAACAATTTTGGCCCCAAAAATTGCACAAAAATTTACAATAAAATTATATTATAAAATTTAACAACGAGTAGGACTTTTATTTTGTCAATAAAGGTTTCGATGAATACGCCGCCGTATTAGTTGTGGAACAAATAACAACAACAACAACAACAAAATGTTGTCTCGCTATTTTTAAATGCATTTGCATTAAGAAAGAACTGCCACATGTTGTAAGTTAAATACCGTCTGCCGAAACCGTCTGACTATCTGCCTGTCTGCCTTTTACACTAACGTACCTCCTCTTTCTATCGTGTAGCAAATAAATGTCATCATTTTTAAAAATAGACTATTTTACTGTTTAGCTTTGAAATAAATTGTGCATAAGAATACAAGGAAAGCAAAAACAACAACAACAAAAATTATAAAAATATATTATTTATTTGAGAAAAACGTCATGGAAGCAGATATTTTCCATTAAATATGGAAAAATGTTTAACAAAATATTTCACTTGCCGCTGTATTTGAATTGAAATATTTTTATTCTTTTCATTCTTTTCTTTTTGTCTTTCTTTTTTTGTTTATTTTATTTTATTTGCTTTTAATAACAATTTCTTATGCTTAACAGGTGTTGAGTTACCCTCTCGGTAGCAGTTTAAATTTCTTGTATACAATTTCCTTTGTTGCCCTTTCAAAACAGAAACGCTAAAATATCTTTTAGCGATCACTTTTTTTTTTGCATTCCGAAGTGTATTTTTCTGCTTCTCCTATTCCCTGTTAAAAAGTTAAACTTATTTTATAAGAAAAAAAAAAATAAGAAAAAAAAACAATCAGCATAAGCAAAACCCAAAGCCACGGAGTTCAAGTTTACGTAAAAATGCCAAAACGTCACACATGAGCGAACGCTTTAGTCATGGACCGCAGCGCCTGTGTTATTTTTCCTCTTATTTTCATATTAATAAAACTTTATTTATTAATATTATTTTGCATTTGTTTGGAAAACAAACAGACAAACAAACACACAACAAATTCTTAAAAAATAAAATACCATCCGCACAGTTGAAATGTCATTCATTGTTCTAGTATTTATTTGGTTAAAAGACAAAAGAAACCAGCATAAACAACTTGATCAATATTTATGTACGAGTGACACGTTTTAAATGTACACGATACTTATCAAATGGCTCACACATGACTTGACTTTTTTTTCAAATTTATGTGTCTTTATAACCCAAATCAGGTCATTCATGCTTCAAATTTATTTAGTTTTCCTACAAAGTCCCGCATTTTTACATTTGGAGTTTTAAAAATGACATCATTTGGAGTAATTTTGAAACCACCCCCAGAGTTCACTGTAACAACAGGACAGGCACCGTTTTAATTAATTTCATAAAAACATGTTCCCTTATTCTATCACGAAACGTTTTAAATATTTACAAGAGTAATTTATTGATATTGTTTTTGTAAAAGAAGTAGAATACACTTATACACACACACGAGCTCCTATAAGAACTTATTGAGGTCAGTTATAAAAGAGAGCACATGCGGTTGTAACAAAAGGAATAAAAGTGATTAAGGAAAATGGCGGAAAGTGAAATTTATTGTTTTTGTTTACAATTTAACTTGAAAGATGGCAAAAGAAAGAGATTGAGAAATTTAAAAATGCCCTTCAGAGATGCCATTAACAGTGATGCCCCTCCGTTGACACATAATTTATTTACATACAAGAACCCACACACATACACACATACACATACATGACATGATTAACCTTTAACCCATTAAACAAATTAAAGTATTTAACTGTAGAAATATAAAGTCAATAAATTAAGAAATATAAAAATGGGCGGATATTTTTATATGTCTATCAGAAACAGTGTTGCCATACATGATTTTTTCAAATAGACAAACTAAAATACAAAAATAGTATCTTATTTTTAACTAAATTTTGATTTTATTATTGAAAAATAGTAAACCTTTCATATTTGCCTTTTTCCCCCCTTAAAATTCCACATTTTGAAGTAAAATAAAACGGGGAAAACCCCCACTTTTATAAAACATTAAACTAATGCTGTGTTCTTTTCTAAAAATTAATGTTACATTTCTTACACTTTTCAATAGAAGAACGTAACTTCATGTCATTTGAAAATAAAGAATGTGTTAGAAATAAATCCAACATTCGTTGCGAAAAATTGTTTTCATTTAAAAACTTCTCTAAACTGTGGCTGTTTAGAAACGCTGTGAAAAAATGTTGCACTTTTTCCAGAAAAGAAAACGCCATAAGAGAACGTAAAAACGTTCTCAATATATAAATAAATTTATAAACAAACAAATATTATATTTTCGTTCAAAAAAAACCTGGTGCCTTCATATTTCACCTTTTTAGTTTAACTTGTTTTATAATAGTAATTTTAATTATTTAATTGTATTTATTCAACAAAAAGTGTAAGTTTTTATAGGGTTTTTACTGTTCTAAGAAAATATGTAAAAATTTTTTTATTTTTATATTAAAAAACTAGAAGTCTATGACAACTTTCTACTTATTTGTAACACAATCAGAATCGTTGCAAATAAATTTTATAAATTTGAATTCCATGATACTGCGCATTTTTATTGAAAAATGCAAAAAATGTTGCACTTTTTCTCTAAAACGAAAATATCTTTAATCACAAACGCACAGTGGGGAAATTTGAAAGAAACATGGAAATAGTTCTTTAGTTCCTAAGCGGCTAGAAATTGTGTAACTAAAGCCAAAGAATTTTTTTGTGATCCCCAGAATTCCCAAAGAAATTTTAAAAAATCTCAAACTTGCGATCAATATTTGCGCAATAATTTTTCTCTTTTAATTTTTCCCCAGGCACAGATGACTTACTTGGAAATATGTAGAAGTAGAATAAACCTTTGAAAGTTTTCAATATGTTGTGATTGAGGCCTTGGGAATAATTTTAATGTAGAAATAAAAGCTAAGAGTATTTAGCTTTTGTTGGTTGTTGTTGTTTTCTTTAACTCTTACAACTAATTACAATTAGAATTTAAAATAAATACCCATCGTTAGTAGAATAATAGAATAAGAAAATAAAAAGGAAAACCAGTTCTTGACTAGTTTTGACTTTGATATTGATAATGTCAGATTTTTATCGCCAAATCCCCTTCAGCGACGAGATTCCTTTCTCACTTAAGGGCTATGAAAAAGGCAAAATTATAATTTTTGGAGAGAGCACAATCCACATGAGACTTCATAAAATGATGAAAAAATATCACGGTAGGAGTTATTCGAAACCGTGACCAACATTACCCCGTATGGTGAACCCTATAGGCAACTAATTTGGGGGGAAAATTTATTTGGGGAAAAAAATGATTCCAACACGACGCCGCAACAACTGGAAGTTTGAAATAATATCTTTAGTTGTTCTAAGAAATTTTGGGCAAAGCTTCCCGATGATCTGCATTAGCCGCAGGGAAATGCGCGTAGAAACTAGTTGAAATAATCACTTCGAACTTTTTGTAAGGCTCGGAGGAAAGGAACCACCCCGATTAAAATTTTATAAAAGACTTGAAAACGAAAATTCTTGAAAATACAAATTTAAAAAATTTACATTTTTTTATTCGCATATCTCCTAAACCTTAAACGGAAACCCATCAAAATATTTGAATGTTTATAACTCTTGGATACGAATGTCTATCTGACTCTTAAAAAAACTTTATTATTATATAAAAACTGGACTTGAAGTTTTCATAATTTCGAGATAAGCCACTTTGCAGTCTCGTGTGTCCCGCCTCTTTTGAAAATATAAAATTCATAGTCCAAACTTAAACTGCATGAAAATTTTTCACAATTGAACCAACCGTTTAGAAACTGCAAATTAATTTCATTTTTATTTTCAAAATCTCCCCATGCACGGTAAGGAATTTTTAATGTGGCAGCACTGTGTCTGAGAGATTAGAAAACCATCACAATTAACTGCTTAATACTGAAAGGAAATTTATTATCCCAGTCTAATGAAAATCGGATAACATTAAGAAACTGTCTCAAGCAACAACTCAGTTTGATCTTCGTCATGCCGCTAAGAAATGGGGGCTGAGATCACGCCTATTTACACCCTGAAAATATTATAATTTTGATAAATTTTTTTACTATTTAATTGGAGTGATTTCTTTATTTTTCAATTTAATGTTCTCTCTCTCACTCTCACTCTCTCGCTCTTATTTCACACTATCAGTTTATGATGTGACATCAAAAGGGTGTCTATTTTTTATTTATTTATTTTTATTTTAATACTTTTATTTTTTCTATGCCATCAAATACATAATAATTTAATTTTGATATTTAATAACAAGATGGAAAAGAAAGTTTTCAGTTACAATTGTTTCAGAGTCATTTTGAAAGTACATTTTGTTAAACGAATTACATACAGAAACTCACAGGAATCTGATATGAAAACATCAAATGATTTTTAAATGTTTTAATCGTGCTTTGGCTTTAAGTGATTTGATTTAAAATGAAAGTCCGCTGTTTTGTTTTTTTTAATAAAACACAAAGAAAATTAACAACAACAACAACAACAGCACAAAATAGCAACATAAAATGTAGTGAAATTTCGTTGTTAGTATTCATTCTGTTAAACAGTTTAAAGCGTGTTAAAGGCCTTCAAGCCATTTAAGAAAAATATAATTTGCATTTAATTGCTGCTGGTCAGGTTGTTACAATTTTTGTAGTTTTTCTTATCAGTTTTTGTAAATCGCATACGGGGGTTATTGTTTCGAAGGTAAAGAGACAATAAAACACCAGGTTTTGTTGTGATTTATTTATTTATTTTTTTTTTCCCCCACAATTTCGTAATGAGGGTTTCATTATGGCATGTTAACAAGAATATTTCAACAACATGATGAAAATAATAACAACATATATTTTCATGTAAACTTATCGTACCATAACATTCCTCGGCCAAGTGCGATGGAAGAAAATCCTTTTAAACATCATTAATTGCCATTTCTGGTTTCATTGTAATTTTATTAATTAAAAGTAAAGAAAGAAAAATAAAAGCCAACAACTGGCCGCAGTGTAAAAGGCATTTTTACACAATCCATCACCTCATGGTGGTGTGTGTAGTCGAGTCGCGCCAGTTCCCAACACAAAAGAACAAATCCCAGCCATCTGGTTTCTGATAAGCGAAGAAATATTTTGTTTTTTTATTTTTTTATTTTCAATATTTTCCATTTAAAGTTTTAGTTATTTGTTGCTGGTGTTGTTGTTGTTGTTGTATATTTAATTTCTAAACTCACATCAGCTTAAGAGTACCACAAGGCCTTTAGAAAGTGAATTAATAGATCAATTGTTTGGTGACCCACATACAATTAATGAATGACTGACTGGCTGGCTGACTGACTGCAGCATCATCATCATCATCGTCGCCGTCGCCGTCGTCGTCGTCATTTAGCTTCAAAGGAAATTCTTATTTAGCAATAATTTTCAAACTCAACTACTTTACATTCAGGCACGTATCGCTTGAAAGCATTTCAAAGAACAAAAAAGGAGAAGAATGTTTTTGTAAAAAAAAAAAAACCCAACAAAAACAAAAACATCTGTCATGGGATCACAATAATTATGGCAGATAATTCTGCTTGAACGGCAGATGTTATTCTAATTTTACATTCTCAAGAGTTCGAGAGCGTTCCAAAGACCTGCTGCACATGCCATCCCCATTCGTGTTTTAATTTGATATTTTTATAGTCGCGTTGCAGCCAAAACAAAATACGAATCAAATAATCAAATGTCGGCTGCTCGCAAGCACTTGGAAATTGTTTTTTTCTTTTTTTTTTAAGAAACTCCTTTCAAAAAGTGATTTCCATTTCATTTTGTTTGTTTGTCAGCAAATTGAAATAAAAATCTGTAAAAAAAATTATACGAAAATAAAAATGAGAAACATATTTTCCAAAAATGTACTTTTAAAAAGGCACTTTTAAAAAGGTACTTTTAAAAGGGTACTTTTGAAAAGGTGCTCTTTTTCAAGGTACTCTGTCTTCCGCAGAATATATTGTTTTTCGAAAACTCTTTTCTTTTCATAATAAACACTTCTTTTCAAATAAAAATGAGAAACATATTTTCCAAAAAGGTACTTTTAAAAAGGTACTTTTTTCAAGGTACTCTTTTTCCCAAGAATATATTATTTTTCGCAAACTCTTCTCGTATTTTTTTTTTTCATAACAAACACTTCTTTTCAAATAAATACTTTTAAAAAAATTAACACAAAATTTATTTATTTATAATTTCTTTCTTAAGAGATACTTTTAGAAAAGTATCTTTTTAAAAGGTCCCTTTTTATCTTCTTTTGGAAATAAATTTTCTAATTGGTACTTTTCTATACAATATATTCTTCAGAAGTACTTTTTAAAATGCTTAAATTTTAACAGGTACTTTTTAAAATTGTGAATTTTTTAAAGGTACTTTCTCGATACATACTCGTTAAAAAGAAATATGCTTTAAAAAGTAAAAGGACCTTTTCCTTTTACAGAAAAAAAAAACTTTCTGAAAATGTATTTTGCAACAACACTTTTTATTAGGGGATTTTTTAAGTGGCAATTTTTCAAAGAATGGGTTTTCCAGTGGTACTATTTTGCCCAATACTTTTCAAAACGTAAAGATTTTGAAGGGAAATTTTTAAAAGAAAATTTTTTCAAAATGTACTTTTTTAACAGGCCCGTTTCATATTGTTGATTATTTTTTAGAAAGAAATGTTTCAAAAGATATTTCCTTAAAAAGGCACTCTTTTGAAAGGTACTCATTTCATAATGTTCCTTAATATGGGATTTTTTTTAAAGGTACTTTTTTAACAGGTACATTTCAGGATGATAAATATTCTTTGGAAGAAATGTTTTAAAAGCTATTTCTTTAAAATGTATTTTGGGAAAAGGTACTTTTAAAAAATGTACTCTTTTGAAAGGTTCTAATTTAATAATATTTCTTAATTTTTAGGGTTTTTAAGTGGTACATTTTTATAAAGCGTTTTTGAAAGTGGTGCTTTTATATAGTACTTTTTTAAATATACTTTCCTAAAAGCAAAAAGGTACTTTTGTACGTAACTTCCTTAAATGATATAATTAAAAAAGTTTTTTTTTCATGGGGTAGTTTATTAGAAGGTATTTTTTTTTATAATCTACACAGCAAATAGTTTTTAAAAATACTTTTTAGAAGGTACTTTTACAACAGGTACTTTTTGTTAAGGCTTTATAAAGTAAGTCTTTTAAGGTGAGATTTTTATGGAGATAATTTTTTTATAGAAAATACTTTTTTAAAAGTAGTTATTTTAAGGATACTATTTTCAAGAAGTTTTTTTTTGTAAAAGGTACTTTTTTAAGAGGTCCGTATTTATTTATAATGGTGCATAAGTCTTAAAAGTAAAATTTCAAAGGGTGCTTTTTCGAAATGTAAAAGATAATTTTTATCATGCACTTTTTTAAATTGTGTTTCTTTGTAGATAATTTTTAATAAGTTTTTAATACATTCTTTTTAACAAGTTGAAAGGGGATTTTTTAAGAGATGTATTATTAAAATGTACTTTTTTTAAAAGATGTCTTTTTAAAACTGCGTTATTTTTAAGGCACTTCTTTGATATATATTTTGTAAAATATACTTTTTTCCCTTAAAAAGTACTTTTTATTAGGGTACTTTTTGTAATAGTATCTTTTGTTGCGGTACTTTTAAGGAGGTACTTCTTAGAACACCTTCTTTCAACATCTAGATTCTAAAAGTACTTTTTAATATGGTACTTTTCGTAACGGCAATTTTTTAAGGAAGTACTTTTTTAAAAACCAACTGTCTTGGAAGACCTTCTTTCAATATCTACATTCGAAATGTTTTCTTTAACGAATTTTTCTACAAGTCTGTTGTTACAATAAAACTTTCTTAAAAAGATTTTATATTTGCAAAAGGTACTTTTTAAAGGTACTAATTTAATGATTATTAGTTTCTTTAACTTTCTTGGTTATTTAAGAATAATTTTTTAAGCTTGAAGTGTTTTTACATAAAAATATTTTAATTTTATTTTTATATTTTCAATAGTTCGCCACGCCTTTAAAGGGGCGTCTTGAAGAAAAATCCTGTTTATTTCTACTCTCAAAAATCAAAAATATTAAAATTAATTATTATTTTAAGCGATAATAATCAAGTCTTATTTGGCAAAATCGTCTGCTTCAAGGGGTTATTTTTTAAAAACAAATTCCTTTTTAATTTATTTAAATATATTTTTTTAACCAAAAATTTTTTCTTTTAATTTATTTTTATACAAAAACTTTTGTTTGTCAATAATTACTTTTAACAGTTAAATTTTATTAAATGAGATGCTGTTTTTTGAAATGCTTATAAAAGTTAATTTTTCGTAAAAGCAATTAAAAATGTATTTTTTCATTAAAAAAACGTCTTTTATCTGAAATATTGTGTGTGTGTGAGTGTGTCTTTAACGGGTATTGCAATCGAATTTTCCGCTCTCTATAAAATTTATGTTTTTATTAATGCTTTCTTTAATGTTTTCATCTTGTTTGAAAGGAAACTGTTGCCTGGTGTTTCGAAATAATGATTTAAATACTTTTACTATCGTTTAGACGGTTGGAATTTTTTGATTTCGCTGTTGCTGTTGTTGTTGTTGTTGTTGTTGTCGCATCTATTATGCATTCAAGCGTAAATGCGTGAATACAACGGCATGTGATCATCATGAAACGAGTCTATGACGGTGGATTTTTATTTTATTTTTATTATTATTTTTTTTATTACAAAATTAGCTACAACCTCATCCCCAACGCTAAAGTCATCATGTAAAGAATGCAAGTGATTAGCTGCAGTCTCATCCAGCCAGGCAGCCAGTCAGCCAGCCAGTTTAACGACATGCCATTTGCTTTCTAGCTGGTCAAACTGCTACTGTTTAATGTGTTATTTGATTATTTAGTTTCCAAAAAAAAATTTAAATTTGTTATAAATATTTTGTGTGGCGTCTTAATGGCGTTAGCAATTTGTTAGTTGTTGTGTGTACAAATAAATAACCATGCCAATGGCAAAGTTTTACTTAATTTTCTGTGCTTTTTTTCTCGTTTTTTTTTCTTTTTTGGAATTTTGCAATATCTTAAACTTAAATAAGCGGCAAGAGTGCATGTTCGCTGATATAAAATATGTTACATGCAAAAATCCACAATCAAATTGTTAACACGAGGGGAAAACTTGAATTTGTGCAAAAGTCTTATTGCGCAGTGTTTCATCATTATTGCGGGCTATTAAATCATATTTATTTTTCATTTTCTTTGCCATTACGAAAGAATAGAAACGTATCAGGGCCAAGCAATTGACCGCTTATAAGGTAATAAACCTTAACCCTAGATGGTTTACACATTATTATATAACTCTTTTATTTTGCTCAAATTCGCATCAAATTTTAAAAGAAACAAAGTTTTTTTTCTCATATTTTTAATAATTTTTAAATTTTTTTTTTATTAAAATAGTGCAAAATTTTTTTTTGCTTTCATTTACCTTTAAAAATTTTTCCGCTAAAACTATTTTTAAAAATAGTCCGCCGATTCAAGGAAGAGTGATCTTAAAGTATAAAAATGAAGAGCAGTCCTCCAGGGTTCAATAACGCACATCTATTATGGGAGTGTCATGGCCTAATAACTTAAGCAAAATCAAATTATTTTGCTTTTGCAAACATAAACTGCCTGGGGCCAGTATATACATAGAAAATTTTATTGGTTTAATTCACATTTGAAACAAAAATAAATTTAACAATCTAATAAAATTTGACACATTTTAAATTTAAATTTTGTTTGATTTTTAATATCAATTTACAACTTCCTGAAGCATAAAATAAGTTTATTTACAAAAAAAATATTATTTTATATACCAAAAATAAGTTTAAGTTTGCCAGCTCTGGAAACATATTTCGGATTTTGCTGACAGCCGTCTATTCTACACTATTTCCAGTCCAAGATATACGAGTATCCCTTACCGAAGACCGTCTATTAGTTTTATGTAACAAAAAAATTTCTACTATCCAACCCTGGAATCGTCTTTTTAAATTTTTTTTGATTTTTAATATCAATTTATATCTTCCTGGAGTATAAAATAAGTTTAATTGACAAAAAGGATATTATTTTATATACCAAAAAAGTTTAAGTTTTCCAGCTCTGGAAACGTATTTCGGATTTTTTCTAATATTCAACGGCCGTATATTCTAGACTATTTCTTATCCAAGATATATGTGGGTCCCTCACCGAATTACATCTGGTACTTTTAATTACCAAGAAAAAAATTTAATTGCCCAACCCTGGAATCGTATTTTTAAATTTTGCGTGATTTTTAATACCAATTTATTTCTTCCTACAGTATAAAACAGGTTCAATTGAAAAAAGAAATTTTTTTTTATAAACCGAAAATAAGTTTCAGTTTTCCAGGTTTGGAAACGTATCTTGGATTTTGCTAATTTTCAATAGCCGTGTATTCTAGACTATTTCCATTCCAAGATATATGAGTTTTCCTTACCGAAGTACGTCTGCTACTTTTATGTAACAAAAATAATTCTCAATTATCCAACCCTGGAAATCGTCTTTTTAAATTTTGCTTGATTTTTAATAGCAATTTATTTATTCCCAAAGTTAAGTTTAATTGACAAAAAAAAACAGTTTTTTTATAAACCGAAAAGTTTAAATTTTCCAGCTCTGGAAACGTATTTTGGATTTCGCTGATTTCTTAATAGCCTTTTTTATTTAAGACTATTGCCAATACATTAATTCAAGATCAAAGTCTGTAGCTTTTCTGGGGACTTCGAAAAACCGATTACAGTCGAACATCTCTTATTCGACTTCCCTATTCACAAGGACTCGTTGCTGTAACTGATGTCAGATCTTCTCGCATCGAAAGAATGGATGAGCCAAAATATATTTCTTAATTTTTTTATACTTCGATTTTTTTTGGTGTAGTCAATACAAATTTTTTTTTTATTTTATGATCGCAAATTTGTAGCGACGCACTGGACCAGACAGTAAATTTTTTATTTTTTGTAGAACATGTTTTTTGCTCAATTTCCATGTAAATTTGTGTGAGTTTTTTAATGCTTTTTATTTCTTATATTATTTTATTTATTATTATTTTAGTTTTTAAGCAAGATTTTTAAACACTTTTTTTCGTTTTAACCAACGGAAGTTCCAACATGTCGAGTACAACAACAACTTTATTGTGCACTTGTGTGTGTGTTGATTTAGGAATGAGTACGAATATTTTGATGCTTTTTTGTTTTTGTTAAACAAATAAATACAAATTGTAGAGCAAAAAAAGTGCATAGAGTTTTTTCGTACAAATCCAACAACAACTTTGGTATTAATTACAATATCATCCGTTTCAGAAAACATAAATTCACTTAATTATTACCCTCATTGTTTGTTTGTAAATACCCAGCAAACATTTTTTTGAAATGTTAGATGAATATGTATGAAAAAAGTAATTTAATTAAGTGGCCAAGAAAAGCAAAAATACATCATCAATCACATCGTCGTTTGTCTGCAATTGTTTTCCCCGCTATTCCTGTAAAAATTTACAAAATCCCAAAATTGGAACTTGTTAATATTTTTGCTGGATTTTTTTTTTATATTTCGTTATATGCAGATAACTTCCTTTTAAGTGTTAAAAACCACTTACGGCATTATTAAAATGTAAAAATATTTTTGATTTTAACTTTGTGGCTACAGGAAACAGTTTTAAAATTTGATAAATGCAATAACAAACTTCTATTTTGGAATGCTGAGTTATCTTCAATAACGAAAATATAGTTATTTTTTAAATCAAATAAGGAATCCTTATTTTTGCTTTAAAAAATATAGAACTAAAACATAATAAAAATTTGGCTCTTTGAGAAACTTCAGTCAGCTGTTCATAACTTTTAACTAATTAATGCTTTTTTAAAATTTATTTTTATACAATTTTATTTTAAATTCATGAATTAAGGAAGGGTTCTTGCTAATCGCATAAGATTTGGCTTCTGTACTAGCAAAAAAGTATTAAGTGAAAAATATTAAATTTAAATTATTTCAGTGGTAAACCAAAAGTTCAAATAACAGACTTTTTTCAAATTGCGATAGAAAAATTTTAATTTTATTATTCATTTCATACCGCGTAAATAACATTCTTATTGCAAAATTTAAAAAATTGTCTCCGTATCATAAACCACTTTGAGGTCTTATATCTTCGTCTGCTTTACAGATATAAAATCTATCCGGTAAATTTAAACTCCACAATATGTTCAGATATAACGTGTTAGTTTTGTTGGGACACTCACACGATTGTTAAATCGCAGGAAATCCAAATCGCCAAACTTCTTATTGCCTATTCTGGGACTCGATTGCTTTTTCTATATGAAATATATCAGCTGTTTATTAAAATCTCTTATACCGAAGAGAACAATATCCCAACATAAACAAAGAATATATTTTAAACTTCATATTATTATTAAAAATCTTAAAAATGTGTCACGGGTTTTGATACAAATAAAAACAAAACCTATTTAAATGAACTTATTCGTCTTTAGTTTTTCTTTGCTCTTTGCGACTTAAACTCGACAAGAGTCCAGCGATTGAGATTTACAGAAGCCAATTGCTATGCGAGATGCGACTATTAGAAGTATCATTCCCATAAGAAGATATAGAATTAGTTAATTTCTTATTAAATCCTCCACCGTGCGGTACGAAGTCGCAAAAGTAATTGTGAACAAAAAAAATTCGAACTCCACACGTAATCCTATACAAAGATTGACGTTTTTTTATCGTCTCCAATAAATTCCAGTCAATAAATTTTCAATAAATTTAATTTATTTTTTTAATTCTCTTAAAAACGCAGCACATACTTTAGGACACAACATTGGCCATATTCGGCAAAAATTGCTCGCTGGGTATATGCATACCCAAATAAACATACACACACAAACATATTTATATACACATGCATATAAAAAAACACATCCCTCTAACCACTTCCACGATGTAATAATTTCTTTTCGTATACGTAATAATCATGGCTGTACATCATCATAATAATGCCAGCGATTTTTAAATGTTATTATAACAATATTTTGTTACACCAACAACAACAAGAACAAATAATAAGCAACAACAAAAATATGTTGGAACTAAAAGAGAAAAAACAAATACCTCGATATGATGCAATAACTATGATAAAAGCGTATTAAAAGAAGAGGAAAAAATTAATTTGATTTTATGCAAATTTCTTTTGTCTTCTATTTTCTTATTGAGACTTCATATTGAAACGATTGTTTATAATATATAAATATATATTATGATTGTGTTGTTTGGGTTAATTATTGAAATAATACCGTTATTTTTGTCGTCTCTATTTTATTATTGATTTTTGTTTTAAATTTTCTACGATGTTTGAAAAGAAAAAGATCAAGTTTACATACAAATTAGTCACACTGAACTGAAACATATAAAAAGTTTGCCTACACAAATTTTGCATGTGTGTGAGAGGATTTGTGATATATGTGTGTATGTGAGTGTGTATATGAGAATGATCACTTTCAACTCCAACATACGATATGGGTCTGGTTATAGTTCATATACTGATTTTGTCGTTGCATTCTAAAGAAACTTTTGCCCACTGTGCTCCTGAGGTAGGTGAGATAATTTTCGTGATCGTCAGGAGCCGATATAAACTTTAAACACAATAACGACAGCAGGCTACACTAACACCGACTACAAAAGCCGTTGGCTACAATCGTCGCCTCGTAGTCAGCTACTGAATTATTTTTAGGCCGACACCACCAAATCAATAACCATGAGTTGTTGTTCGTAGTAGAATTCTCTTCATACGAGAGTGTAGCCGCTTTCATATATTTGCTACTCTTAAATAGTGTTATTCCAATTAAATATATTTAAAGTCCACAAAATATAACAAGAAATCATTTCATTAGCTTGGAAATATAGTTTGTTGTTTCTCTTTGTATTATAAAACAATATAGTTTCAAGTTTACAATAATTGAATTTATTTATATTATACTGGCAACATTGCACCTACTCATTGTCGCTTACCAAAATAGAAATTAGTTTAATTTGGCTAGAACAACAAAAAAAAAGCAGGGACAACAACCAGTAGCCATGTTGCCTATGGTAGTATAAATAATCATTCTCATATACGCACATGTATTCTATTTTTGGCAACTTGTAGTCTGTAGTCTGCTGTCGTTATTGTGTTTAATGCTATACCCGCACTTTGCAGATCACAATGAGTCTATTCACCGCCGAGTTTACTCTCTAGCCTTCTTTAGTCTGCAACCAGCTCTTCTTTTAATCGAACTTAATCAATTAGTTAACTAGTTGTATATGTATGGATGCAAGTGTGTGGGTGTGTGTGTGTGTGAATACTCCTCAGAATATCTTTAACCATTTTGCTTTCTACCTCCTACAAAGTTTATTGTTTAAAAAATAACCATTCCCTGAGTTGAGTAATTTGGCAAGAAACCAATTTTTTTTACTTTGATTGCAATTTTATGCGATTTCAGTATTTAAGTCATGATGTTATTTAATTACATGTTCCATCACACCTTCAACATGTCTGCCGCATGTAATTTTATTAGGTTTGTTGCTTATTTTAACTCAAACAGTTGAGAAAACTTTTGTTTAATTTTAATTATTTAGATTGTTGCTGGTAAAAGTTTGCTTCTTTTGTTTTTTCTCAATGTATTTTGTATTCTTTTGATTAAATTTGTATTTATTATTTAATACCATTTAAAATGTGCTACATGCCTGCAATATTTAGCATATGAAAACAGCCGTGATTAATCGACATGAAATATTTGAGAGAGCATAACAAAAGATTCAGACAGAGTACGTAGTACAGAGGAACGTGAAACTCGCAACGAAAGTTAACAAACAACATGTGTAACGGACAACTACTTTTTCATGTGTTTATTAAAGGCAGTAAATAAATAGTTTAACAATGTGAGTGCGAGTATGTTTGCACATGTGCTGTACACACACACACACACACACTTACGGCTACATGTAAATATTATGAATTGGTTTGATTTTAAAGGAAATTATTTATGCATAAGGCAAGAAAAAGCAGAAAAAAAAGCTTTTTGTTTAAATGGTTGAGGGAGTTTATGTTATTAATGGAGATCACGACTAATTATGTGTTTCTGTTGTGGAATATGAAATAGAAGTTAATTAAAAAGAAATTGGAAAATATTTTATGTAATTTTAGTTTTTGTTTTTAAATAGCGAAATGGTTTTGTTTTTATTGCCTACTGTTTTGTTTTCTCCTTTATTCTAATATTTCCTCAAATGATTTAATTTTGTAATTTCATTTGTGTGATTAACACATTATTTATGTAAACCAGTCGGCGTAATCAAATTTTATTTAGTTCAAACATGCCACCCAAATACCTCAGGCAAAAATTATTATTTTATTAGGCCTTTTTTTTCAAAACATTTAAGCAACCAAGCAAGCAGTCGCCTAAATTCTCAAAATAGAATGCTGTATGTAAGTGAGCACAGGGTGTGGTCAAAGAGTTTTTAATTAAAATCGAAAATTATATTGACAAAATTCTAAACTCTAACAAACTTGATGATGCCTATTTTTGTAAATAAAAGAAATATTGAAAAGAAAACAAATTTAATATTCTGTAGTTATATGTCGACGCCGACTTTTAGAATATACCAAAGTACAGCATTTAAGCACTCGTAATGTGCAGCAGCTGATTGTCGCTGTTTATGCTCTCGAAGAGAGGCTATTAAAAATTGTTTAAGAAAAAGAGTACGCCAGTGTCGTAATTAAGATTACTTACAGCAGGCAGCCAAAAAATTATTTTAACTATAAATGCCTCATGCACACGATCACAGATGCTGTAAGCATGGCGGCT
Organism: Linnaemya vulpina; assembly: GCA_963675445.1. Taxonomy (NCBI): domain Eukaryota; kingdom Metazoa; phylum Arthropoda; class Insecta; order Diptera; family Tachinidae; genus Linnaemya; species Linnaemya vulpina. The sequence continues at coordinate 8,610,936 of OY776279.1, forward strand.
TTAAAAACAGCTGTTCTGCTCTGGTATGTGTGTAATGAGAGAAATCAATTTTTTCTGAATTAAATTGAACTTAATATTAAAAATATAAAAAAAGGCAGCGTATACATTTTGCCACTCCCACAAGTTAGATGCTTATCGAAAAATTCCTATTTCAGATGAATGCTAGAAGTAGGGTGCACTTGAAAAAAAGTAATATATTTTCTGTAGGCTGTGGTCTTTGCGAAAGATTCATCTTATTAAAAAAAAAATGATTACATATCTGGTATATTCCGGAAAATAAAAATAAAACAATTAAAAGTGTTATAGTCGGCTATGCCGAATCTTATATACCCTACATGCTAAAGCTCGGGTTAGAATTTATCACGTCTTTCTAAATTAAATTGAATTCAATATAAAAATATAAAATAGTCCGTTTCTTACCCCTAAAAATTTTATTTTTTCAAGAAAATATTTATTTTCGATTAATGCTGTAAGTAGGGTGCACTTGAAAAATACAATAAAGTTTTTGTAAAATATAGTCGTTGCTAAGGCTTCAACTTTTTGAAAAAAAACAATTTTATTACATGTCTGATAGTTTCTTAAAAACAAAAAAACAATGAAAAAAGTTATATTCGGCTGTGCCGAATCTTATACACCCTACATTTTCCAGCTCTAGTTGGAAATAAATTCAATTTAATATACATAAATACATTTAAAGCCAGCGTGTTACTCCTACAAATTTGTTTTTTTTTTCAAACAAATATTTTTTTTCGAAAATGCTGGAAGTAGGGTGTACTTGCTATAAACAATAAATTTTCTGCAGGTTGTGGCCTTTGCTAAAGCTTCATCTTTTTGAAAAAAAGCAATTTTATTACATGTCTGATAGTTTCTTAAAAACAAATAAAAAAGTTATGTTCGGCTGAGCCGAATCTTGAATACCCTACATTTTCTAGATCTAGTTAGAATTTTTTCCAATAGGTACATTAATCCAAAACGCAAGTCTTTAGCTTTTTGGGGATTCGACAAACCGATTTCGCGTGCAGACAGACGGACATCACTTATTCGACTTCCCTATTCTAAGGATCTACAATAAGAATACTCTATGGGATAGCATGTTAATACTGCGGATATGACACGCAATTTTGGGGAAGGGTTTACAAACAAGAAATACCTTTAAGAAATTTTATTTTCTTAATAAAATAAGAAATTATTTATTCCTAGAAGTTTTTAGATCGACGGACGTTTGCGTTCGTAACAAAAGTAACGCAGTCGTGTTCATGTTAAGCGAGTTGAGGTCTTATTTCCGAAGCAGAGCTGTGCCTTGTTTATGTATCTAATCGAAAACATTTTTCTAGTTTGTGAAATACAAGAAGAGTCGAGATAAATATTTCCATTTTTATGGGATGATTCATATAATAAAATGATATTAATATATCATGGATCGCCCTGCTAAAAATAGCATGACAGCAGAATTATAATTTTTTTTGTGTGTGAAAATTTCTTGCAAATTGCAGAACCCAAACGATGTATAATTTGGTCAATCTATTCATGCAGATTAGCCAGGGTATGGGTGATCGTTAATGTCGAAATAAGAGCGCAGTGGTATGACAGTTAAACACAATAACGACAGCAGACTACAGACTACAAGCTGTCAAAAATAGAATACATGTGCGTATATGAGAATGATTATTTTTACTACCACAGACAACACGGCTACTGGTTGTTGTCCGTGCTGTTTTTGTGGTTGTAGTCAAATTAAGCTTTAAACACAATAACGACAGCAGGCTACGTTAGTTTAATTTTGGCTACAGCTACAACAGTGGTCGGTAGTCGTGTGGCTGTGTCGTCGCTAAAATAGTCAATCCCATATCAATGCCTGTATTCTAATTTTGACAGGTTGTAGCTCGTAGCGTGCTGTCGTTATTGTGTTTAATACCTAATTTCTAATTTGGTGAGCGACAATGAGTAGATACGATGTTGCCAGTGTAACATAAATAAATTCAGTTATTGTAAACTTGAAAATATATTGTTTTATAATACAAAGAGAAACAACAAACTATATTTCCAAGCTAATGAAATGATTTCTTGTCATATATTGTGGACTTTAAATATATTTTATTGGACTAACAATATTTAAGAGTAGCAAATATATGAAAGCGGCTACACTGGCTAATGAAGAGAATTCTATTACAAACAACAACTCATAGTTATTGATTTGGTGGTGTCGTTTTAAAAATAATTCAGTAGCTGACTACGAGGCGACGATTGTAGCCAACGGCTTTTGTCGTCGGTGTTTGTGCAGCCTGCTGTCGCCATTGTGTTTAATGCCTTAACCTTTTCGCATCTTTTATATATTCTGACTGCAGAAGATTCTGTGTCCACCAGTCCCATAAGAAACAATTGCCCCAATTGCATGAATCCCATTAAGGGTTTCTTTCTCGCCTTTATAATTGCATTTTGTCAACGGTTACGCGGCATGCTTGAATATTATTTATCACTTCTTTGTATTCAGTTGACTGAATTTCTGTTATTTATCTCGAGAAGAAAGTGAATTATTTATGCATGTGAGAACCTGAATATTTCTTTGTTAAAATAAGAGATGCATCACCCTGTAACAGCACACAAATCATCCATCACGTTTATGCCATAATATTCATTTATGTATTTTTACTTTTTTTTAAATTCATTTTTTTTGTAAATTTTGTCATACAAACAATGTACAGATCCCAGATTGTTGTGCGGCATTAAAAAACAGCAACCAGAGAGAAAAAAACTACTTTAAAAACCATAGACGAGGCAGTTGTTTCACTTAGTGAACAACATAAATTCAACAGTTTCACTTTCGTTTTTGTCATATTTCTCTTCTTTTTTTTTTGTAAATCAAATGAAACAAAAATTTCAAATAAATAATTCGCACACAGATTTTTTTTTTTTTTTTGGTTTTTCAAACTCGGTGTGTACAGAATTTAAACCAAATTTTATGTTAGTAGAGCAGACAGACGTCAAGCATTAACAAGTCGCACAAACAATTATTTACCGTGTATTAACAACAAAAAAGTATAAAATAAAAAAGCAAATGAAACTATAAAACAATTTAAATGTGTATGAAATTCATTGTTAGTTTTATAACGGCTAAAATTTAAATAATTTCATACAAGTTTGGCCAGAGTGAGAGGGAGGGAGAGAGAGGGGGAGAGAAAAGAAAAGCCGAAGAAGACAATCGATCAAACTATTCGATAATACTTGAACGCTGTACGTACGATAACGATAATGTTACAAAACTTGTGAAACTAGTTGATTAAAATAAAACATAAAATAAAATAAAAAATAAAGTAATAAAATTCAAATAATTCACAGCAAACGGTGAGACAGACAGTAGCGATAGTACAGCCAGCGTTGCAACAGTTCAAGTATTGAAACGAATTTGTGATTTTTCGTTTTCTTTTTTTCTTTTTTTTCCTCTTTGGCGGCGTTAATTATTCGCGTCAATTGAACTTTACTTTCGTTTTCAATATTCGAAATACACTCCGAACAACTCCGAAATCAACTGAACGAACATTAAAGAAAAAAATAACAAAATATTTTCACAAAAGAAAAGAAATAAAACAAATTTGCTTGTACGACAAACAGGTGCAGGCAGCTGCGTGATAAACTGCGGCCCATGATAATGAAGATGGTGATGGAAAAAGTTCAAATACCAGCCAGTCAGCCAGCACCGTAAGCAATAAAAAGCGGTAGCTTGATTTGAAGTGTTGGTGTTACTTGGTGTTGTTGGCGTCTGTTGCCAGCCAGCAGCAGCAACATTTGCCGTTGTTATTGCTGTTGCTTACAAAATGATGATGTCTTCAACTGCTAATAATTTGTATGTAATTCATAGATTATTTTCAATTATTCATTTAAGAAGAAAGTTTGAAAAGTTATTTTATTTTTTTTTTCTTCTTCTTATTTTGTTTTGAAATAATTCAATTCCAAATTTATGCTGTTTCATTATTATTGTTGTTATTATTATTTGATACGTGATCACATTTAACGCATTAATTTTCCCTCCCACTTTTTACAACTTTGACATATAAAAAACTATAAAAACTATTAAAAAAAAAAACAAAAACGCTAAACAGCAAAAAAGAGGAGTGCCTTGGCAAAAAAAAAACAACAAAAAAACTAAAAACTCTTGCCTAAGTTTAGTCAGACCGATAATAGATACTGCTTTTGTCAATCATTTAATACAACAATCGTTGTTGTTGTTGTTGTTGTTCAAAGGAAAAACTAAAAATAGCGCAAAAACGTCTATAACGTAATAATAACTGTGCTTTTGTTAGCTGACATTGTTAACCTCACGTTGCACAAAAACATCGCACAAACATCGAAACTGTAACAACGACTCACATACTGACTTAATACATACACACACACACACATGCATACAAGTTACATATTAAAATGTAGGTTTTCTTCAAATATTTCCGTTTCTTTTGTTATTCTCGCAAGTCACATGCATTCGCATGCATTTTCAGCCAGTAGTAAACTTTGAACTATCGCGGAAGTTTTCAATACAAAAGAAAAGTGATATGGCAACGCCGAACCGTGAATAATTTTTTTAAAGAAAATAAATCTGATCTCAAATCCAAATGTTTAATTTGTGCCAGAGATCAGTAAGTAGTCCTCTGATGTCATCCAAAGCCAGAAGATCAGAGTGAAAGCCCGCCGCCTAAAACACATTCACATAGAATGTGTCACGTGGTCTTATCGTCCTCCATACACGAATGGCATAGAGCTGAACACACTGGGTTACATTTCCACAAATAACCTGATAAATCCCAGAACAGTTTTTTAGAAGGACCAGCACTCAGGGGATGATCCCCACATGTGCAACACATTGTGCCGCAACTAGAAAGGGAGGGGATAGTGGATAGACGTAGAAAGATGAGAAGAGAGCGAATTTTCGCTGTCATGTATTCTGCTCTTTAATGATCGTGTCAATCAAAATACTGTGCCATATTCTTGACTGCGTACGAAGTCGAGTCGGCGTCTTCGGCTTCACACGAAAGAAATTTAATCAACTCTTTGCTTACACTCAGAGAAACAAATCAATCTCCTTTTGCTGCCACAGTTCCATTCTGCCCTAAACGCGCTTTCATCGCTATCCAATATATTATAAAAAAAAAAAAAATCGGTCCCCTAAATATTTTTTTACTTGAAATAAAAGTAGCCCCGTTGCCACTCCAAATCATCTATGCCCAAGTATTTAATCGAAGAGAACATTATTTCTCTTCAATAACCTCTGCAAAGAGTGAAAGCATTCCAAAACAAGCCTAAAATGGCAATAGAGTCCCTGGAAATGCCTGGCGATTTAGGAAGATTCGCCTCGTACAACCTTCTCTAGATTAGCGAGAGCGCATGTTTGAAGTTGCTTGCGTGGGGGCTTTCTTTTTTATTAAATGTTGCAAATACAATTAGAAATTATATCGTAAATCAATTAGGCGAAAATAGTGGAAAAGATCTTCACTCGTTATAGCGATAGAGACCAGAGTCCATTGTAGGATTCAAAAAATTCAGAAGTCATTATAAATATCACAAAACACAAGGGAAAGGCAACCAGTTTTGTAAATTAAATTTACACAGCACAGCATAACAGCAGTTTTCGAGGGACGCTACATTTTTATCATCAATACTCGTAAGGATTTTTGACTTGTCACCACTTATTAGGTGGCAATAAAAGTCTTATAAACTTTTTCAAAATTGTTTTTGTTTTAAGTGCAATTTTGCGAAAGCAATTACTCTTTCCGCATCGTGAAAAACGCATTTAAATAGTTCACGAAAGACCATGAATAATTATTTATTTGGTGATACTTAATTCGATATGCGTTTCCTTCTATTTGCAGATGTAATTCGAAAGCATCGTATTTACCACGACAGAGTCTGGAGAAGCAGACCAGTTCGGATCCCGATCATGGCAGTTACAAAATGACGCTACACTCAAATGAAGATTTAGTAACAACAACTAAAACTTCGTACGACATACTGGCACAGACGACTAAATTGCCCAACAATTTGCCAGATGTTTTGCCGTTGGGGGCCAAACTGCAACCCTCATCCAAGACCAGCTTAAACTCAACACCCTCGCTGCGATATGGTTCCAACAATAATATCTCATCAAATACACCAACTTCACCACAAACCTATACGACATATGCCCAGCAACAGCAGGCACAACAACAGCAACAACAACAACAGCGTTATTCAACGCCCGTACTTAATACATTTAATTTGTCCTCAAATTTTACTCGATCTCAATCGTTTGATACGAACGTTCACAATGGCGTGTCTCAAAGTCCTACAAAATATATGACCCAGTCCTCGTTAGATCTTAAGAAACCCCTTAATAATTTGGAAACTACCATCGAAGAGCCAAATTTACTAGATGCCACAAATTTGAAGGGCAACAATTTATCCCTCTCTTCGTTGAGCTCTCTGTCAGAGAGTTGCAATAGCCACGAGGATAGACTTAATGCCAGCCTAAATGCCAGTAATTTGAGCAGTGCAACGAGTGCCGAAACAGTCCAAAGCAATTCTATATTCAGAGCCGAATTGGTGAATACCACGTTTGCCAATAACAACAACAACAACAACAGCAACAGTAACAAAAAATCAGTGACCAGACAAGAATCCTTGAGGGAGAATATTGAAAAGATAACCCAACTACAGTCTCAGTTAATGTCGGCTCATCTAACCGATAATGCTTTTATGGTGGGTGGCTACACCTCCCACCAGTTGCCTCAAAGTAACTCTAATAAAACCTCACAAGCCCATGTGATTGATGTACCGAAAAGCCACGTACCAATAAAAACAGCCGAAGATAAACCATGTTCACAAACGGAAGCACAAGATTTGCCACCAACTCCTTTAACGCCGCCACCGCCAGCGGAACAAGATTTAATAGTTAAATCCCACAACAACAACAACTCAAACACGTGCAGTGTCAAATCACCAAAGATTTTAGAAAAAGATCATCATGCTGGTGAGAGCAGCATTCTCTCCCAATTAGACTCCAGCACCGACAGTTTGAAATTAGTACAACGTAGTGAAATTATCCTGAGAGTTAATGCCAGTACCGTTGAAACTGCCTCACAAACCGACGACATCACCGACAGTGAACTCAAGCGTTTATCCGAAGTTATAAATCCTAAAGAAACTGAAACGCCAACTCGCATAACTCTGCAACCTCGCCAACGCCTGCCCATAGAAGATCATTGTGACAAATTGTCCAAAGAACTGGCTGATATGCTGACGCCAAATGATGCTCTTATTAAAATCTTATGCCCTCCCGGCTCCAAAACGGTAGCCGATTATATTACCAATCTCTACAATCCCAATGTGCCTTTAAGACCCAGCAAACGCGACGTGGGCACTTCGACGCTCACAAAGACCAGTAAAAATAAGGAGGAGCAGGATTCAAACGAAAAAATAACCGTCGAATTGAAACTCAGCGAACTAGAACAAACGCCAGAAAATTGTGATATTTTAAAGAATAAAGTGGTGAGTTTGTCTCGATCTCGTGTTAGCTAAATAGAGAACGTAAGAATTAATCAAAGAATCTTTTCCGCATTTACTTTCAGGATGACTTGATTAAAAATTTAAATAATAAAGTGCGCATCTTAACTAAAGAACAGTCTTGCATAGACGAAGAGTCTGCCATCAACGATGAACTGGGTGATTGTTTATTGAATAAACTGAATGATAAGATTAGACCGATCGAAGCCTCCAAATGTCGCACATACATCTCGGACATTGGCCATATAACCGGTCTGCTGTTATCGCTATCAGAACGTCTTGCTAGAGCAGAAAATAATTTAACAACCATCGAGGAAAATAACTCGGAAAAGGTAAGTGGATTTGCAAAAAGTTGTCAGTGATCGTTAAAGAAACGCTTCGGAAAAGGTTTTAAATTAAAATTGAAAAGAGATAGAGAGAGAGACTGATCTTCTTGCGTTTCGAAATGAGTTTTTTTTAAGCGCAACTAAAGAGTCTTAAGAACAGCAGCTGTTTAATAATCTATCTGTCAAAAAGAAAGCGCTCTCCTACTATTTCAAATACAGTGAGGCGCAAAATTAATCATACTATCCGACAATGTCATGATTTTTCCAAATTTGTCAAATATATTGGACATTTCTTGTGTCGATAATCTCTATCAATTATCGATCGGTGCTGTTGCTCAGTTTTAATAGGAAAGACGATATTCTGATCGTGTCCCGGCAATTGATCAGACCTTGTAACCACAAAAGATTTGGCAGAGCATGGACGCCACCGGATATTGATACTAACAAACAGACAAAATTTTAATTAATGATCGCAACCAGTCCAATTCGAAGATCACTAGTAGTTTCCATTTTTTCATACTCCACAGTTTACAAATAGTTTACTAACCCTTAAGATATGCTACGATATTTATGCTTTCCATTTTATATTTTCTTTTACAACAACTAACATTCAACTTGTCTGGTTGCTTTTCAGAAATCTCTTGTAAATAAACGTGATCGTTTATTGGAACAATTAACAGAAGCCAAACGTCTCAAAGAGGATATCGATCGTCGCGGCGTCAGTGTGGTCAATTTGCTGGAGAAGAACTTAAGCTCAGACGAGTTTGCCGATTTTGAATATTTCATCAATATGAAAGCGAAACTTATAACAGACGGTCGTGATATTGCTGACAAAATCAAAATGGGAGATGAGATCATAACAGCGCTGAGTGATACGTTAATACAAAGTGATTGTTAATTGCAACGGCCCACTGGAGCAGAGGAAGGAAAAGACGGCTAATGAAAATTAGGCGAGCAAATAAGAAGAGAAATTAGTTAAATTAAAAATCAAACAAGTGTGATAAAACATACGAAATCAATTAATTAATTTAAATTAAATAAGACTAGTTAAGAACAATAATAAGTTGTTGGCCTTTTGCGTCTGTGAAATAATTTCCTTACTTTCACTCACCCAAACTGAGAGTATCAAGAGAGATTTTGGCATAGATGTATGGAGAGTAAAGGTCAATAGATAAACTGGAGAAGAACGCACAGAAATTAATTTACGGCATTTCTATTAATTTGGCCGCAGATTTTAACTTAACTCTTACAACTACTTACAAACTACTTAACATTTTAATTTAACAAAAAAAATGGTGCTTGTTTTAATTTATATCCTTGCGAAAGTGGAAAAAAAACTAAAGAAAGTACTTGTTTATGAAAAAAAGTCCTATTTGAAAAAAGAGCGCTTATTTCGCTGGTTACTTTAAGTCTGTATTTGAGAGCAAAACAACATAATTAAAATTAATAAATTGCGTGTGCTTTTTGTTCAATATGATTTGTGATTTAAAATATGATTTTATTTGACTGTCCTTTTTTTAACTTAAATTATTCCTAAAACTTTTATTTTCTCTGCTATTCTACTATGGTTTCACTTTGATTTATTATATACTTGGAAATCAATCTTAAATTATAATTATAATTAATATTTTGCAGCAATAATCGAATTGATAAAAATTTCTTTAAATTGCATGTGTTATATAGTACGAGTATGTTATACTTTTAAAATTAACTTATTTTAAGCCAGTTAATATTTTTTGTTCTACTTTTTAATTTTCAGTTCATATTCACAATATTTGTAGTGTGTATTTGAATTTAGATTTATGCAATTTTTTAAAACAAACTAAATGTTTTTCAATATAATTTTATCATATGCTTAAGCAAATATAAATATATTTACTTATATATACAACATAATATATGAAGAATGTATGTACTTGTAAAATTACATTTTATAAAAAAAAATAGAAAAAAACAAGTTAACAAATTAAAAGAAATTTCTCAATATTAATCAAAATATTTACAAACAAAAAAATATGTGAAAAGTGCTTTAAAAGAAAATTGTCAAACAAAATTTACTTGAAATCGTTCTTCAAGTTCGCTTTTATTTTCCATGAATTGAGCCGTTAATATCTAATTGCGGCAAGTCTGGAAAATTCTTCGAAGACGATAAAACAATTTTTTCCTAAAACTACATATATTCTGTGCCAAACATTTATGCTGTTTTCTTTTCTAAAAAATAATGCAACATTTAGTGCACTTTTTAATAGAAAATGGCAGTATCAAGTGATTTGAAAACAGCAAATTTATTAGAAATTAATCCGATATGTTTTATGAAAAACTATTTCTAATTAAGAACTGCTTTAAAAAAAATGTTATATGTTTTCCAGAAAAGAAAACGACATTAGTTCAGGTTAAAATTTGAGAAAAACTGTGTATTTATTATCTCTTCACTCTCAAAATAATTCGCCATCACAAGCAAAAGAGGGCCAAGATCTTGAGAGTCAAAATAATACTTCCCTTCTTCGTTGACAACTTCTTTTTTTTCTATTAAAAATCATAATTCCTCTTCACCTTCTTTAAGTTATTAATATCACAAATCATAATTAACTGTAGATCCCTGTATGTGTGTATGTGTGTGTATATATTTAATATTTAAAGCACTTACCTTTCTTTTATATGTATGTGTGAATATTCCGCACGATTCAAATTGATTAACATGTTGAAATTCAATTGTGCCGTTACTTTCATCTAAAACAAACACTTTTTATCTTTTCATTATATTTCATTTTATCACAACTGCCATTAAGAGAATTTCCAAACGAAACAGATTAACAGACTAAGAGAACAATGAAATCTACAATAACAATTTAGCAAACATGGTGGCAGACGCCGAGAACAATCGCAGCAAATAAACCAAAAGAACTTTGCAAAAACTTTTCACTGCTGCAACTAGCAAATTTAATGGAAAACTAATAAATAAACACTTTCATATGATATTTATTTAAATATTTAACACTTTAATATTATATTTATCACATTTCCATGATATATAAACACTTCTTTGTGCAATTTTAAGGAGCTTTAAACTTATCCCGACCGAACTGCTTGATGTTTTAATGCAAAACTAATAAATAATAAAAAGTGATGCTAATCAACCGATTTTATTATGAAATATGATGAACGTTAGTTAGCCGTGCCATAAACTTAACGGCTTGTGATGGTAACGGCTACTCTTTTAGTACATTCTAGTTATAATATTGTTCAGATTTTAATTTAGGTATGATCTTGCATGTGCTTGGAGGCTATTACGTGTTATATGAGAAAAATTACGTGTGAGTGCTATTCTACAACCTGATGGATTATTCCTTTTGAATGTATATGGCACACCGAATAATATAATATGTATGATTTAGGCATATGATGGATTGTGATGACAGCAGTTGGAAATAAATTCATATAAATACATAATAATCGTCTGTTCAGTGATTTCGTAAGTTGTCGTTCGATTGCACATACAACGTTTACGAAAACAAATTTTTATACCCTTCACAAAAAAGTAAACGGTTTGTCAATCCGTGTTTAATTTCTTCGATATTAATATGGGAACCCATAAAGTATATACTTATATTTTGGATTCTTATAAATAGCGATGACTATTATTCGATGTCTGTCTGTACGTGAAATCGGTTTTTCCAAGCCATCAGAAGAGCTATAGACTTCGATCTTGGACTGATGGATTGGAAATGAGTTTAAATAGAGAGGTATTCAGAAAAATCTGCTATACGGCTCCAGAGCTGAAAAGCTTACACCAATTTCTCGGCGCAAAATAAATACCAAAAACCAAATATTAATTGTTTGTTTTTAAATTGAACCTATTTCATGCTTTGAGAAGCTTTAATTGTCTATTAAAAGCTTATAAAATAAAAACATGTCCAGGGATGGCAAATTAAAATTTTTTTTGTCATATTTGTATTACATGTAATAACTAAAATGCTTACAAATATTGAATTTTTGCATTGATAAAAAATTTTAAATTTCCTTTTCAGGGGTAGGAAATTGATGTATTTGTTATTCATAAAAGTAACCATAACCAAAAAGGTAACTGAAGTTGTTTTTTTTTTGTTTTTGCTAACTAAAACTATTTTATAACTTAGCAATAACAAAATTGGTACACAAAAATATATGTAACACCAGACGTACGTTGGTGAAGGGTGTATAAGATTCGCACAGGCGAACATAGCACATATACATACTTGTTAAAATTTTTTTTCTGTTTTATATGCGCTTTATTCATCAAACGATAGCTTGTAACATTCTTGAATAAGCATTAATTGAGCTATTTATATTATTCATATTGTATGAATATTTTATTCTATTGTTTTTTTTGTCAATCCAGCGAAATTAGTTGCGTGTCCAATAAACTATACCACAAATTGTTGACAGCAACATACCTAAACGAAAGCTTAGTAGGCTTCCAAACATGGTGAAAAGCGGTGATATTAATCACCAAGGCTAATTGCTGTAACTTGGCGTTAAAATAATTAGTTATTGTTGCGTACCTGCAGCAGCACAGTGGTCTACGATTTGTTAGCACAGAACTTTGCCCTAAACCTTATATTGTGTACTCAGATACATCAAGCTGTCAAACAGCATTTGACCACGGCTACAAATCGCAAGTGCATGGCCAACCGAAGAATTGTGTTGACATCACTTTTTATATATGCATTCTCTTTTGTTATGTATATTCTCCCGCCATATTTATTCTAATACATATTATTTTATGTGGTTTATATATATATTTATACCATAGTTTTATCCAAGTTATTGACTCGCAAGTCACAAAATAATAATAAAAACCGCAATAGCATAATGAATATTATATTGTTGTATATTAATTAAGGATTATGCTTCATAAATTGTTTTTGTAACGTACTTTTGCCCGGTTAGACAACTCTGTTTTCTTATCGTATGGATATGACGTCACAATTGAACAAAGAAGAATATAATAAAAACAATCGGGATTGATACATTCCATGGGAGCAGATGATTCACGAACAAAACAAGAAAAGAAACTTGATGAAAATAAGAGGCTTGGAAATTACTTTGTGGTCGCCGAAGTTTAACGCTGAGCTCAACAACAATATATGTAAGATTTTAGTATTGATGTGAAAGGAATCTTGTTTGAATATATAAATACGGATGAAATCATATATCTCTTATCCTCTAGTGGATATTTTGTCTGTCCACTAGTCACGATATAGAGTATTGGTATATATGCCACGTTAGGCGGCAAATAAATCATTGTTAAATGGACGCCGACCATAACTTTCATCGCCTACGTTGTGTAAGGCAGAATTGAAAAAAATCTAGTTGCAAATTACGAAAAATATAGTTAATTATTTTCTAATTTAAACAAGTTCTGAATTATATAAGGAGATCCCTTTGCAATCGTATTGGATACTGTTGGAAAGGAAGTAGTAACATAAACTCAATATCAAAATAAAAATAAGAACAATTATCAATATTGGTTTAATTATCTAAGAGTGGTGCAAATAATTTAAACAAAGTGGTGATGTTATCAATTGAAGGGTATAAATGGCTATGAATTAATAATACGCACACTTCAAATTATTAACTTATTAATAATAAATCTTGCAATACTCCTTCCGTGTTGAGAGCAAGTGTTTCTTCGAGGAAAACAATTCTGCACAAGCCTTGCTATGTTTAAAAATATCTGTCGTTCTACTAATTTGGTTCGCAAAACAACACAAAATACTGGTCCGAAAGGAGTTAACTCACAGAATTTAAGCAACAGCAGTACTTCGTTATCAGTAACATCTTATCAACAAAATTCAACGAGTTTAACATCACGTAGTCTTCTATCTACAGCAGCCACTACAACTACAGCAATAGCCAAACCCACTCTCAGACGGAGCAAGTCACAAACTCAATTTACGTAAGCCAAGTTGCACATTTTCTAATTTAAAACAAACCTTCGGTTAGAATTGTAATTTTGAATAATATTTCTGTACGCTTACAACAAATACCATAGTATAAGTATACATATTTATACCATGTACAATAATACTACACATACTGTTTGTGTTTTAAATCATTCTCTTTATAATATTTTTTTTCTTTAGTTTACTTCCACGTATTTCACGTTTTCGCACTATGTCTAGCGGTAGTTGTGGTACTTCCACTACTAGCCCGCCAGCTAAACCCAAACATACTAATCGCCTGGCGCAAGAAAGGTCTCCTTATCTACTACAACATGCCCATAATCCAGTCGATTGGTATCCCTGGGGTGAAGAGGCCATTGAAAAAGCTAGAAGTGAAAACAAATTGATTTTCCTTTCTGTGGGATATTCTACATGTCATTGGTGTCATGTCATGGAACATGAATCGTTCGAAAATGAAGAAGTTGCTGCTATTATGAATCAACATTTTGTCAACATTAAAGTGGATCGTGAAGAGAGGCCCGATATTGATCGCATTTATATGCAATTTGTGCTAATGATCAATGGCAGTGGAGGTTGGCCTATGAGTGTATGGTTAACACCAGATTTGGCTCCCATAACTGCGGGTACATATTTTCCACCACATGATCGGTAAGTAAAAAAAATTTTTATATTGTAATAAATGATTACAACAACTAATTTCTTTTGTATAAATTTACCAGATACATATGTTTTTATGGTACATTTGTAAATATGTTATCGTTAACAACATTAATGAAACATCATTCGTTTAAAAACTGTTTTTATGTACATATACACAATATATTTTTTTTGAATTTCTTAATGTAAATTAAAAAAAAAAACGCTTTAAATATGCCAGACATTTTAAATATATTCTGTAGTATTATCATGTCATGAAAACACAATTGGCATGCAATACAAAGATCCATAGAAGTTTTGATTATATATTGACTAACAAATACTGATTTAACGACTAATAAACTTAATACATTTTATTAACTATTCGCAGATGGGGTATGCCCTCATTCAAAACAGTTCTTACAACGATTGTTGCTAAATGGATAGCCAATGAGGAACAATTGAAATCCACAGGCTTGGAAGTCATCAATGCAATACAAAAATCTCTTAGTGAAAAGACGACCGAAACAGTTTTTGAACCCGGTAGTTCTGATGCAAAGCTGCAAGAAACTATTAAGATATTTACAAAACGTTACGATGCGGAATATGGAGGATTTGGAAGTCATCCTAAATTTCCCGAAGTGTCTAGGCTTAATTTTCTATTTCATGCTTATATTGTAACGAAAAAGCTAGACGTATTGGATATGGCTATAGAAACTTTACATCATATTGGCCGCGGTGGTATACATGATCATGTATTTGGTGGTTTTGCTCGCTATTCTGTTGACCGCAAATGGCATGTGCCGCATTTCGAGAAAATGCTTTATGATCAGGGGCAATTATTAGCCGCCTATGCTAACGCCTATAAATTGACTAGAGATGAAACGTTGCGAGAATATGCCGACGGTATATTTCGTTACATAACCACAGACTTGCAGCATCCTTCAGGCGGATTCTATGCCGGAGAAGATGCAGATTCATTGCCCAAAGCGGATGATACTAAAAAGGTTGAAGGCGCATTTTATGCTTGGACTTATGAAGAAGTTAAGAAAGCTATTGAAGATAATGTTGATAAATATAGTGAGCTAAATATGGATACGAAGAAAATTTTTGAAATATATTGTGATCATTTCGATCTCAAACCAATGGGTAATGTGGAACCTTCTAGTGATCCTCATGGCCATCTGAATGCTAAAAATGTATTAATTGTAAGAGGATCTTTTGAGGAAACATGTAAAAAGTTCTCCCTACAAGAGAATAATTTAAGGAATATTTTGAAAACTACTAATCGAATATTGTATGATATACGAAAGCAACGTCCAAGACCCCATTTGGATACAAAAATAA
Source organism: Linnaemya vulpina (assembly GCA_963675445.1). NCBI lineage: Eukaryota > Metazoa > Arthropoda > Insecta > Diptera > Tachinidae > Linnaemya > Linnaemya vulpina. Next base: position 8,626,720 of record OY776279.1, read on the forward strand.
TTTGTGCTTGGAATGGTTTAGTGCTCACCGGTCTGTGCAAGTTGGCCAACTGTGGCGGCGACAAAAGGGACGAGTATATGGCTGCTGCTGTTAAATTGGTAAAATTTATGCATGAGAATTTATATGACAAGGAAAAAAAACTCTTAAAAAGATCTTGCTATGGTGTGGCCACAAATGATAGTACTTTGCAAGAAAATGTGGAGTAAGTCTTTGGTTTTTAAATTGATTAGTTTCATATTACCGAGTTCTTTGTTGCCATTCTTTTTATATAAAATTTTTGTTTAGCTACACATTTTTGTCGTAAACTCTTAACTATCTCAGTCTCCATTAATATTGATGAAATATATGTGCGTAGTTTTAAAAGAATTTTTGCGTAGACATGCACAACAACTACATGTAAAAATTCTATGCACGAAAGTGTTAAAACCGGCGATTTAAACTTGGCCGAAAAGAAACAACAAGTTCTCCGATTTCTTCTCTCTTTTGCATATGGAAACACACACTTATACACACATTCTCAAAGTCCCTTATCTAATATTTCTATTGGCTGGTGGAATAAGTACAGTGTAATGAACAACTCGCAATATGAAAAGTCATTTGTATCGTTCTTACTCGCCGACCGCACGTGCAATAAGTTGAGCAATTTTCGACGTGGCGAGTGGTCAGCTTGAATATTTGAGATTGCTGGACAATAATGTTTTAACTCATGTTGTCAAATCGAATTGTAATTTTGTTCTCTTTGAAAAACAAGCCTCAATTAAATCATTATTTTAACTAACTGGTGATATAAAACATAACAAATTTTCTATTTTTATTTAAATTTATATTTTTTTATTAAATCTATAAATTTTATGGTTGTAATCGTATACGACCTATTATATGATGGTCAAACAAACGAAAAAGTTTCGCTACGACTACACCAATCATAAGACTAAATATTTAATAAAGAAAATTTAACTTTTTAGTGGTGAACACATTGATGGGTTCCTGGATGATTATGCTTTTTTAATAAAAGGTTTATTGGACTACTACAAGGCATCCCTGGATCCCTTTGCATTGCAATGGGCTAAAGAACTGCAGGAAATTCAGGACAATTTGTTTTGGGATACAAAACACGGTGCCTATTTCTATTCGAAAGCTAATTCTCCCAATGTTGTAGTGCGATTAAAAGATGGTATGTAATTCTTTCTTTTCTCTTAATATCTGTTCAAAACTTTTCCATTAAAATTAGTGATTAATAAGCGCTGGCTATAAAATAGTCATTCATTTGAGGAATTGTTTTCGTTGGTGATTAAGTAATTCGTTTATTATTATTACTTTTTTTTTATATTTTGGAAATGTTCCGCTTTATTTAAATGAAAAATAAAGGTTTGAAAATGTATGTATATTCTCTGCGTCAGCATCATAAAATATTAAAAACAATTTTAAGGAACTACCCATAAAATAATTATTTTGCCACGAAAACTGTCAATATTTCTTTTTTTTATATATTTTGCAGAAATTATTATTATATGAATGTATGTAAATATTTTTTATGAAGCAACAAACAATTTATTTTATCTCTTACAGATCACGATGGCGCTGAACCTTGTGGCAATAGTGTTGCTGCTCGTAATCTCATATTAATCTCACATTATTTTGATGATGACAGTTTCTCGCAAAAGGCATCAAAGCTTTTTGAATTTTTCTCCGATCAGCAGCCTTTTGGTTACGCTTTGCCTGAAATGCTGTCGTCTTTATTGTTGCATGACAATGGTCTGGATTTAGTTGCTGTTGTAGGACCAGATTCTGAAGATACAAAAAAATTTGTAGAAATTTGCCGCAAATACTATATACCGGGCATGATTATAGTTCACGTAAATCCTCAACAACCCCAAAATGCCTGCAATCAACGTATACAAAATAAATTCAAAATGATAAATGGACGGCCAACTGTTTATATATGCCATGATAAAGTCTGTCGTATGCCTGTCACAGATCCCGTTAAATTAGAGGAAAATTTAAATGATAATTTCCTAAAGGGTAGTAGAATCTAGAGTCTTAACAGTAGAAATGAAAATGATAGTAATTAAAAAAAAAAAATTTGTACCATAGATGTTATATTTTTATTTTATTATTTTATTAATGTATTGTAGTTCTAGTCTCGCTATTTTATCATACAATTAACTCAAAGTATGTAGTGTTAAATGCTTGTTACGTTTTATTAAATAAAGAACAAAAATAAACTATGGAAGGGTCCTAGAAACTATACACCTTTTATCTAAAATTTTGTTATCTATTATACAGTCATGTATATAATTAAAACTAATCGACATAAAAGTATATAAATAATCATATAAAGAAACCTTCATAATAAAAGCAACAGAGAAAAATTTTTTAAAGCATCTGGGTAAAATTACATTGAAGTAAGTTGATTATGAACAACAAAAATAGCAAACCATTAAATTTCGTATTATTTGTATTAAAAAGGAATAACTCTTCCGGGCAATTTCAGTGATTTGGGAACAATTTTCGGCCATACACATTAGCATTGAAAAAAAAGCACTGAGGATGGCCCATTGCCGAAATCGATATGTCAATGAACCAAATTTAACGTGAGATTGTAGGAAATCATTCGAAATTCTAGCACACCCCGTTGAAGTATAAACAAAATTTTTTTGTTATGATATCACGACTACAGAATATCTATTTAAATGGGACATTATAAATAGAACTTAATACTTCTATAACTAAAAATTAACTATGAAACCAAAAGGTGCGGTCTGGGCTATTAGCACATTTTCGCAGGACAATTTAAATACAACATGCTCAAAGTTCTCCTTAAAAAAAATTTATTACGGAGAGATGATCTTTATTAGAGTAAATTGATTTTTTTAACGTTTGATACTTTTGAAAATGCTTTCATTTTTTGTTTCTTGATTTTGAAATTTTAGCTGGAAACAATTAAAGACAAAATTTATATATATATATATTTTTTTTGAGATAATATTTTTTGTTTTTATTTAAATTTTATTACATTAAACAATACATTCAAAGTGTTGGAACTTTTTTTTAATAAAAGAATTCAGAACGTAAAACGTTCTATCAATTTGTTTATCAACTAAAGAAAAGCAAAATATCTTTAAAATAATGGAATAATACATAATGTTAATTTCTTTTAAGTTTGTGTATTTGAATAACATAAAATTCGTTTCTTATTATTTTAATAAAAGATCATTACAATCGTATTCTAAATTGGAAATTAAAAGTAGACAATAAATCTGATATTTTCAAATTATTAAAGTTAATTACAATTTGAGCAGACGCAACAATTCTTAAACACAAAATGAAAACTTAATTATTGCACGACCAAATTAAAGTCTCTTGTGTTTAAATTAAAGATCATGGGGTAAGAATATAGGAAGGAAGGAGGCATCATGGTAAATAGGTACTTTTTCACACTTTAAGGTCGATTATGTATGACAATCGATTGCAGTTGCTGGAAGCTGTCAATATTCCATTCATTTTTTGGTTACTATGCATAATCGGCCCACTTTCGTTTTTGGACTGAGGTGTTTTTTTTAACAATTTTTTCTTTACTTCAATTTGATTATTTCTAAATACACACATTTTAGTTTCAAATAAAAAAAAAACCAACTAAAAACTTAATTCATTATGAAATTACTAAATATTTTATAATTATATAATAAAACTGAAATAAAATAAAAAAATAATAATTTAAAATTACACAGAAATTCATTCTTCATCACATTGAGACCCATTTTTTAAAGTTTAACGCGTAGGGCATTATTATTTTTTTTTTTTTGTTAATATTTATATATTTTAATAATATACTCTTTTTTTGATATCTCATTTTTTTATTTTTTCTCGAGACCTGAGAGTTTTGACGATTGGCGTGAATGAATTTTTTCTATATTTTTATAATAAAAAAACTATAACGAACAACAAACGATTTTTGAACTTTGGAAATTTCTTAAGTATTATTAAGCTAAAACTGGAATAATGGTCCTTATTACCGTATCCGTAGTCGAAACAAAACGACTGCAATTTAAAAATACGGTGTGCGTTGCTACATTTAGTAGATTTTGGCACGACTACGATAACCATAACAAGGCTAAATGTCTACGATAATAAATATTTTATTGGGACGTGGGAGTTGAAAACCGTGCTCGCAGTGTTTGAGAATTAATATGTTATATTTGCCTAAGTTATACATCTTCAAGCCTATTGTAACATATTTCACATAGAATTTGCGATTCGACCTGTTTAAAATGTGTAGGGATTTGGCTTTTTTCATAAATACATAATATAGACAAGATTAAATATGTAGAAAGTACAGCGGATATTCAACTTCGTTTTATATCAATAAAATATTTAAACCACAAGACAATAGAAAATAATACATTTTAGATTTGATTAAAAATAATACAAACAACCATTAGGGATTAGTTCCCTAGAATATTTATTTGGAATGAAAACCATTTCAAGCACCAGCACTTGAAGTTTCAAAGTTCTATATTCAAAAAAAGGTTGTGCCGCGCTCTTGAGAGGCAATATATATATATATATATATATATATATATATATAATAAACGCATTTAAAATAGAAACATAATTGTTATTACTTTTACCTCCAATCGCTACTGCCAACAAAACTCCCAGTACGTGAGAAAATAATTCTTATAAGATATAGAAATATTGAATGGAACCTCTTAGGTTTCATTAAAATTCATAGCTTCATCGAATATATCAACCATGGCCTCCATACGTTCGGCTTGTTCGAAGCGGGAAAAACGTCGCTGTCGTTTAGTCAGCAACGTCCTTTGACACGACTTAATGCGGGCCAAACGATGAAAGCGGATATCTTCTTCTTCGGTATCATATTCGGGCGCCGAAACAGAATCCTCTTCATCCCGATCGCGGGGGAATTCCTTGGGCTTATTTATACCATCTTTTAAATGTTCATTAAGTTTAACCACTTTCATAGTTTTAACATCTTGTTTGCGTATAGAGCGTGATGTTGTAGACACTCCGCGCTCTGGCTGGATTTTAGTTTTCGAAGAGGACGAGGCTGATGTACCATTTGTGGCGGTTATGGAGACAACATTAAAAAGTTCTGCTAGTTCAGCATCAGTGCGCTGCTGTTCCTTCAATTTCTTTTTGTACTTGGGTGCATAGTCGAGAATGTAAAGAAGACTGTCGAGACGTTGTTGCTCTTCTTCGGAAACAACGCCGACAATGCCGGAATTGGGTAGCGACGATGACAGGCTTGTATTAGTAGGAGTCAATGATGTAGGCGTTGAAGGTGGTGCCGGCGGCAGGCCGCTATTACCGCTGCCATTAACACACATAGGCAATGAATTATGACCATTCACATAACCAGTACCTCCACTCGCACTGCTACCACCATGTGAAACAGTATAGCGGCGGCGAGGTCGTCTGTGTTTCACCAATTTCCAAGAGTATATATTGGATTCTAAGTCATTGTCCATTAATGCCAATTCGAGTTCGGTGTGAGGTGGTGGTGTCGAGCACAATTCCACATTAAATTCCTCATCCGATTTGGCCATTTCGATTGTCTTTTTTTATTTACATTGTCATTAAGTTGTTTTTGTAATTCCACAATTAAGTAAACAGACAATTGTTTTATTTAGCACAAAAAATGTACACACACACGTATATGAAAGAATAGTAAACACATGAAAAGAGAATTAACAAAAAATTATACACAACTTTCAGGCTAATTTTGCCAATAAAAAGTTTGCTTAAGTTTTTTCGCATCAATGAACTTGGTACTTACCTGGAAGAGATATTCAGCTTCCGAATATTTTTGATCCGTCAAGCGGTGATATTCAGACATTTTTATAACATCGGCCAATAACTCTGACTTGCCTGCACTAGTTCACTAGTTGAAATTCAATTCAAACACAGAAGCAACCCAAATTATTTACTACTACACGTCTTTGACTGACTGTCTAAAGATGATGATGATGGCGATTGTGTATGCCGTTTGGGCCCTCTGCGCTGTTTTTCTTTCTTTTTTTTTTCTTATTGTTTCCTTTTTATTTTGAAGAATAGAAAAATAATAAACAAATACACACTAATATTTTGGTTTTTGTTTCTTTTTACAACAGGGTGTACTTTGCTTTTTACTTGATCTGGTGCTGGTGGCTGATAGAACTCGTGTTGTTTTTATTGCCTTTTCAGCTGGGTAGTGAAAAATGCCGTACGGAAATCAGTGAAAATCGTTCTTCAATACATGGTGAATGACGAAAATATATGGAAGAAAAATCGTAGAAAAACCCATACAGGAGAAAAATATATATATATGTATGGAAGTGTATGTACATATATTTTTACGAATTCCTCTTTGCTTGAGTTTATTATTATATGAAATGTTTTTATTGCAGTGTTTTTGTTTTTGCCCAAGTGTATTTACCTTTTATTTTTTATTTCTTCTGTTTTTCTCACACTGTTCGCTACATATCTATACACACAAACTCACACTTTGACATTTTCCGTTTTCGAAGGCAAGGAAGTAAACAGCTTCTTTTACAACTGTAATGGACAAGAAAATGATAGCTTTCGGAAAGCCTACTTGTTATAAATTAAGCGGAATAGGCCTAATTTTCAGACAGTTGAAAAAATAAAACAAGTCATAGCGAATGGATTTTTTAATAATATATCATGCATATAGTTGTTTTTTAGATATCGGCGGTGCCACTCATATTTTAAAAGAGTATCCATGCAGTAGTGCTGCCATACTAGGCAAGAAGTACATACATGTGAAAACAAACAAAAATCATGAATCACCAAATATTTTCTATCCCATATCATGAATAGAAATAGGTAAATATAGAAATGAAGTATAAAACAGGTATGGTATGTGAACAACGGCCTGCACAGTAGTCATATGTATATTAACTAATGAAAGAGCGATTTGGGTATATGAATGGAACTGCACATTCATCGTATGCTAACAAGTTTGTACAATAGTACTTAGCTTAGCCGACGTATATGTTCTATTTTACTGTTATAAAATAGTTGAAGTCTATCTGGGGACTGCATGGTGACCATATGTGTATATTTTAGTGCCACAGGATTTTAGGGAACTATGTTGGCGGAACTATAAAAATGGAGGGGATGATGAGATAGGTTATACCATAAGAGGAAAAATATGCTGTAACAACCACAGAAAACCTGTTCTAACAACTGTGGTATATAAGATATACGCTGTGGCATATCGAGTTACAAGAATATTGATCAAGACCTCTGCAAAAAAAAATCAACGAAAGGACTCATCTAGTTCTATGTGAAATGAATAGGTTTTCAGAGATTAATATAAAACGAAGTGGATTTGTTTATGATTGATTGGGGACATAAATACCTCCTAATATAATTAACGATATTATCACACTGCCAGACTGCTAAGATGACCATATCAGCATTGCCATATTAAATACTCTTTCTCTCTCTATTTTGGCATGTCACGAGAAATTTTCCTTTTCGTTTTTTGACAATTCATTGGCCGGGTGTTTTCCTTAAATCTTCTTCACATAGTTTTTCGTACGGTCCGCAAATAGAAGTGATAAAGATTATTTAGACATTTATTTGTTAAATAAATCCAAAGGAATCCGTGTCCAAAATAAAAGCAATAAATTAAAAAATGATGAACGGTTTTCCGGGATCTATTGCCTTTGATGAATATGGCAGACCTTTCATCATTCTGCGGGACCAAGATCAACAAAAGCGTATCACAGGCACCGACGCCATTAAGGTAGAAAAATTTTGTGAAACCAAAGAAAATGGGTTAATTTTGGGAAATTTATAAAACAAAAAATATTTAATTTTGTTGAATGGAAATTAATATATTTTTGGAAAGTACAACGAAAGATATCCCGTGTTCCTAGGTATGGAATTTTCCAGATGTTCTTCAGGAGTTCAAGTTGAAAAGAAGATTACAAGTTAAAATCAAAATTTAACAGATCTGATTAGATTAATGTGATGAAGTTATACGAAAGTGCTTTTATTGAATAGTTAAACTATTTAGTTAAAACTCCATCACGGCTCCTTTAAATATAAAAACAAATTCAATGTTGGGTCTTTTACAGAAAATGTAATATCGCTTTTGAGGTTAAAGACGCATTTCTTATGTGAATGAGTCAGTTGGGTCTAATTGTGTGAATGTATGTACATACATATATTTTTTCAAATGTATGTGACATCCGATAAACCAGATGGTGTTCGTTTGATCAATTTCAAAGGAGTGGGCGGGTTGAAACTGTTATTACTTTTTAAATTGGTTTAATAAATGAATGTTTTAAATATTTCAGAGTCATATTTTGGCTGCTCGTCAAATTGCATCAACCATTAAGACCTCTTTGGGTCCCAAGGGTCTAGATAAGATTATGGTTAGTCCTGATGGTGATGTGACTGTTACCAATGATGGAGCCACAATTATGAAAATGATGGATGTTGATCATGAAATTGGCAAATTGATGGTCCAACTATCACAGTCACAAGACGATGAAATTGGCGATGGTACTACAGGTGTTGTAGTCTTGGCCGGAGCTTTGCTCGAACAAGCCGAGGGTCTGATTGACCGCGGCATTCATCCTATACGTATCGCTGATGGTTTCGAATTAGCTGCCCAGTGTGCTGTTAAACAATTGGAAGCCATTGCTGAACCTTTTCCTATTGATCCTAATAACAAGGAACCTCTTATTCAAATTGCTATGACTACTTTAGGCTCTAAGATTGTTAACAAATGCCATCGCCAAATGGCTGAAATGGCCGTTGATGCTGTTTTAAATGTAGCAGATATCGAAAAGAAAGACGTCAATTTTGAACTGATCAAGATCGAGACGAAAGTTGGTGGTCGTATGGAAGATTCAATGCTGGTTAAGGGAGTTGTTGTTGATAAAACCATGAGTCATGCCCAAATGCCCAAAACTCTGCGTGATGTCAAATTGGCCATACTCACCTGCCCCTTTGAACCACCAAAGCCTAAGACAAAGCATAAGTTGGATGTTACTTCGGCTGAAGATTATAAGGCATTGCGTGCTTATGAGCAAGAAAAGTTCATTGATATGGTCAAAAAGGTCAAGGAAGCTGGTGCCACTTTGGCAATTTGCCAGTGGGGATTTGATGATGAGGCCAATCATTTACTGCTACAACACGATTTGCCTGCTGTACGCTGGGTAGGTGGTATGGAAATCGAGTTGATTGCTATTGCTACCGGTGGCAGAATAGTACCTCGCTTTGAGGAATTGACTCCAGAAAAATTGGGCTCAGCCGGTCTTGTTAGAGAAGTCTGTAAGTTTTGTGTTGGCAAATATCTTTTGGATTGTTTTTGATTAGCTTTATTTACTTACTTCGTATATCAGCTTTTGGTACCTCTAAGGACAAGATGCTGGTCATCGAAGAATGCAAGAACTCCAAAGCTGTTACGATTTTCTTGCGTGGAGGCAATCAGATGATTGCAGCGGAAGCCAAACGTTCCATTCATGACGCTTTATGTGTTGTTCGTTCTTTAGTTAAGGTAAGACATTTAACTTACTTTTTGAAAGTTTTATAACTAAAACGCTGAAAATAAATCCCTTTTCAGGATTCCCGCATTGTATATGGCGGTGGTGCTTCTGAAATAAGTTGTTCCTTAGCAGTGGCCAAGGAAGCCGATCAACTCTCCACTTTGGAACAATATGCCTTCCGTTCATTTGCCGTTGCTTTGGAAAATATACCACTGGCCTTGGCCGAAAACAGTGGATTGCATCCAATTGAAACTTTATCGGAACTAAAGGCTCGCCAAGTTGCCGAAAATTGTCCAACTTTGGGTGTGGACTGTATGTTAACTGGAGACTCAAACATGAAAACTCACAACGTGGTTGAATCTCTTAATTCCAAGAAACAACAAATTTTATTGGCCACACAATTGGTTAAGATGATTTTGAAAATTGATGATGTACGTTCAAAAAATCAAGGTGGTGATTATTAAATCACATCACTATTTTCAAAACGTACGATATATTTTTTAATATCATTTCAAAACACACTCATATAAAACACTAGTGCTGTTGCAGTTCATTAATTTTTCCATTTTTCTTTTGTTTATTACACATTTATTTAACCATATTAAAAACTCAAACCTTGTATTTTCCTTCGTTTTCGCTTTGATTTTCGTATCTTGTAATGAGAAAAACAAAATCAAATAAAATTTGCTTTTAAACAATGTATATTTTATATGTACATTAAACTTAAAATGCTTAATACATATAAATAAATAACATCTTCATAAAATAAAAAGAAAACATTTTTATTTACAATAATAAAAGTTTTATAATTAACTATTTAAGGTAAATAATATTAAAAATTTGACTAAAATTACAAATATTGAACGAACACTTAATGAATTTGTTGTAGGAAACTACGATATTTTTCTATTAACTTTAAAAAGTCAAAACAACTTCTTAAGGTTAGGAAGCATATTATGCATCTAAAGCTTTTTACCATTAATCTTGGAAAGTTGCTTCTTATTGATTTTATCGAAAAATAGCAGGCCGGCCGCTCTTTCAATCGATTCCGGAGCCACTTGAAATACTTGCAAAGGAGTATCCTCATTTATGACCTTATTTGGCATAACATATGCCTCCATCTCCAAACGACAATCAGCTGTTTCGCCAACAATTACCTTATAAAAATGGGTAGGGACAGCAACATTGTTGTTGCCAATAACTTGATATTTAACATACTTTTTGCCATCATCTTCTTGTTTCGGCAGATACAAGGGTCCAGTGCATACATAAACATTGCAATAGACTTGTGTTAATTTACGCACATAACTTTCTAAACGCTCCCAAGAGTCTCTATTAAAACCTTGGCCCACTTGCGGAGCCATATTTGTTAAATAGAAAGTATCTTCACAGTGCTTTTGATGCAGTTTATGATTGCCAGCAGCTGCCATATGGCCACGATCGAAACCAGAACGCCGGTAGTCAGAGTTTTGAGATTGAAAGAAGGGATGTATGCTATCATCAGGCCTAAATTCACATTTAGATCTATCGACTGTCTCGTTTTTGGCAACAGAGGCTGCTGTTAAATGTTCGAATACCCAATTAGGTACACGATTACGCCGATCATAGCTAAGAACAAAATCCGAATAAGAGCGCACAGAATCTAGGCTAGGAAAACCAAATTTCATGATTTGTGAAACGCGCAGAGGGGTGGCAGTTATATTAATTTCACTAGCAGGTACTGGTACAGCAGCGGAAACTGTGGCAAATAAAGGGAAGCCAGGTTTTTGTGAATGCTACAAATATTTATATAAATAACTTTATCAAATAAATACCATTAACACAGTATTAACCTTATGCAAGAGTTCCATTTGTTGTTGCTCATAAAGTGGTATATTTTGCAAAATTCTTCGTCTTTCGTTGTAGCCGCCATAATAATAGGATCCTATGCCAGCAACGCCCACAGTCAAAACGGTGGTAACAAAATTTTTATTCATAATTTGAAACAAAATAAAACGATAATTAATAAACACTTGCAGTAAATTTTTTTTACTAAATCCATATGTAACAGCTCTGTGCTTGCAATTTCATTTAAAACCATGATATAGTACATATAAGGTGGTACCTCTTCGACACCATATACAATTGTTGTTTATGCAAAGTTGTAGCAAAAAAACACATTGAAATGTGCATATACGCAACTGCAAACACTCCCATATGCAATCATAACCAGGACTTGATATATAAAAGAGCTTGTCATCAGTATGGCCTAATAATCCTTGAGCAATGCCACCTTATATATAGTGTATTAGTGCCACCTTATATTTATCACATCATGCCTTAAGCAAAATCTGCAACAGCTGTTTTCTCTCAGCATCCCTGTATTAAATGACAGGTGTTTTAGTTTTCGCGCAAATTTCTTCTCATACAGTTTCATCCCACAAAAGTTTCGGTTTTATCGTGTTAATTGAAATGAAACAAGCGTAAAATTATCGTAAATATATTAATTAATGAACACTTAATACGGGTAATATGAAATATTGTTGAGTGGGTGTGTTAAATTAACAAAAATCTGTTTGCAAAAAAACCCAAGCCGTGGTGTGACGCTAAGTAAAAAAGAGACAAGCAAAAAAAAAATTGCAACAAAAAGCTCATGAGCATGTGTGTGTGTGTTTGTGTGCTGTGAATGCTGAAAGAAGTTGTCATTTGTTGTGACTGATTGAAAGTTGTCAACGCAAGTGCAGGAAGCTAAATAAATAAAAAAGCAGCAGGAAATGCAATTTTCGTAGGAAATAAAAAACTTGATGTGTTACGCAGGAAATAAAAATAAAATATGGGAAATCATGCAAAATATTGAGAAGCCCGAATGCAGGTGCATTCGTCCATACATATTTATGTATGAAAAAAGGAAAATTATGAAAATTTAATATTAAATTGCATATTTAAATAAAAGTTATAGAAAAAAATATGTGAAATATAAAAAAGATATAAATATGTATATGCAAAATGGCAAATGATGAAAATGATATATCAAAGCGTGTATATAATTAAAAGTGAAATAAAATAGTAGCTATTTGGGAATATAAAATAAAGAGGTAAAATAAAAATATATATAAAAATAATATATAAAAAGTGAATGATATGCGAAAAGGCAAATAATGAAAATAAAATATTAAAATGCATATTTAAATAAAAGTTAGAAAAAAATATATGTAAGAAATATATAAAGCGCGCTTAAAATTAAAAGTAAAATAAAAAAATTGTTATTTGGGAATATAAAGTAAAGAAGTAAAATAAAAATATATGTATATGAAAAGTGAATGATTTGCGAAAAGGCAAATAATGAAAATAAAATCTTAAATCCCGTATTTAAATAAAAGCTAGAGAAAGGTATATGTGTATAAAATATAAAAAGCGTGTATTTAATTAAAATAAAATAAAAAAATTGTTATTTGGGAATATAAATAAAGAGGTAAAATCAAAATATATATATAAAATGAATATAAATAAAATTAATCATTTGCAAAAAGGCGAATAATGAAAATAAAATATTAAATTCGTTATTTAAATGAAAAGTGTTAATAATAAAAAGTGAAATATGGCAAATTAGTGCAAAATGGCAAATAATAAAAATGTAAAAGAAATAAAATTATTTCATATTTAAAGCGAATGATTCCCAAAATATCGAAATAATGAAAATATTTCTGTATTAAATGCGGCGAATAAGATATTTAGGTAAGTGTTGTTAATACATATAACAAAAATATATAAATATTGCATAATTATTATTTTTTTTATATATTAATCTTGTTACCTTTGGGGATTATGAAATTGATAAGAATGTGTAGTTCATTATTCGAAGTTGAATAGATTTAGTTACAAATTCAAAAACTTTAAAATTCTTTTTTTCATATAAGAATGATCTTGTGATCATTATTCTCATATTTTATTTGTTGGACACGTTTATTAAATTTTCTTTACCACCTTCAAAAGTAAAAAAGCTGAGCTGCTTATATGTGCCAGTATCTTAATAAAAATTTTAATTTAAGAATAATTCTCAATATAATGAGTTGTTTGTTGTTTCTTAGAGTCAAAGTTCTGTGCAGCTAATCATTTTCAATTTAAACTGAGCCTAAATGTTATATAAGAAATATTCAAAAGCTCTTCACTTCAATGAGCTTTTGCTTTAATTTTAACCTAAAAAACTATACGGTTGAGAGATATACGGTTTTTAATAATATTCATAATCTCTATAATTCGAGTAATAGTCCAAATCCTTGATTTAAGCGATTTTCATAATAATAATTGAGATAATAAATTCAAAATTTATGACATTGAATGAATATGTCAATAATAACTCTGACCACTATTTTATTTTCCGCCTGTACTGCCACGGGAAGTAAAAAAGTACGCTATTTTGAATGGTTTTAAGTCATTTGGCTGTTACACATACACATTCGCATATTCATTTACCCATGCCAATGCATGCGTATGTGTGTATGTGTTTCACCTGTTGCTGTTTATATCTTATCAGTACAGACTCCAATCAGATGTTTGTTACTCAAGAATTCACATTCGTTTAATTCACAATATCACTCTGCCAATGAAGTTAGTCGTTTCAGCAACCTCTTGTTATTTTGTTTTTCCCCTCACATTCGGGTTGACTTTACTAAATTGCTGCTGCTAAAATATATAGAGAATAAATGGGAAGCATTTCCAGGGGAGACGGTTTTCTAAACAAAAAACATTTAAAACAGATTCTTTAATTTTATTTATTTTTAATTTAATTTAATTTGTTTCAGATATTGTCTCAGCTAACTTATGAAAACACGTAACAAATTAAGATTTTATTTTACATATAAAGTAAAAATATAGCGGGCAACCGAACCAGGTCAGCATGTATATCTTGGCCCTGCGAATCCGCTTTTCTAGGCAGAACAACGGAAAGTTGTTCCCAAGCTTTGCTTGGTTGTATCAATTCGTCATTAATTTTATTTTTTTTATTTATAAATTTGTTCCAGTTGCTTTCCTTTCCTTTCCGTTTTATTTTTATTTTTAATTTCACTAGAAATTAAACTCCTTTATAAATATTTTATATTATCAAGCGTTTAATCATTTGACATTTTAGTAATTTTTATATATAAAAATTATTTCCATTTAACTTAAAGTTGACATTAAAACTAACAAAATGGTCTTATACAAAAGCACATAAATTTAACTTTTTGAAAAATTTTGACAAAATCCAACCACTTAATGAAATCTCTTCTTGTTCGTTTCCCTTTTTTTTCTTTTAATCACAATTTCGTTCAGAGCCAAAAGCTACCTAAAAGAGCTTATCGAATATATAGTTTTATAGCTACAACTTAAAAATTAGTAAAAATCAATTTCGCTCTAACACGTTTCCTTATTACAGTCGACAAAATTACTAAACTCTGTTGAATTCGGCGGCCCCTCGCTATACAAATAGGTGACGGGCCACAAACGGGCAGCAGTGAAATCACTTAAACTTTGTAGGCCACCTGGACGAGGTGGTTTCTGATATTCATCGGAATTGGAGGCCGATGTAAAGCTATCCGATGGCTTACGTTTCTCAGAGGGTTTCAATGTCTTAACACTGAGACCGGTATGGGTGAGAGTACGATTGCCGGGGTAATAGCGATCGCTGCACTTGCGCCACTGGTCGGGTTCATCGCCTACGAAGCACCTGGAAAGAGTGGAGGAATATTTGAATGATTCATATGCTGGTTGTTTTTCATATTCATAATATATTACAAATTTCCTTATACAAATTAACAAAATTAAATAACTGTTCCCTTTTCGATGATGTAGTTTTTGACTTACCAGGGATAATCGAAACCCTGAGAATAGCCACAAGGATGATCGACTTTGCAACAGTAGTCCCAAGCACCGATTTCGCCACCCTCGATTTCACAAGAATAAAAGCCTGTTAGAATATTCTTTTCACAAGGGCTGCTGCGGCGGCAGGGTTTGCCCGAAACAGAATAATGGCGCCAGGCAACATCTGAAAATGTTGTAATAAAAATGATATCATTAAATGAAGCCACTTAAAAGCCTGCGGATAATTAGCAGATGCAGTAAAATTACCCGGCTCCCTAAATATATCCATGCGGCGATTATTATTAACCCTTGAACCACCTATTGTATTAACCTTATCCCGACACGTGTAATCAAATGGATTCCAAGCAAAAAGCCAATAATCCCTGTCATCGGTATGAGTATAATGAACATTCAATTTCAATTCAGTTTGATCACAATCAGACATCTCACAGTTGAAAGTAGTCTTGCGGGAACTAAATTCAAAATGCATGCAAATAATGAAATTAATGAATTTAAATATTAATCTTACTGAACCACCAGAGAGCCGAGAAACAAACTCTTACCCGTAGCTAAAGGAATAACATTTGAAGGCGGTTGTTTCTCTTAGACGCACACACTCTTTCTTGCACTCCAATTCGGAGGGCACCGTGATGACCTTCTTAATGGCCAGCGGCAAAAGCTTGGCCGGAGAGCCGTAACCCAAATAACAAACTGCTGAAATTTTTATATAACATTTTTAATAAATTTTGTGCTCTCTATTTTTGATTTTATTTATTTATTTTTTGTTGCCGAGTTGCTTACATTTTTTATGCTTTTCATCCACAATGGGCTGGATCTCACAGCCATGGCCATAACTGGCTCTTTCAAAGATATCGAAGGTGTTGTCCAAAATCAAGTGTCTCTCCTTGTCCATGTCTCTTACCGGCCAGTCGCTCAGCTGGCAATTGTCTATGACAGCGGCATGCCGCTGTTGGCCGTAGCGGAATGCAAAAGCTCGACAAGTAAATTTGACAGATTTAATGCACTCCATTTCACACTCGCCCACCGAACGCACAGTCAAAGAGTCCCTGACAATTGATTTGTAAAATCTGGTGGCATCAATGGCACGAAAAAAACATTCTGCATAAGAAAAGTGTTGCCAATTAAAAGTTTTCATTTCAAAAGCTTTTAAAAAGCTTACGAGTACTCCTGGGATCAGCTAAAGCTGTAGTGCTAACACTTCCCCTGCTGGGACCGTCAATACGTGAATGTTGCCTGCAAACATTCAAGTCATCCGACATGGAATAAATATCGTAATCACGATCGGGTTCAATGTCCACATAATAGTCCAAACGATTTATGGGACGATCGCAGAGCATGCAGTTGTCATGGCTGCCCGACGAATAGCGATAACTGTAAGTATGACATATGAAAGCATCCTGACCCGAGCACAGGCGCTCGCACTCGGTCAGCGAAGGTGTGGAATACATGTGCTTGACAATCTTCTTATGCAGGCGAAAGCCCTCCGACGTCTTGGCCGAACATTCTTAAAATTGAACAACAAAATCCATTAAATAATTCAATATGAGTAAAAAAGAGAACAGTAAATAACACCCAATTCATACGATGACTTTGTATCATGATTTTTTTTATCTTCCAAAGAAAATCCTAAAAAACTGGCATTTATACCATGATTTTTGCGACAAACATTTTAGCAGAGTTGTTTTTATTTTGTTAAATATTCTCCAAATGCACAAAAAAAACCTGATTGAAAGACCTGGAAATATAAATCATGACGTATTTGCTATCTCTTTCTTCCCGGTCCGTTTGAAAAATAGTAATAAAAATAGTGCTCATGTCTTTAAATCATCGTGTGAACTGGTTATACGATTTTTTCATACCATCTGGCCCTGGTCTACGAGTCCACTGATGCCGATAGTCGTGACGATCCCGGAAGCCATCGTATTTCCCATACGAACCATAACTTGAGCCAGAGTAGGGCACAACAGCGTTACTCTCATGTGGCTGTTCTCCTCTAAAGCCGCCGCCTTTACTGCTAGAAGGGCCCAAATTGGAATAATCAAAATGTACAGGATCTTTAGGCCTATAATGACTGTCAGCTAAGCCCCAGTAGGCGGTTTGTTTGTTGTGAGTGCCTCCGTAGGAGCCACCATACGAACCCCATTCATTATCGGTGCCTATTAAATAGGGCACGAATTTGGCCGCATTCTTTTTATAAGAAGATGTGTGGGAATGATCTCGATCCAAGTAATTGTGAGATGGTGGTTGTGCACCAGGATGATAGGAATCGGGACCTGTTAAAGCATGTGATGTAGAAGGTCTATAGGGGGTGTAGTCTGGACCTGGACGGTAAGCAGGCCGATAACGATCATGTTTAGAAGCTTCATAGCCAGAACTGCTGGGTGTGCTTTCCCATCGTGAGGGTTGACTGGGCCTATAGCGATCACCATGAGACACATCATAGCGATCGATGGGATCCAGACCTGAACCACTGCTGCTGGCATAGCCACTAGGAGCAGAATGCTCATAATAGCCGGAGCCATGTGAAGAAAACTCATAAGAATCACTGTGATGGTGTTCATAAGAACCGGAAGGCCGGCCATGGGACTCGTAGGAGGAATGTGGTGCTGATGGATAATGTTCCAAAGAGGAACTGCTTGATGGTGGCCGGGCATAATAGCCGCTCCCACTACTGCTGGGCGGTGAGGATATATGAGGAAAACGGTCATCCTTAAACGGCTTGTCACTCCAACCCTGACTGGGCTTATTGTAATGAGCGGAGGCTGGGGGTAGCGGCAGCTTACTGCTGCACTCCTTGCACAGATTATAGCGGCAACTATGCGGCGCATTGCGATCTCTTTCATAATAATCGTAGTCCGGATGTCTCAACAGATTCGAGTCCCTTCTGTTGGGACTGGAGTACAAGTCTATTTGGCCCAAAGGCATCTCGATCAATTCACAATCCCCCTGGCCATGACCCGACGGATCTAGACGATAGTTGAAGCCTTCGCAGGTGAAACGTTTTTCGCGCCCACACTCGCGCATACACTCTTCCACGCGTTCACAGGCTATAGTACGCCGCACCCAGTGCGGCGCTATACGTTTGCCCGCCAACACTCGTCGAAAACAGGCTGCAATTTCAAGACAGACCACAACGTGTTAATAATTTAAGCAGTTAAACGAAAATGTGATATTAAAAATTTTGGTGAATGAGTGTTTGAAATAGTCGCGAAATAGTTTCCAGCTGCCTCGTCGTCATGAAGTGTGAATTTTTTGTTCATACGCCACTTCAATTGAATCTTTAATGTTGGTTTTTAATTTATTTAAATGCTGTTTTCATGATAATTGAAACGCTTTGTTTTGCTTAATTTATATTTTTATTATTATTTTTGTTTTTTTTCTTCAAACAGAATTTCAGTTGTCTGCTTTTAAGGTTGAGGATTCAAGGTTTTTCTTTATATTGAAGTGGGGGAAAATTGGACAGATTAATTCAAGTGTTTTACACGCTTTTGCGATGTTTGTGAAAATGTTTGGTGCAGCGCTTTGAGCAGAGCTTTTCTTAAATACGAGTCAACCACGCGTTAGTAAATATTTGGGAAAACATAATACTTTTGCCAACAGTCGCTCGTTAGATTTAGTTGCTCGTTTTGCTGTTAATTTATCTGCTTTAAAAAAGAGTTTTTAATACTTCTATTCTTGTTAAAAACAATTGAACTTGTTTTTTTCTATTTATGATAACTGTAGCTTCACCAAAAAGTACATTTGATACATGGTACTTTTTTAAAAAAAGTACTTACATTTAAAATATGTTAACAATTTCAAGAGGTAGATTTCGAACAAGTAGAATGAAAATACAACTTTTGAAAAAGGTATTTCTAGAACGTAATTTTTGCAAAAAAGTACTTAATGAGAAAGTAAATTTTTGGAGAAAATACAACTTGAAAAAAATTACCTTCTTAAAAAACTATTTATCAAAATAAGTAGCTTTTGAAAAAGCACCTTTAAAAGCAAAATTTTGTAAAAAGTTTTTTTTTAATAAGAAAAATTTTTTAATATTTAAAAATGTGCGTTCAAAATAAGTATTTAGAGGAAAAAGTACCATTTGAAAAATGTAACATGGAAAAATATTCTGTTTGATAAAAGTACCCTTTTTAAAAGAGTACCTTTTGAAAAAAAGTACTTTTGAAATATTGCATTTAAAGCAGTATTTTAATAAAAATGTATCTTAAAAAAAAAACCTTTTGAGAAACGTACCAATGAAAAAAAGTACTTGTTGAAAAAGTACCTTTTAAAAAATATTGTTTTAAAAATTAATTCTCAAAAATCCTTTTATCCAAAAATCACCTTTTCAAATATGTAACATGGAAAAGCAGTCTATTTGCAGAAAGTACCTATTGACACAAGTTCCTTTCAAAATACTGCTTTCTTAGAAACAGCTATATAAAAAGTACTCCTTTGAAAAGAGTATCTTTTGAAAAAAGTACTTTTAAAATATTGCATATAAAAGAGTATTTAAAAAAAGTACCATATGACAAATGTAACTTTGAAAAAATACCTTTTAAAAAAAGTACCAATTGCAATAAGTACATGTTGAAAAAGTACCGTTTAAAAAATGCTGTTCTAAAAGTTCGTTCCCAAAAATTCTTTTATCCAAAAATCAGCTTTTTAAATATGTAACTTTAAAAAAAGTTACATTTGAAAAAGTACCTAATGAAAAAAGTTCCTTTGAAAATAGTACTTCCTTAAAAATACCTATTCAAAAAAGTCTTCCTTTGAGAAGAGTACCTTGCAAAAAGTGCCTTTGAGATGTAGCGTTCAAAACAGTATATGAAGAAAAAAGTTCCATTTGCTAAATGTACACTTGAAAAAAATGCCTTCTGAAAAAAGTACAAATGGCAAAAAGTACTTGTGGAAAAAGTACCTTTTGAAAAATGTTGTTTTTAAAAATTTATGCTCAAATATTCTTTTATCCAAAAATCTCCTTTTGAAAGCGTAACATGGAAAAAATCCGATATGAAAAAAGTACCCCTTTGAAAAATGTGCCTTTGGAAAAAGTACCTTTGAGATGGAGCATTTAAAGCAGTATTTTAAGAAAAGTGCTCCATTTGAAATATGTATCTTAAAAAAAAAATTTTCAAAAAGGTATCATTTACAAAAAGTACTTGTTGAAAAAGTACCTTAGGAAAAATTTTGCTCTCAAAAATTCTTTTAATTATTTCTATTGTTTTAACCAAAAAGCCCCCTTGAAAAAAATTTTTAGAAGTACTTTTCTGAAAAAGTACTTTTTAAGAAAGTAGCTTTTAAAAAAGTACTTTTTAAGAAAGTAGCTTTTAAAAAAGTACCTTTTAAAAAAGTACCTTTAAAAATGTTTGCATGTGAAGAAATAATTGAAAAAATATTACCCTTAAATTAAGTGTTTTAAGATTTACTTAAAATAGGAGTTGCATAAAAAAATTTATTTCAAAAGAATTAAATTTTTAAAGTGTGGCAACATTTGCTACGTGTTTAACATGGGAGTCGTTTTACTGCGACGGGAAGTGCGACATTCATAATAAGACCCACTACATATTTGAAATATTGAATAATTTTCTTAAATACTTTTTAAAAAGTTTATGAAAATATTAAAAAAAATTTTTTTTATTAATAAACAATTTTCTGTGAAAAAAATTTATTAAAATATTTATAAAGTTAAAAAAATTTCTTTGTTCGGATTTTTTAAATATTTTTTATTTTTACCTTTCGCATCCTCGACAATAATTATGGTGCTGCTGATATCGTGCGCTGGATGTGTGGCCCGCACCAGCAGGCACATGTTGCAAATACCCGATAGAACCAGCAGCAGGAACTCTGCTGAACACAACCTCATTGTCGCTCAAAAAATTCAAAACTAACCCAACAAACAGCCAACTATCCCGAACGTATCCACTCTTTCGAAAGCGAAATTGAAAAAAGATCGCAAATTATTTATTTACAATTTTAATTGATAATTCAAACGCAAAATGTTTCCATTCGAACAACAATCAAGCGACTTGATCAATCCGTAAATGCTCGTGTTGAGCGATTGTTTCACAGAAGAGGGAAAATCGTGTGAGAATTTTGTTGAAATTTGTCAAACGAAGATTCTTAATTTGAAAAAATAAATGGAAATAAATTAAATTTATTATCTCTCAGACGCTGCTGCTAAACTTGAAAACTTCATGTCATAATTTGCTTACGAATTGTTCCCAATTACGTAAGCACGCGCACATTTTACAAAAACTACGGGCACAACTTCAGCTTGAGGTGAGTCAAAAGTTTATTAAAATTCTTTTGTTAAATCGAATTTGAATGTCAAATAAATTAAACACTCGATAACACACGCGGTCAATAGTAACCGAAAAGCACGCAATTTTTGGGTTGATGTTTTCAAATCTGTTGGGCTTCTGTGAATTCAGAACATCGTTCAGCATAATAAATCATAATGAAATCACTGGATTGTTTCAACAGATGACACCAAATATTTTATTTTTATTTTTGTTTTTGTTTTTGTTTTAATTACTTTGAATGCTTTTGTTGTAGGAAAATGATTTGCCTCTGCCACAACTAGCAAACAGGGTTAATAGAACATCAGGTTTTTTTTTTTTTTTTTTTTTTATAACACTCGTCGTATTTGGCGAATAACCATTTCGCACCAGTTGGCTTAAATGCTGTTAATAAATTTTATTTCCAACGCTCATGTCGCCGGTTATCCTTTTATTTTGATGATTTTGTGTCTAGAATTTTATTGTTATTAAATTTTGAATTCAACTTAGAATCTCATGCGTAATTCGCATTTGCCAATTCTAATTTGTTTTCCACACAACACGCTACTGAACATTTCAACTCGTCATCGACATGGTTTTATATTTTCACAAAACCCCAAAAGCTTTTTTCTGTTCAGAGTTTTGTGGGTGGGAAAACAAGAATAATCATGTTTGAGACTCGATCATTATGACAATCAGCAACATCGTTAGCACTTAAATAGTGCTGCTCATTATCTATCGTTTGCCAAATCGTTTGCTCATCTCTTTATTTAGTTTTAGTTTTCTTCTTCTTCTTCTGCTACTTCTTCTTCTTCATCTTCTTCTTCTTCCCCTAAAAGCTTTTATGTTGGATGTTATTGTTCTGCTCAGCGGCAGCATAAAAAAAAGAAACCTAAAAAACTATTTAATTATTTCTGCCATGAAAGAAAAAACCTTCAAAATCCTGCCCTAAAAGACTCGAGACACACATGCGTAGTAGCATGTTGAAGCATGCACACAAACAAGTATGTGTCTTAAGTCTTTTGTTTGCTGCATGATACGTCTTTTCCTTCACTGTTATTTGAATGTTATTTGTGTTATTTGTGTTATTTGTTTTTTTTTTTTTTTTTTTTTTTTGGTCTGTCTGCTTTGTTTCTCTATTAATTTCCAACACCAAACAAACCAACAGTTTCATACAACTCTTTTTTTTTTTTGCTTAAAATTTTGCATAAACATTTTTTTTTCTATACGAATTTTTAACGTAATACAGGAAATTTATAACAGTTAATGAGGCCTGCTACTTGTTTCGTTTGCATTAAAGCACTTGAGGTATTATAAAACTTTTAGTTGTTGGAAATATGACTAAACAATTTGTTGTCACAAGCTGATTTTAAATAGAAAAAAGAGAATAAAAAGCAATTTTTGATATTCACTTCCATGTGCTTGAAGTAAATAGTAAATTAAATAGCTAAAAAGTAAAAAAAAATCTTATATTTTGGTAGAAATAGATAATCGTTTGTATAAATACTCCCCATATTTTTTAGTGGTACTCCTTAAAGCATCTTATTATTCACCAAAAGTGTACAAACATACACAGTCTAAAAGGTATTTTTGAGTAGATGTGCACAATATAAAAATTGTTTTGAAAAAATTTCTTACACGAGCATAATTGTGGTACAGTTTTAAGCTTCTTAGCAGCCCTTAATAATACTAAAAACTATATAATTTGAAAGATATTTTTATGCATATAAGCACAGTATAAATAATTTTTTCAAGTTTATATAAAAATACTTAGTTGCTTTGCTAATTTTTCGAACTCTTTTTTTTATAAATAAAAAAATCTGTATTATTAACAAAAATACTTAACACACACATAATTGTGGTACAATTTTAAATATCTTCTCGTCCTCCAATATAAATAAAACAACTAAAATTCGAAAGGTATTTTTGTGTAGATATGAAGAATATAATTTAGCAATTTATATAAAAACAACTCACACATATAAACATCGTTAGCATCCACTAGTAACGATGAAGCAGGTGTACTCGTATGTGTGCGGTCATGGCATGACTAGAAAAAACGTCATTTTCTATTATATATATTTTTTTTCTTCTGTTAAGCATAATAAAATATTTTCTATCTCTCTATTTCACATATATTATACGAGGTCTGTTCAACAATAAGGTGAACAGTTTTGCTACAACAAAATATTTCTTATCCTATTTTGTCCCCTTCAAAGTAGTCCACTCGTAATAAAATATTTTTAATGCCACAAATAATTTATATACGAGGTCTGTTCAAAAATAAAGAGAATCTTAATATTGCTATAAAAAATAATTCTTAATTTATCAATTCTATTTTGTTCCTTATAAAGTGGTCCCCCGTAATAGAATATTTTCACTCTCAAATATATGTTATATACGAGGTCTGTCCAAAAAAAAGGTGAATCTTAATATTGGTAAAAAAGAAACATTTCTTAATCTATCAGTTCTTTTTGGTTACCTTCATAGTAAACCCTCGTAATAGAACGTTTTCAATCTGAAATATATTTTATATACGAGGTCTGTTCAAATATAAGTTGAATAATAACTTTGGCAAAAAAAAATTTTCTTAACTTATCAGTTCTATTTTGTTTCCTTCAAAGCAGTCTGCCCGTAAAAGAATATTTTCAATCTCAAAATATTTTATATACGAGGTCAGTTAAAAAATAATTGAATCTTAATATTGATATAAAATCTTTTATTTATTTATCAGTTCTATTTCGATTTCCTTCAAAGTAGTCCCCCGATAATAGAATATTTTCAATCTCACATATATTTTATATGCGAGGTCGGTACAAAAATTAGGTAAGCTTTAATTTTACCGAAAAAAAATAATATTTATCTATTAATCAATTCTATTTCTATTTTGATTCAAAGTAGCCCTTTAAAGTGTAATGTATTTGTGACAACGTTTTTCCTGCTGCGAGGTCTGTTCAAAAAATAAGGTGAATTTTCATATTTTAAAATATATTTCGTTTTTTGAAACTTTTGTCGAATTTGACGATATCTCACGAGCAGATTAATCGATTTTGAGTTAGTCTAGTCCTGCAGAAGGATCGAGAACACCAACTTATCGGATATATAACTCTGGATTGAAAAAAAAGAATCACTTTTTTGGAATATTTTATGTTCACGATATCTCACAATATCGATTGGCAGTGACCGAAGTGTTCTTTTCTCTTGAGAGTTGATTAGTTTCTCAAAGCGATCGGTGAAGTTGTTTAAGAGTTATTAAAGAGAAAACACTTAAAAAAATATTCTTTGTTCTAAGTTTTTTTTAATTTCTTAAAATCTGCCGGTTAGAATCGGTTAAAGTTCCCAGTTCAGTAGAACTCTTTAGAACTCTGTCAGTTTGCTTCAAATCGATCAGGCCGCACCTACTTACACGCAGCCACACCCACGTATATACACACACACACACACACATGCAGACATTGTGACAGAATTAGACAGGGCAACTTTTTTAGGACCTCAAAACGTCAAGATCTGAGGAGAATTCGATTATTTCAAAACGGGGTAGAACCAATAACTTCCGGGATTGTTTTTTTAATTTAAAATTTTCGTAGCGGGAAGTTAAAACGATGATGCGTCATGGTGTTTTAGTATTTAACTATTTGTGATTTCCTTTGTTTTTATGTTTTAAATTATAGTTTCATTAAGAGGTAATAAATTCTTGAAAATTTCGTTAAATCCCTCTATTGTTTTTGTTTCATTAAGTAATAAAAGATTTAAAAATTAAAAGTTAGATTTTTAACACCTGAATCATCCAACTGTAGCCTGGACAGCTTCAATACACAAATTTTGAAATTTTAATTAAACTGAGCTGTTGTTGTTTTTTTCTAAATTTATTTATTTTAACACTTAAAAAATATTGAAAAAAAAGTAATTCAACTAACCCGCCAGCCATGCAGACCATTGAACTTTTCAAGAAAACGGAAATTCTTTGTTTCAAAGCGAGTGTTTTCACGCCCAAAAATCCACGCAAATTAAACGCATTTAAAAAATAAAAATAAAAGTTATAAAAAATTCTACTTGTTTTTTACTGGAACTAATTTGCAGCAGAGTTCCATTCTTGTACTAAAAGACTTCTTTTGATGACATTTTAATGGCAGGCAGTTGTTTACTTTTCAAAATTTCCTACAATTAATTCTCTCCATCTGGAAGGGGTTAATTGTGAATGTGCATGTCGTGGCTGGCGAACGATTATGTCATGATATTATTATTATTATTATTATAATTTTAATGACTGCAAAGTTTTTGATGTGTTACACTTGAGTTCCTTAAAGTTCTAAAGCACTTTTGATTAGCTCATCATGAAGTTTTAACTTCAATTCCACGGAATTACTTTTGTTTTCCAGCGTCAGCGCTTGACACTTTTTAAATAATTGTAGACTGTTTATTTTTTCTTTCTAAAATTAACTCGATATATATCAAAGCAACTAATTGAAACTGGGAAATTATATATGAAATTATTCAAATCCACAATTTGGGTTAGAAAAAAAAGTTAATTTTATGCTCAAATCGTTTGGGCATTTGTTGAAATATTTTTAATTGTTGGAAAATCAACAATTACCCCTGAACAGGTACAGCATTTTAGTGTGTGCGTCCATCAAATAAGCCCACATTTGCGCTCTATTTGCCAGCGTGTCATGCGAATTTGTTTGTTCTGCTGCCACATCTGTCCGTGTGTTTGTCTGCACCTATTCAACGTTGAAAAATTGTTGGCCATTCGCGGAGTTATTAAATGAAAACACAAATAATTGACAATTGCAGTTGTTGTTCATTTATGTTGGCTGGTTAATTTTCCTCAGAATTTAATTTGGAGCAGCATAAATATTTTGAATTGAATTGCCTCTGCATAGAAATTCAGTCAGGCTTTAAAAAGCTTCTAAATGTTAACAATGACTTTGCAAAATTGTTAATAAAAGTTACAAGTTGTGGCACAAAATGCCATAAAGTGTTTACACTTTTCTGGAAAAAATGTAAAATTTTTTTTTAAATTTCTTTTCTAAAAAGTGACAGCTCAAAGGCGCGTTAAAATAGAAGTATTTTTTTTTTGTAGGGGATGTTCAATAAATTTCTAATAAATTCTTTATTTTTAAAAGACATTTTGCCATTTTCTGCTGAAAAGTGCAAGAAATGTTGCCTTCTTTTTCTAGAAAAGAAAACAAAATTAGTTCTAAAGCTTTGACTGGCCTAAAAGCGATTTCCACTACGGCAACACTAATTTTTTTTACTTCAACGAAAATACTTCAAAAATTATATGCGATACAAATTGAGGCATTAAACACAATAACGACAGCAGGCTACAGACAGACTACAACTTGTCAAAAATAGAATACATGTGCAACACGGCTACTGGTTGTTGTCTAGGATGTTTTTGTGGTTGTAGTCGAATCAAACTAAAGCATTAAACGCAATAACGACCGCAGGCTACAGACTACAGCTTTTCAAATATAGAATACATGTGCGTATAAACGAATGATTATTTTTACTACTACAGGCAACACGGCTACTGGTTGTTGTCCCTGCTGTTTTTGTGGTTGTAGTCAAATTAAGCTTTAAACACAAAAACGACAGCAGGCTACGTTAGTTTAATTTTGGCTACAGCTACAACGGTGGTCGGTAGTCGTGTGGCTCTGTCGTCGCTAAAATAATCATTCTCATATCAATGCGTGTATTCTAATTTTAACAGGTTGTAACTCGTAGCGCGCTGTCATTATTGTGTTTAATGACTAATTTCTATTTTGGTGAGCGACAATGAGTAGATACAGTGTTGCCAGTGTAATATAAATAAATTCAATTATTGTAAACTTGAAAATATGTTGTTTTATTTTACAAAAAGAAACAGCAAACTATATTTCCAAGCTAATGAAATGATTTCTTGTCATATTTTGTGGACTTTAAATATATTTGATTGGAATTACATTTTAAGGGTGTTAAATATATGAAAGCGGTTACACTGGCGTATGAAGAGAATTCTACTACAAACAACAACTCATGGTTGTTGATTTGGTGGTGTCGCTTTAAAAATAATTCAGTAGCTGACTACGAGGCGACGATTGTAGCCAACGTCTTTTGTAGTCTGTGTTCGTGTGGCCTGCAGTTGTTGTTGTGTTTACAGTTTTAGTTTAATTTGACAACAACCACAAAAACAGCATGGCCAACAACCAGTAGCCGTGTTGCCTGTAGTAGTAAAAGTAATCATTCTCATATACGCACATGTATTCTATTTTTGAGAAGTTGTAGTCTGTAGCCTGCTGTCGTTATTGTGTTTAATGCTTTAAAAATAGTTCAGTAGCTGAGTACGAGGCGACGATTGTAGCGACGTCTTTTGTAGTCGGTGTTCGTGTGGCCTGCAGTCGTTATTGTATTTAAAGCTTTTTACTTCAAAAATTATATTCAATTTTCTTTAAAAGACAATTTACAAACATTTTGTTTTCTCTGGCATGACTTTATTTTTCCATTAAAGAACTCTCTAAACTGCCTGAAACATTTAAATAAATTTTGCCAAAAACCATATCGATTTAATTATTTTCCACAACAAAACTTTGGCGGACCTCCTAATTTTTGACTTGCGCAATAAGTTCTTCTTAAGTTGTTACGGCTGTTTGTTATTGTTGTTGCTGCTGTTAACAACTAAAACTGTTGCCTTGTTAATTGTATGTAAATTATTTTTTTTTTCATTTATTTCAATTGCAAAAGCTTTTTTTTTGTTACGGCCAAAGCCATCATGTTTCTTGAGCCAAGATTGTGAGTGCTGGAGCTTAAGATTCAATGTTGTTTTTACATATTGTTGTTGTTGTTGTTGTTGTTGTTGTTCTTGTTGTGGTGTCTTCAAAACATAACCTTTACATGGACGTTAGTTGTACGTTGGATGTTATTTGCAAAACGGAAATGAAAGAAAAACGCAAAAAACAAAAACAACTACTTCAGCAACAATTGCTGCATCATATCGCTGCTGTGAATGCCACCTTGATGAATGATTCTTGTTAGATTGTTTATCTCTTCTTGGCTTGTTGTTGTACTTCTTGAGCACACATTTTTTCTTTCGTGTCGGTTTTCATTTTTGCCGACTCAAAACAATAATTTAATTCATATTTAAATTGTTAATAAATCAAAAAAAAGAGAGAAAAAAAAATAAGAAACTAGAGTGTGTGTGTGTGTGTGTTGCAATGTTGCATAGTTTGTTGCACAATTATTAATTATTAGTTTTTTTGAACGTCAGTCAAAATTTCAATTTATGGTTGGCATTAACTATTGATGAGCTTCTTTTTTTTAATCCGTTTTGATGCAGCATTTTTCAAAATGCCAGATTTCAATACACGATTTGACGTCTTAAATTCTTTATGCACACACACTCGTATTTCTGATTGAAGTGCAGATAAAAACTTATTACCCACAATCGAATCAAAGAAAGAAGGGGAGAAAAAATTTTAATACAAGTTTGATGGAGACGGAAGCAAGTTTCGTTTACATCGAACTGAAAATTGTCTAGATAAAAAGTCTTTATCATTTAAGTTTTAGTTCAGAAAGATATAAGAAATATTCCAAGGCTCAAAGAAAAGTCAGAGCAGAACAGCTGTTTTCGAAGGCCTCCACACTTGCATCATAAATACTCTTGTGCTTTTTTTCTTAAATGCACTTATCAGCTGATTTAGTTTGATGTGGCCACTGCTTTTATTTATAAAAATTTACTTAAAAAATAGTAAACGAGAACTATAACAGCACTAATTTTGCGTTCTTTTCTAAGGAAAAAATGCAACATTTCTTGCACTTTTTAACAAAAAATGGCAGTTGAATATAAAGAATTTATTGGAAATGAATCAAACTTCCGTTTCGAAAAATTATTGCTGATTTGAAGCTCCACCTCCACCTTTTTAGAAAAGAACGTAAACAATTTTACGTATTTTGCAGAAAAGTTAACGTCATAAGCCGCTGTTATTTTAAGTGGAAGTGTTGCCGCTTGATTATATTCTTCATGTAATATTTTCTAAAATGTTTATTAATTCTTTTGCTGGTTCTCAAATCTCCCATAAAATCATATTTTTCAGTTTGAATGTGTGTTTTATAATTCGAACTTTGGGGATTTTAATCTTCAAGTTGAGAACTTTATTTTAGTATCAACTTCAATTTGCAAATTTTTTTCTATTTTATTTTAATATTTTGCATTCTAGTATCTCCTGATTTTGACCCGATTCAAAATGGGCGATGCGATCGACAAGGCTATTTAAAAGTTATTAAGAAACGCTTAAAAAAATATTTTTTTTTCGGCAAGTTATTTTAAAATTTCTTGAAATCCATCTATTCTAATTCGCAGAAAATCTAAGTTCAGTAGAACCCTTTGGAACGCCATCAGTTTGGTTCAAATCGGTCGAACCGTTTCAAAGTTATAAGCGGTTCACATACTTGCACACACACACACACACACACACTTGCACACACACACACACACACACACACACACACACACACAAACACACATGTAGACATAGTGACGGGTTCTCAGAATTAATCAGAGAAACTTTTTAGGGCCTCAAAACGTCGATATTTGATGAGAACTCGATTTTTTCAAAACGCGCTAAAACCAATAACTTTCCGATTTTGAAAATTTTTAATTTTCGTAGCGCGAATTCAAAAAACTTTGTCGTTATAAATATTTTTCAATTGTTTTATATTAATTGTCTGGTCTATTAAGTCAAACGAAAATATTTTTTCTATAATTTGCTTTCTAAAACAAAAATAAATTTCAAAATTTTGTTAAAGTTTTATGGGAAAATTTTACAAACGAAATTTTCTTTCGACTAGACGTGAGTCTAGTAAACTTTATTGGCCTACGCTTTGTTTTATTTATTTCGGAGGATGCTACCCAATTATTGAATATTTTGAAATAACCGCAATTTTAATTTTATAAAAAATTACCTCGATTTCAGAGATTCTTCAGAATTAATATAATAAATATTTGAAATTATTGTGCTAAGAAGAAATAATTAATGAGAACTCTGCAATAAATTTTATTACAATTTTAAAGTGAAATGCAGACCCCGTCACAATTATATTTTTATCAAAAAAATCCATTCATAAATAGTTGTTATATTTTAATTTTTATTATCCCATTTGTTCCTTATTTTTGTCTGAAACTATATCGCTTTTATTTTTCAATTATATTTTTCTCAAAAATATATTCAAATTCCTATTTCTTTTAACAAAAAATTAAATGTCCCTATTGATTTTCATTTCATTTCGAATAAACTAACATATGGGTGATTCCATGTTGAATCGACCAGGAGTTAGACACAACTTCATTCGATTTTTATGAAATTCTAAAGAGGCTTTTTTGTTCCATTCAGTAAGTTGTACCAAGGGAAAGAAATTTTAAATTTTTTTTGTCAAATTCGTCACATTAAAATTTTCATAATTTTGCCGGGTTCGTTCAGCTTATTTTTTCAAAATCTCAAAAATCATATCATTAAAAAAAATTATTATCGTGTTATATTAAAGGATATATTTAGGGCTACAGTATAGCGAAATAAAATTTGTATTTTATGGCAAAATGTATTATCTGCAAAGTCTATGAAATTTTCAAAATGGATTTTATAAAGGAAATGTAGAAATATTTTTCCTAATTCTTTTTTCAGTAGTAGCGCTTACTTTTGTCAAAGTTTCCTTAAGCCTTCAATGATTTTTCTTTCTTTTTAATATTTAATCTTCTTCCATCAAAACCTTCAATAAAATAATATCAGCCCGCATGACACATGACTTATTAAAGGTTTTGATAGAAAAAATTATATCTTTAAAAGAGCGTCCATCAAAATTTTTTGCTGTAAAAGTAGAAAATAATTGCTTTAAAGGATTCTGTTATAAATTAAGAAAAATTTGATTTTTCTATGTTTTGTAGCCTTGAATATTTCCTTCAAAATCAAATAAGAATCAGTTTTGAGCACGAGCAGATTTTTGAGCTTTTGAAAAAATATTCTAAATAAATTCTACGAAATTATTGAAATTATTGGAATATGACAACTTTGGTAAACGATTTTAAAAATTTTTTTTCGTTGGTAAAGAAACTAAATGGAATGAAACAGTCCCTCTGACGGGATTTTATACAAAGCGAAAGTTGGTCCCACCTAACTCTTTGTCAGTTTCGCATGGAATTACCCATAGACTTTTTTAAAATATTTTATTACTTAAGGGGTTTTGTATACAATTTTTTAAAACATCTTTTTATATATTCAGAATTTCGTCACTCTTTTTCTTCCTTTAGGAAAATTTTTAAAAAATATTGCCTTGAAAAGGGAAAAGGATTAACAATATTTTTTAAGAAATTTTAAAAAGAAGTTGATCTACATTCCCAATAATTAAAAAATCATTTTTTTAAACTATATTTTTAACAAAATTCAACTAAAATAATTTTGACAAATGATATATATTTAGAAATCGATATATTTTATAACAGATTTTTTTATATCCTTGAAGAAGCCACACAAGGAAGGAAGGGGAGAAATATGGAAATAAATAATTTTTTATTTAAGAAATAATTGCGAAATACTTCTTAAGAGACTATTTTGATAATTCGAAAATATTGTATTTTATTTTATAATTTATCTGAAAAATTTACGAGAGCCTTAACGGTAAAACAACGAAAGTTGTCAACACTGTTTTCGTTATTTTTAGATGAAGACAATTGTTAATTTAAGTTCTTTTGTCTCTTACAATTACCATTGGAGCTGCACAGTAGCCAGCCAACAACGTAGAATAAAAAAGTAAGAATATAAAAAAGAAAAGTGATTAATGAGTTGTTGTTATAATTTTCGTGTTTGTTTATACTTCTCATTCACTTGAGTAGAAGTTGAAAAGAATAACTTTAATTATTGTAAGAAATTTTTGATAAAGACTCTCTGATGATGATCGCCAGTCAAGGCCAGGCTCAATAATCCATAAATTATAACTTTTAATAAAGAAAAACAATAAAATTTCGAAGAAAATATCAGACTATTAAAATTATATTGAATTGCCAAACAAGACTGTTCCCAAATATAAAGACGTGATGAGCTGAAATATAATCGAGCCCATTTAATATGATCGAATTTATTAAAATTATGGACTTCGGCTCAATATTCCAGATATTTTCTTATTTTTTATTAAGACCGGCACTTATGGACCGACCCTCTGGCTATGCAGTGGGTTGTGCCGGAATTATGGAAAGACAGAGAGAGAGAGAGAGAAAGAGTTTTTAATATTAAATTTTTAGTGTGCAGTGGCAACGATTACTTTGACGGGACCGCTGTCGATAGTCTTGGAATTATAAATCTGAAGGATACGTGATCCGGGCGCTTTAGTGTTGAATTTGAATAATTGGGAGAAGAGTTATTTGCAATAATTTTTTAACAAAAAGTCGCAAACATGTTGTTGTGTGGCAACAAGACATTGACAATTTTTCCTCTGTGGCTAATGACAAACAGTTGAAATAAAAATAAAGATCATGAAAAGCAAAAACTATTTAATTCTGCTTAAAAAAGCAATTAAATTTTTTTTGCTGCAACATTATTTTTTTTTGCCATAAACACAATATGATTAGCGTAACCATGCAAAAGCCAATAACTTTGCGAATAAATAAATTATTTTTGTAGCGATATTTTGCAAGCTTTTATTATACAGCGGAAAGCATTTCGAGTCTATTCCCCTCTCACTCTAACCGAAACAGCTGTAAAAGTGTTTTGTAAACAAAAACATCTGTTCCCACTTACCTTTCATGGATCCGCGGTTGTAGTTGGTGTCCTCATAGAGAGCAGGGCGTTCTGGAAATGACACAAGACTTGTTTAATTCCTATCAAAATTGAATTGCAAATCACTTACTTTTATGGCCCATGAAATAGTCCTCCGGGTTGAAGTAGGTGTTGATGTATTTATCATCGTTGTAAGTGGGGCCAGGTCTAGCACCAGTTGTTGTATTGCCACGTGTGTGACTGGAACCATGTTTTGAAGGTCGGGCAGTGCCATCGGGGGCATCAGGTCGATTGGTGTAATCCAAATAATCATCTGGCCGCTGGGTTATGGGTCTAGGCGGCCCATAAGTTGTGGCCAAAGTGGTGGGAATTTCAGGTACGGGTGCATAAGTGGCAGCAACATTTTGTTCATTATTAGGTCGGCCACTATAAGTGGAGGGTGTATTGTGACCATCGTAGGGTCGCTGCCCAAAGACTGGATGGCTGCTAGAAGGGCTCTGGCCGTTTTCTGGCCGTGGATAATAAATCGAGGATGCTGTTGTGCTATCATAGCCCGAAGGTCTCAGAGGATCTCTGTCACCATAATCGGTGTCATAGCTGACGAGGCGATAAGGATCTCTATTACTGCTCTCATAGCCCGCTGTGGGCCTTGGCGAATCTCTGTGCACATTCGTGGCAGTCTGTGAGTTTGAGGAATAGCCTGAATCCTGAGGTCTCTGCGTGGCTGGATTATATGTTTCCGGTTGGCTGTAACCGAAACCCGTACCATAGCCCAAACCGAAAACAGGCTTCGGTGGACCGGGATAGTTTGAAGGAGCTGATGGTCCCACATTGCTCTCATACGAATTGGGACGATAACGATCGTCTACCTCTTGAGCATTGGCGGCATAGCCACCTGGTATATACGCCTCTTGATTAGGTGCCGGGTAATTTGGCTCATACAGTGTGGGATATTTAAATAGAGGATAAATATCCTGAGAGAAATACAAGCGATCACCACTGTTGTCCGTGGCTGGGGTAGAGGGTACATTTTGTTTGCTGTGCTCGTAGGCAGTGGGTGGTCCTTGTGTCAGCACAGTAGTGGCATCGCCACTTACATAGCCCGCAGTGGGTGAGTTATAGCGTGTGGTTTCATCTTGATAAGTGGTCATTGCCGAGGGACTAGGCTGCACCAGCAGTATGGGCGTGGCCTCGGAGGGTCTACTGGGCAGCAAGACCGGCGCTGTGGGTGTCAAATTCGAGCCGTAACCATTTGATTTTTCCAAATGATCAGATGACTGTTCCTGCAAGTTGTTGTCCGATAAATCAAAACAGTTTGTCTTTCTCACATACAAATCGAAATCTGGATCAAATATCACGCCCTGGGGTCGTGAGCCAATTTTATATTTCTCTTTCGACAGTTGACAAGTGCCATTTCCACGTCGATGCACTCTGCAAAATCAATTAAATATTAATTTACGAACTCATTTTCAATTCATTATTCTCAATTGTGCAATAAATCTCACCCAAATGACATGGATTGGCATTTGTCGCCCTCTTGCAAACATCTCTCTTTGCACATGCGCAACGAGTTGGTGTCTTCTGTTTTAAATGTCTTCTCAAATGGTATCATTGCCTCCAATGCAATGCGCTCAAAACAATCTGCAATAAAAGAAATAAT
Source organism: Linnaemya vulpina (assembly GCA_963675445.1). NCBI lineage: Eukaryota > Metazoa > Arthropoda > Insecta > Diptera > Tachinidae > Linnaemya > Linnaemya vulpina. The sequence continues at coordinate 8,661,752 of OY776279.1, forward strand.
TTAAAATAAATGATGGAAATGGAAAGTGGTTTGTTTTTCGCTGATGCAACATTCGAATGAAGGAAGTTGTGCAACGTTGAAGAGGTCATTTTGAGGCAAATTATTTTAGTTTAATTAAATGCATGATTGTGCATGATGTGATGGTGTCTTTAGCTAATATCAATTTGGGCTTTTGACTGACAGATTGTTAGCAATTTAAGTTGTTTGGCAGTTGATGGGTTGCGAAATGGCCTGTTTTTTTTTAAGAAAAGCTTGTCTGCGGGGTACATTAAGTTGGTAATTAAGCAGTTGAATTTCGCAGCTATTTGGGGCAGAGCTTCTTACACATAAATAATTTCTTGCCTAACAGTTTTGCATTTTAAAACTCGTGCGCTTATGCCAACAATTGTTGAAGCGTTAAAAATCAATCAGATGTATTGAAAAAGGTAATAAAAATTTTATTTATCGAATGGTTTGTGTAGTTCACATCTGAGGCTTTCCATATATCCTTTTAAGAGGCCTGCTAAAACCACTGGTTTTCTTCCTTGAAGTAGAAAGACTTCCTTATGGCTTCTGAAAACTAAAAATTTTTATATTGTGCACTTCTGCACATAAATATTCTTTGATTTATAAGTCTTTTATTAATATCAATGGACGGTGAGGTACTTCAAACTGTACCATAAGAAAAGGCCGGCGTATATATATATATATATCAGATCAGATAATATATAGGACGTTTTTTATAGAGTGATACAAGTTTAAATCATAATAAAACATAATAATATATTTTTAATATCAATGAAACGATCTTTAGTGGATAGAAAATTTTATGACATTAATGTTTAAATATGATTTCGGGCATGTGGCCGCCACGTCTGGCGCGTATAAGGCGCAATCTGGAACACCACTTCTCACAAACAGTAACATTCTGACCATCATCGTTTTCGAAGACGCAGATGGGTCAATGACTCCGCCAGCCCATAAAGAGCACCAATTAGTAATTTTCTGTGAACGGAAATGGTGTTACGACAAAAGCTTGTGGATTCTCCTCACTCCAAATGCGACAATTCTGTTTATTTACGTACCCATTCAACCAAAAATGGGCTTCATCGGAAAGTAAAATTTTGAATGGACGAAGTGCACGATAAGTTTGACGAACAGAACTATTATTTTGATTAAAAATTTCCACAATTTGCACGCGTTGCTCTGATGTAAGTCGATCCATAATGAAATGTCAAAGCAAACTAAACAAAAAGCAACTATCAGCTGTTAAATGGGTGGTCAAATAAAGCAGTGATGCCAACTCAAAGTTGTATCACTCTATTAAAAACACCCTATATTAATATCATGCACATCTACACGAAAGCAGCTTTTAAATAAAATAAAATTTGCTAGTATTAGTGCATGGTAAGTTACTCAAATATGTACCACAAAGCACGTGCGTTATATATTTATATGAATTTCGCAAAAATGTATATATTTTGCATGTCTACACAACAAGATCTCTCCAATACGAGAGATTTTGGCAATAATGGTGCACAGTGAGATGCTTAAAAGTGTACCAGAATATATGTATGGTGGTTTTGCATATGAATTTAAAGTATAAATTTATATCATGCATTTTGCATAGAATTAGCTTTCAAACGATATAGATTTGGTCAATATTGAGACAGTTGAGATACTAAAACCTGTACCACAAAAATGTAGAGTTTAAAAATAATTCAGCATATCAAAGAGGCCTAACCCAGGTAAAAGATAATGCGATAAAAAATGATTAAATATTGCAATTTAGTAAATTAGAAGAAACTGTCCTTTGGGACATATTTCCGGAGGGTCAGAATATGAGAGCAGTAAATTTTATTGGTCCGATTCCTGTGTCATGTGATGCCCAACTGAGATTAGAATTGTTGATTGAATTTATAAATTCAGACAGTGAAATTAGTTCATGATTTTTTTTATTAATTGTAAATGAGGAGTTTTTATATAAAAAATTTTTATAAAAAATAAAAAGATAAACAATTTTTTTTAAATATATTGTTAAGAAAGCCTACCCTCAGCCCACGCTGAGGCGTGGTGAAATACTGAAAATATATCGTTTCGAGGTGTTTTTATAAAAAAAAAGACCCGCTTATAATTTTGAAACGGCTTGAGCGATTTCACCCAAACTCAGGGCGTTCCAAAGGGTTCTCCAAAACTTAGATTTTCTGTGATTTTAAACCGATTCGATTTCAAGAAATGTAAAAAAATAAAAAAAAAATATTTTTAAAGTGTTTTCTTTTAAATATCGCTCGATTGCAGAAACTAATCAGCTCTCAAGATTAAAAAACCAAGTCGGCCCCTGCAAATCGGGTAAAAATCGGTTAATCCGTTTGTAAGATATCGTGCGCTAAAAAGTGACTTTTTAAAAAACTCCGATCTTATACATCCGATCAATTGGTGTTCTCGATCCTTTTATAGGACTCCGCACTAATCACTGGAAAATCGGTTTATTAGTTCAGAAATTACAACATTTTGGAAACTAAACAAAAATCGGGAAGTCGATAGCGGGCAATTAAAATTTTTTGGTCTAAGGAATTAAACACAATAACGACAGCACGCCACGAGCTACAACCTGTCAAAATTAGAATATACGCATTGATATGGGATTGACTATTTTAGCAACGTCACAGCCACACGACTACCGACCACCGTTGTAGCTGTTGCCAAAATTAAACTAACTTCTATTTTGGTGAGCGACAATGACTAGATGCAGTGTTGCCAGTATAATATAAATGAATTCAATTATTGTAAACTTGAAAATATACTGTTTCATTATACAAAAAGAAACAACAAGCTATATTTCCCAGCTAATGAAATGATTTCTTGTCATATTTTGTGGACTTTAAATATATTTGATTGGAATTACACTATTTAAGAGTGTTAAATATATGAAAGCGGTTACACTGGCGTATGAAGAGAATTATACTACAAACAACAACTCATGGTTGTTGATTTGGTGGTGTCGCTTTAAAAATAATTTAGAAAGCTGACTACAAGGCCGCGCTTGTAGCCAACGGCTTTTGTAGTCGGTGTTCGTGTAGCCTGCTGTCGTTATTGTGTTTAATGCTTAAAAGGGTAAAAGACTTTTGGCGTTTTCTTTCTACAAAATATGTAAAATTTTTGCACTTATTTTCTAGAAATTGGCGGTTTGAAAAAGTTTCAAAACAGAAATTATTTTTCGTGAAAGATGTAGGATTCGTTTCTAATAAATTTCTTATTTTGAAATGGCAAAATGTTGCCATTTTCTGTTAAAAAGTGTGAAAAATGTTGCATTATTTTCTAGAAAAGAAATCGACATAAATTTTTTTTATTTTTTTTCTATAAATTAAACATATAAAATTTGAAATTAAAAAAGCCAAAAAGGAGCTGCAGAGTTGGAAAATGTATGTTTTAGAGCAAGAAGTTTCAGGGATGGAAATTACAGTCAAGCGTTTTCCAATTTTTTTTTATTATTAATTTATTAATGTTGTGTTTAAAATCTCGAAATAAGTTCACTCTAAATTATTAACAATTGCAGTGATCCACTTCACCATCATCGCCGATTCCACCGCAAACGTTACAACCCCAACAATTTCTGGTGCATGACGGTTGGAAAAAAATATTTTGTGTTTGAATAAAACACGCGCTCCAACTAAACGCACAACTGCATATTTTAAAACAAACTTAAGTTTGGCCGGACTCATTTGAAAGTCAAATAAGCAAACGAAAATATTTCGTTGTATAACAATTAATAAAATTAATTAAAGCCGCGTATGACAAAATTAAATGAAAGAATTATGAAAGAATTTTCAAAAACCAAACAAACAAAAGATTTTCTTTTGTTGTTGTTGTTGTTGTGGGCGCTGGGCAGATGTCCTTTACTTTTGTTCTGTTTTTTAATAAAAATATTTTTACACAATTTAAAAACTTTAAAACAATAGGATTAACATGACAATTGTTTTAAATCTCTTTGTCTTTATGCTGTTGTGCGTTAATAACTTTTTTTCTATAAAATGATTTTGTCATAATTGAAAATAGATTTTTCAAATCTCTTCTCGGTTGGGAAATACGTTTCAACAACAAAAAAAAAAAAAGAAAAAAAAGTAGAGAAAACAATGAAAATTTCATGGATGAACTTTTGTTCAGGTCATGTCTTGGATATTTTAATTGCCTGTTATTTTTTTTTATATTTTATTTAAATTTTTATGCTTTCGTTTGTATATTTGGGCAATTAATAATACGTTCATTTACATATTCTGTGGTGTTGTTGTGAAGGTCATGCGCAATATTTTGTGCTCGAGATAAAATGAAATGATTTATTAGTGAAATTGCTTAGGCTGAAAGTCGTAATACTAAATCCACAAAGACGTAATAAATATTCCCAGAAACAAAGGAAAAACAACTGCAACATTAATTTCAATTTGCACAGCAGAGCTGAAAGGTGCTGATTTCAAAAGCCGCTACACGTTTATCTTCGGTACTCATAAGCAAATTCTTTGAAATTCGCAAGCGGTTACGGTATAAATCAAAACATTTTTGTAATAACTCTTTAAAGTTGTCAAGTTCTGCGCAAATTTCTAAACTTTCATGGACAATTGAAATTTGTTTATTTGTTATATAAAAATAACAGACGTATGACGGTGAAGGTTATACGAGTTTTCGCACAACATTTTAACTCACTTTTAATATCCATTGATTTTTGTATACAAGAAAATAATTAATTAATAATAATTCATATTAAAAATTTTAGCCGAGACTTTTATGAAATTTTGTTTCATACGACAGGGATCTGCAGTAACAGAATTTTTGAATAAATTAATAAGGGTTTTTAAATAATTTCAAAAAATAAAAGCACTTTGAATTGGAAGGCCAAAATATATATCGTGCAAAAGATAAAATAATAATTAATTGCAACACTTACCATTCCTGGCCGACACCAACTCATTGTCCACTGTTAATGAGCAAGTCCTTTGCAATAAAGAACAGAAACATATCCAAGTCCATATTTGATTATAATAATTTAAATACTTCCAACGTTTCATATTTCACTATAAAAAATATTTCTGCAGTATTTGATTTCAAATTTATTTATTGTGGTTTACGATTAAAGCGTTGCGATTTATTAATTTTTTTTATAATTATTTCCACATTTTATTTAAATTCTTTAACAAAAAAATATTTTATTATATTTCTTATTAAACCGCTGCCTCTGAACGGCAAGTTGAAAGTGTTATAAACTTTTGTAACAGCAATTTCATCAAATAAATTTCATTTCAGTCTGCTTTTCATTTCAAACTATTGTTTTTTTTAATATAAATTTTGTTGTTGTTTGCTTGCAAAATCGCTTACACACTTCCGCCAATTAAGACGAACTTCTAACAGCTTTTCACCTCCAGAAAGCAAATAATTACGTACGTTCAGAATTACCCACAGCCCACAGCAAACAAATTTCACTGAGCAAAATAGTCTGTGAAGGCACACAATCAATCTTTAAGAACAAAAACAAAAAAAACAAAACAAAAAAATAGATACGAAAAAACAAAAAGAAAGCAAACGAAAGAACGTACTTAAAACAACGAACCAACAACAAACACTGTTAGAAAAAAAAATAGAAAAAACAAACAGTAAATGAAATGAAATTTCAAGAAACACTCCAGTGATTTTCGCTACAAATAAAACAAACATTAAATTCTTACAACAACAACAAAATGGAAAAATATAAAAAAAATATATCAAATTGCGCCTCCCTGGTCTTCTCTGTGATCTTGTAAATTAATCTTCTACGCGCTGAACTAAAGCAACACACGGCTGACTGACTGTTTTATTCGCTGAGACTTATTAAATTATTTTTAGAAACCCGCCGCTCACAACGAGCCAACGAGAAAAACGAAACAGTCAATAACCTATTCAGCGAAGCAGATAAATTTGCAACAACAACAGCAACAACCAACCGAAAGTACAATAGAAAAAGAGGTGTCTTGAGAAACAAATTAAATATACAAAAATTAAGATCTCCAAAAAATTAACAAAATAAATAAATGCCAACACCATTAATTTTGGTGTTTCAAAATCTTTAAATGAAATGTTAAAGAAAATGAATTGAGTTAAATGGAGTTGGTAGCAACTTCTCAAGGGATTACGGCTGAGGTTAAAAGTGATTTATAATATTTAATTTTTTTTATTATATAACCTTTTATTATGATATTAAAACGTTAATCTTCAAGTGATAGCAGTTTAAAAAATAAAACAACAACAACACCCAGAATGAGCTCAACATTTGGCAAAAGCAGGGATCGGCACGATTAGAGAAATAATTAAATACAGAATGTCTTTCCACACCTCTAGACTCTTCTTCGAATATGTGTCCTTCTCTGGATCTAAATCGTTATAAATGAATTCACATTCAGCTTAAAAATAACAAAAACAACCCCTAGAATTAGGTCGAAATAAGGCAAAAGCAGGGATCGACACATTAAGAGAAATCTTTTTACTCCTTTCGACTGTTCCTCGAATATCTGTCCTCTGGATCTATATCACCATAAATAAATTAATATTCAGCTTAAAAAACAACAACAACAACACCAACAATGAGCTCAACATTGGGCAAAAGCAGGGATCGGCACATTAAGAGAAATAATTAAATAGAGAATATCTTTCCACGCCTTTCGACTCTTCCTCGAATATCTGTCCTTCTCAAGATTTAAATCACTATAAATTAAATCATATTCAGCTTAACAAAATAAACAACAACAACAACAACAACACCCAGAATGAGCTCAATATAAGGCAAAAGCAGGGATCGGTACCTTAAGAAAAATACTTTAATAGAGAGTGTTGTTCCACTGCTTCTAAAATGCCTTTCAATTATCCCTCGAATATCGTTCCTTCTCTAGATCTGAATCATCATAACTGAATTCATATTCAGTTGAAAAAACAACAACAACACCCGGAATGAGCTCAACATTTGGCAAAAGCAGGGATCGGCACAATAAGAGAAATAATTAAAATGCCTTTCAACTCTTCCTCGATTATCTGCCTTTTTCAAGATTGAAATCACCGTAAATGATTTTATATTCAGCTTAAAAAAGACAACACTCAGAATTAGCTCTACATAAGACAAAACCAGGGATCGAAAATAGTTTTATAGAGAATCTCTTTCCACTCCTCCTCAAATACGTTTCGACTGTTTATCGAATATCTGTTCTTTTCAAGATTGAAATCATAATAAATTAATTAATATTCAGTTTAAGAAACAACAACAACACACAAAATCAGCTCAACATTTGGCAAAAGCAGGGATCGGCACCTTAAAAGAAATAATTTCTTTCCACTCCTCGAATATCTGTCCTTTTCTGGATCTAAATCATCATAAATGAATTTATATTCAGTTTAAAAAACAACAACATCCAGAATTGGCTCAACATAAGGCAAAGCCAGGGATCGGAAAAAGTTTTATAGAGAATCTGTTTTCAAATACGTTTCGACTGTTTATCGAATATCTTCTCTCTTCAGAATTGAAATCATATTCAATTTATAATTCATATTTTTGGCAGCATTTTTTTATCTTCTATCGAATGTATCGTGAAAATAAAATATCAGGCATCGGCACGACCAGGGAATATTTGACATGCAAAATTATTTTTACTGCTGTTGATTTGAAAGTTCGCTTAATTGTGAAATAAATTGAATTTTTCGGTTCCCTTAAAAATTCAATTGAGCATCAACACGTAGTTTTCGTTTCGTGCGATTAATATTCATTTTGAAATAATTAAGAATAACAAATAATTATGATGATTTAACGATCTGGGAATCTTATGGAATTGTTTATATTCTCTTTTCCTATTAAAATGTGTGGAAACAATAAAACAGAGTTTAAATTAATTGTTTTCGTATTTATTTTTAATTATTACTGAGCTGATGTCATAATTATATCGTTTAAATTATTTGGCAACTCAATTCATGGAAGTATTATGAATAAGACCATGTGAGTAAATGGAGGTTCAGCAGATCTTTTCTAATACGCATTTCCAATTAAGAAAAAACACATTTCTTTTGGAAAAATTTTCAATAACAAATTTTTAGATGTGAAAAATAATCAACGCACTCCTTTTAAATTTTATTTTTAAATCGCACTGTCTCCATCATGTTCGTTCATGCACAAAAATGTATTAAAAATCTATTTAAAAAATGTTTTATGACATCAAAGTCATTCCATTTCTTTTAAATAAGACCAGTACTTTTCGGATGACCCTATACATATGCAACGCACTGTGCCGGCACTGGAAAAGGAAGAGATACTGTTGAGAGAACAGTTTGCAGAAAAATGAGAGGATAAATAATTTCTTGTAGTCATTTTACTTTTTACTTCGCCGGCAAATTTTCGCTACGAAACCGTTGAAGAGGGGTGGTGTATTCTGCTCTTTAATACATGATATTGTCAGTATGCCATCGCATCGAGCCATGCCTACAAAAATTAATACAAACATGCACTGAAGCACGATTTGAAACAATCATATTCATGGCTGAGTGCGGACTTGAACCCGGGATCTTGAGCTTGCTGGTCTCAGTCTTTTATTTCATGTTGATTTCTTTTCTAGAAAATAATGCAACATTTTTTACACTTTTTAACAGAAAATATCAGCATTCTGTGATTTGAAAATAAAAAATTTATAAGAAATTAATCTAACAGCCGCTACAAAACATGATTTTTGTTTTAGAACTTCTACAAACTGCCACTTTTTAGAAAAGAAATAAAAAAAATGTTACATTTTTTCGGGAGAAAAGAAAACGCCATAAGTAAAGCTTTTTGTCAATTTATTTATTTCTTTGGCATATAAGAATTTTCATTATTATTTATAAGGGTTTTTATTTTTCTAAACGGAGGAGATGTGACTCCCTCATCTACTGTAAAGGAAGGCCCCTAAAAATAGCTGGATGTTTTTAGCTTTTGAATATGAAAATTTTCTTGCAAAATGTTTCTTTTATTGGATCATCTCGGCAACTGTCTGAGTCAGCTGTTTGAGAGTTCTATAACCCAAAGTTTATCCATTTTGTAGTGTCGGGGCTCTGTCTCATTTGAAGGTATAAAATTCAAACTTTAAACTTCGATTCTGCAATAATTTTTTTATATATCGAACACACTTTTATGAGAATAGTACTACCCGTTTAATAGCTGCATAGTTATATAATATTTTCCATCAAAATACCCCACTGTGCAGCTTTTAATAACTTCTAACATCTATTGTAATTTATACAGTTCTAGAAAATACAATTCCGTAATTGCATAATTAAATTTAATGTTTTCTTTTTAAAAATACCCCACTGTGCAGATTTTAAGAACTTGCGCCATCTATTATAAATAAAATAGTTCCGAAAAATTACAAGGGAATTGAACAACGGCTTTTCCCATAATTTTATATCGGGTGTTTTTTATAGAGTGATACAACTTTGAGTTGACATCACTGCTTTATTTGACCACCCATTTAACAGCTGATAGTTGCTTTTTGTTTAATTTCCTTTGACATTTTATTACGGATCGACTTACACCACAGCAACGCGTGCAAATTGTAGAAATTTTTAATCAAAATAATGGTCCTATTCGTGAAACTTATCGTGCACTTCGTCCATTCAAAATTTTATTATCCGATGAAGCCCATTTTGGTTGAATGGGTACGTAAATAAACAGAATTGTCGCATTTGGAGTGAGGAGAATCCACAAGCTTTTGTCGCAACACCATTTCCATTCACAGAAAATTACTGTTTGGTGCGCTTTATGGGCTGGCAGAGTCATTGGCCCGAATGCCTCTTCAAAAACGATGATGGTCAGAATGTTACTGTTTGGGAAAATCGGTGTTCCAGATTGCGCCTTGTACACGCCAGCCGTGGCGGCCACCTGGCCGAAATCATATTTAAACATTAATGTCATAAAATTTTCTATCCAATAAAGGCCGTTTCATTGATATCAAAAATATATTACTATGTTTTATAATGATTTAAACTTGTATCACTCTATAAAAAACACCCTTTATATATATATTCAATTATCTGTCTTAAGCAAACATTAACAGGGCCAATGACTTATTTATTGTGACACTATTTCTACCGAAATAAAATTGTCATAATTCTTTTAAAACTCCAAATTATTCTCTATTTTTCAAATGATTTTTTTTTTGATTTTAATAATTTTTCCCCTTAACTTTCTCGGTAACTTTCGAACGATTAAAATTATTAAAATATTTTCAGTTTCTTCATTCACTTTTGGCTTTCATTTTTCAACGCCTTCTTGAAAATTCTTTTGTTTGTTAAAAATCTTAATTAAATTATTATTTTTAATGATATCGAAGACTCTATTTGTTATGATTTTTGGGTGAAACGCACTTTTTTCATGATATTTTTATATGAGGAAAATGTTAACAGAACATTAAATTTAACACACATTCTTTTTTTTATAATTATTTGTTGTTGTTGTTGTTGTAATTATAGTTGTTTTGTTTTATTTGCAATTAGCAAAGTTACAACTTCCGTTTGAGTTCATGTGTTCTATATTTCGAAACTTGTTATTAATATTCTTATTTTTTATATAAAAATTTTTATATAAAACTTTTTCATTTTTGTGTTACTTTTGCCCACTCTTGTTTCCAAATTATGTTGCTGGTAAATATATTCCTTATTTGTCTTTAACTTGCTGTCCAAAAGACTTTCTTTTTTATTCTCAATCCATATATTTTTTCTTTTTAACAAAAATATTTTGCCAATTACTTTTTATCTTTCTCATAAAAAGTATCTGCAGTATATCCGTAAATCAATTTCGGTGTAAAATATTTGCGTGCGAACTTAAAGTTGCGTTTCGTATGTTCACACTCAACCGTTTAGACTGCGAATAACTCTGGTGAAATAACAATAATATTACAATAATATAAACGTAATAAAAATAGAAAAAAAAAATAGAAAATAAATAAAATGATTCTGAATAACGTTTTAGCAGATGGTTGGATGGTGAGTGTGTGTTCCCTTTTGAGTTAAAAAATCGAATGAAATTATTCTTCTTTCGGTTTTTCTATATTATTTTATTTTTATTGAAATTTTGTTGCTGGCAAACATGATAATGATGATGCATAATGTAATAATCAGCAGAAGTAACATCATCGACAACGAGATTGAGTCGAATTTTTATATTGTTAGCCGTTTGTCTATGACTTCACATGACAGTGGAGCAGATGCTGTTAAATGTGCTAAGAAATATTTGTAATTTTTTTATAATCCAGAGATAGTTTAAGCGAACTTTTGCTTTGTAAGCATTTGAAATCGAAATTGTTGCTCCTGGTTGGCATTTCCTTTTCATAAACTATTTACTTAATTAATTTCTAATCAGCTGTTTTCAAGTTTAGAACTCAGAAATCTACAAGTTAAGCGCTTTTTAAATGGTAATACTTTTATAGTTTTATTGTTGTTGTTTTGTGGAGGCTTTTCCAAATTGTTTTCAGTTGTCAGTATTATTAAATAATCCCATGAAATGACTTTCATTAACTTGTGCATTAAAAAAATTTGAAAGCAAATAAAGCTGACCTTTAATTCTATTAATTAATTTAATACAATTAAATAATTCCATCGCGAATATTATGGGAATGAGTTTTTTGACAGTAAAGCCTACAAACTGCTATTGTGAATATTTTGCAAGTAAAAGTTTCTATTGTGAATTATTTGGGTGCATTTATCCCTATGGTGAATTATTTGCCAGCACTGTTATATCATTCTCATTCTCAATAATGGGTATCGTGAATGCTTTGGAAGTAAAAGATCTATTGTGAATTGCTTGGTAATAATAGTTTCCTATTGCGATCTACTCATTTGTTAGTGTTTTATAAATAATTCGTCCAAATTCTAAAATACGAGTAAATATTTTGCTGAAATGAATAAATAACTTTATGCTGGACTCGTACTGTATACAAAATATCCGATTTAATAAATAGACGAATCGGAGTCTTTCCATTCAAGACCATCGATATAAACATTTAATTCAACCGTAAATATCAAGTGATTTCGAATTTCGGCCAGTTATTTGCTAAATTTCTTTGCGAACATTTACCCCGAAATTAGAAACTCTTGTTAGCCCACTGTATTTAAGTAATTTATTAGACAGAAGTATGAGGAAAATATTTTATTCCGTGCTTTTGTTTAGATACTCCACTATTTAGACTTTTACTCAGGTGAGACAATGGTAACAGCAACAGTCGTAACAATGATCGTGTAGCAAAACAAACTCTAACGAAACTCGAACATGACAAACAGACAGACAGACAGACAGACAAACAAACAGACAGACAGACAGACAGACAGACAAACAAACAAACAAATGAATGAATGGAAATTGTTAAAGAATTGACAATAGCCAAACACACCATGATCATTGTCATCATGATTAACAACATCATTAATTCCCACATCATGAAATAGTGAGTGACTGAAAGTCCAAAAAGTATCAGCAATAAACTGCGAGAAAAAGTTACCAAAAAATCCAGCACAACCCATCGCCTGCATCGACTCTATAATTCAGTCATTCACTCAACCATTCAATGAGAAGAATTTCATGCATTAGAAGTACCCAAAATGTGAGCGCATTGCAGTTGGTCGGTATTCAGTGTAAATAAAAAATTAAAAAAAAATTTCATTTTATTCGACCAGGGCGAGAGGGGGATATATTTTGCAGCAAAATCTGTTAGTTGATAGTCAAACAAAAAAAATAAATATAAAACAATACTGAAACCTTCTCGTAGTAGTTGGAACTTTTCGTTTACTTTCTTAATAATTCCCTTGGGCTCATGGGGTTTGTTACTTCAGTGCCTCTTCCAACACCATTAGAAGTGATCCGAAACAGCTGGAAACCTCTCACTCAAGGGCAGAGTACAGTAAACAGAACAGTTTAGACTTCATACTGATCTATTTCTAATTGTTTCCAGTAGCAAGAACCTTAAAGTAATGCCTTCATCAAGCCACATATAAACATGGCGGCAGCGAAAAATTTCTAATTTCTTGCATTATATTTTATGCATAAGGAAAGAGATATAGTTTTTATATATTTTGTGGTACACTTTTAGGTATCTTTTTTTACGCAAACTTTAATAAAACAAATTTTTTTCAAAAGATATTTTTGTGCAGATATGCATGACAGAGATTAAACTAGTGAAATAAAAGTATTAACATATTTTCAGATTTCAAATAATATCTCGTACAACTTCGTTTGAACAGACAAATAATTTTATTTGTTTAAATAAATCCTCTCTATTCCATTCTATTCTATTATATTCTACTCTATTTTATTCTATTCAATTTTATTCTGTTCTATTCTATTCTATTCCATTCCATTCTATTTTATTCTATTCCACTATATTCCATTTTATTCTGTTCTATGCTATTCTATTCTGTTTCATTCTATTATATTCTGTATTATTCTATTCCATTCTCTTCCAATTTTTTCTGTTTTATTCTATTATATTCTGTTCCATTCTATTCTATTTAATTCTATTCCATTCTATTTAATTCTATTCTATATTTTTATATTCTACTCTATTCTATTCTATATTATTCTATTCAATTCTATTTTATTTTGTTCTACTCTATTCTATTCTATTCTGTTCCATTCTATTCCATTTTATTATATTCTATATTTTTATATTCTTCTCTATTATATTATTCTATTCCATTCTATATTATTCTGTTCTACTCTATTCTATTCTATTCTATTCTATTCTATTCTATTCTATTCTATTCTATTCTATTCTATTCTATTCTATTCTATTCTATTCTATTCTATTCTATTCTATTCTGTTTTGTTATATTCTATTCTATTCCATTCCATTCTATTTTATTCTATTCCACTCTATTCCATTTTATTTTGTTCTATGCTATTCTATTCTGTTTCATTCTATTATATTCTATATTATTCTATTCCATTCTCTTCCAATTTTTTCTGTTTTATTCTATTCTATTCTATTCCATTCTATTTTATTCAGTTCTGTTCTATTCTGTTCTATTCTATTCTGTTCCAATCAATTCTATTCTATTTTATTATATTCTACTCTATTCCATTTTATTCTGTTCTATTCTGTTTTATTCTATTCTATTCTATTCTATTCTATTCTATTCTATTCTATTCTATTCTATTCTATTCTATTCTATTCTATTCTATCCTATTATATTCTATTCTATTCTATTCTATTCTATTCTATTCTATTCTATTCTATTCTATTCTATTCTATTCTATTCTATTCTATTCTATTCTATTCTATTCTATTCTATTCTATTCTATTCTATTCTATTCTATTCTATTCTATTCTATTCTATTCTATTCTATTCTATTCTATTCTATTCTATTCTATTCTATTCTATTCTATTCTATTCTATGCTATTCTATTCTATTCTATTCTATTCTATTCTATTCTATTCTATTCTATTCTATTCTATTCTATCCTATTATATTCTATTATATTCTATTCTATTCTATTCTATTCTATTCTATTCTATTCTATTTCATTCTATTCTATTCTATTTAATTGTATTCATTCGTATTTGATTGTATTCAGTCGTAGTTGTTGATATTTGTTCGCATTGATCAGTTTTCAAAACACGCTGGATTTATTTTTCTTAAAATATGATTTTTACTAGAGAACTGAAGAGTGCATTTTCACAGGGTATAACCTAAACAAGGTGACCAACCAGTCTTGACATGATTTTCGTTTCGCCACGAAATATGATAAATGAATTCTTTCAAATATCTGTTGCCTTGCTTGTGTAACGTTCTACTCAACTTTTTTCCCATTCGCATATTTTTGCTACCTGTTAATGTTGTTGTTGTTTATGAAACACTGTCATTTATTTTATTTTTCATTGTTTTTCTTGTCTTCCAGCAATTATTGTTCATTAAATAATTATTGCATTCTTCTGCCTTGTTGATGTCTCTTAAAGATACTGACATTTTTGAGTGTATTTTTCATATGCGAGACTGCAGTCGCTCTAAGACGGGTCTTACTTAACATGTTCATGCGCTTAATTTGTTCATACGAACTGCATCGCAGCACTAATTTAATGGATAAATTTTAATTTACAGCAGTCAAGACTGGAACTATTTGAAATTAATATTTTTGGTTTTTCACATGCTTCGAAATGGAGTTGAATTTGTTAGATAAAATTTTTATTTATTTATTTGTTTGCTTTTTGTTTAATTTACAAGTTTTTATTTCGAAGAAGAGTTTGTTGCTTGTTTTTAATTTACTTTCTGTGTAATTTAATTTAATTAGCTGCTGCTATATGGAGGCAACCTGAAAGCAACGTGAAGTTTATGCACTTTGATTTGATTTTTAGTGGAAGATTAGCTGGGAGAAACTGTTTTTAGCAGTTATAAAATATAATTCTTTTAAAATGGGCTTTTGAAAATGAAACGAGGTTATGGCGAATATATTCTGAAGCATTTTCATTTCATAACAATTAAATAATTAATTGCAACAATGATTTTTGTTTATAAAATATTTATTATTCGCTTTTATAATTAAATTTAAATCTGTCGAAGAAAACACAGTATTTTAAATGGCTTGAACAACAAAAATGGAGTAGAGGAATATCGACAATAAATTTTTTTAATGTTTTTTGTTCAAAATTATCATGGACAACAACCTGCAGCGGTGTTGCGTTGTTGTAGTCAATATAATTATTCTCATATAAACACATGAAGTAAATCAGACTCCAGTCTTCTAGATTATATAGCTGTTTTTTTATTATTTAAATTGATCAATTCAAGGTTTTCATTATTTTAATAATAGATTTCAAAAATAAGTCACTATCTTATTCAGCTCATAGTGAAACTTGTTTCTTGATAAGAATAAATCTTCGATTCATATCAATAAATTTATTTTTGCCTGCTACTTTTTAGTTACTTGATTATTTGTGATTAAATATTGCAATTATGGCGTTAAATAAAATGTTTCATTTTCCGTTACAAGTTTCTTATATTTTAGCCAACGATCAGCAGCCATAAACAGTAGCTTTTTGGGAATCAAATCTGTCGGTATATCTGACTATTAATTTTTTTTTAACTATTTACTTAATCTTAGCCTGGTTTTAAAATATTTAAAAAGTCAAGCATAAATCATTTACATGATCTGCTGCAATTCGTTTTAGTCTGCATGGAAAACAAAAGACTTCGGGCACAAACCTGATGGTTACCATGCGATCGTATTGGATTTTATTTAAATCAGCGTTTTTTTTAAATAAGTTTTTTAAAGTTCGTATGAAATTTGAAATGCGAGCAAAAGTTCTGTTAAAGTAAATAGGAATGAATAATTAACACTAGGCAGCAAAGTAAAAATTTTTTTAGGATAACTTTTAATGAAAAATATGTTGGAGGGGTGCTTTTAAAGAACTGGGACCAAATTACCGCATTCGATATCGAATGAAATTTTTATTTCAATTGAAATTTGAAATACCCAAAATCCCAGAAGCTCTCCTGTGCTTCCTTAGAAAATCAACTGAAACAACGCCAGTAAATTTTGTCACATAATTGTATTTTTCAACGTTTTTTGATAATTATGCCAATTTCGAAGTAAGTCCATCCGTTCAAAGCGGGCCCAAACCGAATAAAAAGAAGTCGTTTAAAAAATATACCTGAGAATTTAATAACTTTCACTTAAAATCGCAATGAAACGTGATAACTAGTAAAGAACCTCCACTTAGCTTAGTCAACAACCACTTAGTGGAGATACACTCCCGGTTTTCTATTCCTAAAATGATTAATCGAAATCACCAGAAGTAGTCGGGCACTTTCTCGAAAAAACCACTCTTTATTCTCAAAAATCAATTGCAAAAATTCTCCCGCCAGTTCACAGGGAAAACAGACGCATTTTCTGAAAAATCCAACACGGCAACGCAGATCAAACTTATGAAATCATTGTATTGCCATCAGGGGTGAATTACCCCTTAAAAATTCAGGACGCCAGAAGTTCCTCGCCACATCACCGGGCGTACTATCAGGAAATACTCTCTGAAAATACCACCACGGCAACGCTGATAGAACTTATGAAAATATTGTATTGCCACCCGGTTATGAATGAGTGTGAAAAGTTTAAAGTACAGCTGTTAAAGGAGTCGCGTTAAAACGTGAGATCTAAACAAGACACACCTTTTATCAGAGCCAACAACCACTTAGTGGAGATACACACCGTTTTTCTTATTCTTAAACATTATAATCGGAAGAGCTAAAAGTACCCCGGAAAAACAACAGTGACACCCTTTTACACCCCTTAAAAATTCAGCACGCCAGAAGTTCCTCGCCACATCACCGGGCATACTCTCAGGAAATACTCTCTTTCTGAAAATACCACCACAGCAACGCTGATAGAACTTATGAAAAAATTGTATTACCACACGGTTCTTGGTAAGTGTGCAAAGTACAGCTGTTAGGCCAAAGTGGAGTCTAAAAGAGTCTTAATAAAACGTGAGATCTAGTCAAGGCACACCTTTTATCAGATCCAACAACCTTTTAGTGGAGATAAACACCGTTTTTTCTTATACTCAAAAATAATAATAGCAAAAGCCAGAAGTATCCCGGCAGTTCAACATCCACCATAGCAGAAGCTCCCCCGCCACTTCCCCGGGAAAGAAATGGCAAACCCTTTTTCTTAAATAATCACCACGGCAACGCTGATGAAACTTATGAAAATATTGTATTGCCACCCGGTTCTTAATGAGAGCGCAAAGTTTATAAAACAGCTGTTTGGTCAAAGTGGAGTCTAAATTAGTCGCTATATGACTTGAGATCTATTCACGACACGCATTTTAGCAGAGCCAACAACCACTTATTGGAGATACACTCTGTTTGTTTAATTCTCAAAAAAAAAAAGGAAAAGTCTGAACTATTCCGGTAGTTCTTTAACATCCACCACAACAGAAGTTCCCCGCCACTTCAACAGGAAAACAAACGGCAACACTCTTTTTCTTAAATAACCACCAGGGCAACGCTGATCAAACTCAAACTTAAATAACTTTTTCCCCTCTGCCTGACTCTATTCTATTCTATTAGAAATATTTTTGTCCTCGTCAGTTTCATTTTCACGATTAATTTTTTTTCGAAAACTCAATAGTTTTGGATACTAAAATCATGGACTTTTTTTCTCGGTGTAATTGTGATGTGATATTTTTATAAAACTGTTTTAATAGAATTACAAGGCTTTTGGAAGTCCTCTTGCCGTAAATTTTCTAAAAATAACTTTAAATTCATTGAAATTCTGGTCTTTAATGAACTGAAATTCTCAAGGCCAACAAACGATTTGATCATCTATTTTATTTGGCCGGGATCATTAAAACACAAATTTCGTTAAAAATTTTTTATGTAGCCAAAAAGCG
The DNA here is from genome assembly GCA_963675445.1 of Linnaemya vulpina. NCBI lineage: Eukaryota > Metazoa > Arthropoda > Insecta > Diptera > Tachinidae > Linnaemya > Linnaemya vulpina. The sequence continues at coordinate 8,680,139 of OY776279.1, forward strand.
TTTGTTGGTCAATCTAATGAAAAAAAAAACAAGAAGAAAATAATAATTGTGGAGAGGAGTTGAGAGTGTTAGCGTGCGGATTATTAAAATAAAAAAGCAATTAATTTTGCAACTGTTGCTGTCTGTGACATCACCCGCCTGCACGCAATTCTTGCCTGGGCACTGGTTGTTTTTTTATTATTTACTTTTATTATATATTTTTTTTTTTGGCTACTGAAACTGCAATTGGACTTAGTGGCTAAGGGAAATTGCATAAGTAGATCGGCCGATCGATCGATCCATATTTGGTATTCCCATCAGCCGCCAGCGATCAAACATATTTCTGCTCGTTGGCGTTTTATGAATACAAAACGGAATTTGTGGGAATTGAAGAATTAAGCAAAAGCGAATATGAACAAGAAATAAGGGGAAAAAAATTTAAAATAAAAACAATTATAATAAAAAGTAAAAATTACAAAAACACCAACGAAATCTTTGAAAATATTTTAACGTTTCTATTTGCCTGACACTGACAGCAGGAGACATGTTTTGAAAAGTACTTTTAACAATATTTTATTAAAAGTGATTTTATTTTAAATTAAGATTTTACCAAAAAACATGTGTGTGTGTGTGTATGTGTGTGTGTGTGTTTTGGCACGAATTTGCAAATGAATGATCATGCAGCTTGAAAACAAAAACAAAAAATTACGCCTCAAGTAACAGCGACTTGAGAACGCTGGTGGTCCAGCATAAATTGTTATTAATGGCCAACATGTTTATGATCTTTTGTTTTTGTTTTTTTTTTGGGCTTTGGCTGGGAGTTCCCTTGCGCTCTACCAGCGCTTAATGGATGTTTCAAAATGTTCTGTTGAATATGACTACCGGCCGCCAAAATGTGTTGGCCAAATACAGCCCGTGAGATTCGTTCTGAGCAAACGCTTGTCAAGTTGTTCCTGCACTTTTAAAAAGTTTTCGTTTTTTCTTTTTTAAATTTATTAAAGTTCAGCTAAAGTTCAAGCATTTTTAATTTTCTTATATTTTAATTTATTAAATTTATTATTTTTGATTTATTAACACACGCCAACAGTTTTTGAAAAAATATCCCAACGTTTAATAACAATTTTTCTATGACAAATTTATGTTGCGATCGTGTTAAAGCGATAAAAGCTAAAAAACATTAAATTGAATGAAAATATTTAATGAAAAAGTGTAGGTGAAATTTATGCAACTTTCAAAATAAAATATTCAACCAAAATTTATGCCAAAAATATGATTATGAAAAACTTGCTAAAAGTCTGCTGGTTGCAAAATGTAAAAAGCAGTTTGTGAAACTTATTTTTTCTTTTTTGTAAAATCGTTCGTGTTTAACTATTTTGTGGAAAATTATTTCGTTTATAAAAATATCAGGCTGATGATGAAATCGTTTTTATTATAAAGATTTATGTGGCTAAAACATGTTCATGTCGGCCACCAGACGTTTTCAAATTAAGTGTTAAACACAGTTGGCTGGAGGGGGGGGGGGGGGGGACTGTGCGTTAGAGGAAAAAAGGGGCACCATTTGCCCCACTTTTTTTAATTTAAGAAACTCTAAATAATTTGATATTCGCATTAATCACAATTTTATTTCATCGTTTGTGCAATTATTTTATAATTCAATTAGTATTTCGGCCTGTAAAATTTATGCCTTAAACACATTCACCACAGCAGTCTACCGGCTACAATGGCGACACCTGCTGCTGGCGACAATTGTCGCTGTGTAGTCAGCTGCTGAATTATTTTTAATACTACACCACCATCTCAATAATGAACAGTTGCTGTTTGTAGTAGAAATATCTACACTCGCCAGTGTAGCCGCTTTCATATAATTTTTTTTTCTATGATTCTACTAATATACATAAAAAGAAATAAAAAAGATATATAAAACCAAATCGTTCTCCTTGTGTAATAAAACAAGAGGTTTTCTAGTTTAAAATAATTTCAGTTATTTATAATAAACTGGCAACATTGCAACTGCTCATTGTCGCTCATACAATACATGTGCAACACCGGCAACACGGCTACTGGTTGTTGTCCCTGCTGTTTGTGTGGTTGTAATCAAATTAAGCTTTAAACACAGTAGCGACAGCAGACTACATCAGTTTAATTTTGGCTACAGCTACAACGGTGGTCGGTAGTCGTGTGGCCGTGTCGTCGCTGAAATAGTCATTCCCATTTCAATGCGTGTATTCTAATTTTGACAGGTTGTAGCTCGTAGCGTGCTGTCGTTATTGTGTTTAATGCCTAATTTCTAATTTGGTGAGCGATTAGATGCAATGTTGCCAGTGTCGTATAAATAAATTTGAATATTGTAAACTTGAAAATATATTGTTTTATTATATAAAAAGAAACAACAAACTGTATTTCCAAGCTAATGAAATGATTTCTGGTCATATGTTATGGACTTTAAATATATTTTATTGGAATAACACTATTTAAGAGTAGCAAATATATGAAAGCGGCTACACTGGCGTTTGAAGAGAATTCTACTACAAACAACAACTCATGGTTATTGACTTGGCGGTGTCGTTTTAAAAATAATTCAGTAGCTGACTACGAGGCGACGATTGTAGCCAACGGCTTTTGTAGTCGGTGTTCGTGTGGCCTGCTGTTGTTATTGTGTTTAATGCTTCAATATTAAATTTTAATTCAAAATTTTCAAGTTTATCTTAAATGCGAAATATATATTTATATTTTATATTTATAATGTTGAGCAGTTAAATTATTGAAAATTATGTTTCCATTTAATTGTTCAATTAATTAACTTAATTAAATCAATCAATAGATTATGAACAATCGCTTTATTGTTTTGCTACTCGTTTTTTCTTTGTTTTTTTAAGGCAACTAAATGCTAAACTTTATTTTAATTATTAAAATTAATTAATTAATTTACTCAATTTATATTAATTTAATAATAAAAGCCGCTTGGTTCGTTCAAAATAATTTAACAGCTCTTAATATTATTATTTCTTTACGAATGTTGACTTTTGCATCAAAATAAATAATAAAAGTTTTCTTTTTTTGTTTTTCTTTATTATAAATGTATAAAAATAGTCTATGAAATTAGTGCGCAAACTTTAATGGGGTTGTAAAGATTAAGCCAACACTGATTTCTTTGTTAATATTTCAATTAAACGAGCTGTTGAACTCTTTACAGGTCAGTTATTTTAATTTATGTGTTGTTTGCCTTCCCATAAAAAAATATCTAAGCTTAAATATGTAACAATTGTGTGTGTATGTGTGTGTGTGCATGTGTCTTGAGTCTTTTGTTTTCAATTATTTATTTGTTTTGATAATTACTTTAATACGTCTCTTGTTTATAAATAATTTTCTGATCGGGATTTTCGGCCATGACCTGAAAACCTAATTAAGACTTAATTTCTATATAAAAAGTGTATCACACACACACACACACATACATACACATCTCGCTGAGTATAACAACAACTAACAAGTGAATGGCATTTATTTGGTTGTTGATGGCTGATTACAAAAACAAAAACAAACAAAAAAAACTTATGCAACTTGTTGTACGTTTATGATAGACGAAACACATCCCGAAGCAAACTCATGATGATATGAAAACAATAACAACAACAATATTTAGTTGTATGCCACAGCAGTCAGTCAGTCATGTATTCGCTTGACTGACTGTCATCCCTGACTTGTGCGACGACCTTGAAGAGAGAAGAGTGTCAGACAGATTTGCCATAAAACCATATTTTGCTTATTAATTTAAATATTAAAACTAAAATTATGAGGCTAAAAGAAAGAGAGCGAGAGAGAGAAGCACATGATGCAAGTATGGAACGAAATCAATGAGGGGCAACAACCAACAAAAATAATATTTCAGCTCTCAAACTGTCACACATTTTTGTAAATCAACTGCAGCCCAGCCGAGCATGGAAATTGCAGTGCAACAAATTGAATGAAGAAACAAAAGACACACTCAATCACTGAAGTAAAAAAAAAAAAATAAATAAATAATAATTAAAATAATAATAAAATACAATGTAAACGAAATTACCAAAGAAACCCATTATTATTTCCACATTCTTTTAGCTGCCGTTGCACAAATTTTTATTTATTTTCTTACTTCTGCCTCTGCTGATGCGATTAGATTCGCTTAAGCGCAACTTGACTCATTATCACACCGAATAGGCTGGTGTTTAACAAGTTTGTTCTGTAATTAATAAAATTTCAAAGTGGAAAACCCTCTCTAAATTATTTGGATAAAAAAATCTTATAAAAAATACTGGCAGGCAAAGAAAAAATTATCTGCAAACAGGCTGGACTGTGAACCGCAGCGACAACATTTTAGTTGGTCAGTGTGTCAGCAAGTTGGTGAATGTCTGATGCCAGCCAGGCTGCTGCCTTGTAATTTATCATCTCTGTAGCGGCCTTAAAGGCAATTATTTTGTTGCTCCAAATTGCATAACTTTAACAGGCTGTTGAATTTCGAGTTAAACTATAAATAAAACTGGGGAAAAATGTCCAGGGTAAACGCGGTCACAACTGGGGTGGCAGCTTTGAAAATTAAAAATGTTATTTAAAAAATTTTCTTAGTAAGAATTTTTTTTTAGAAAATTGTTTCAAATATTTTGAAAGTTTTTAAAGACGTTTTTTTTATTAAAACAATTTTTTTTATTAAAACAATTTTTTTTATTAAAACGATTTTTTTTATTAAAATTTTTTTTTATTAAATTTTTTTTTATTAAAAAGTTTTTTTTATTACAAAAAGTTTTTTTTAGAAAATATTTTCAGTGACATTGAAAATACAAAAAAATTATTTTGACTTTTTTTAATTATTTTTATTAAATTTGGATATAAGAAATGTTTCCTTAGAAAAATATTTCCCCTCATTCCGTAACTATTCGACAACGTCACGTCACGACTGTAGCAAAAATAGGAAACTTTTCTTGTTCCTTGTGGACAGCAATTTCTGACAGCCAGTAACTACTCTCCATGGCCTTGAGAACAGTCAACTACTGAAGAAAAAGATAGCAAAAGTGCCATATTTTTGATATTGTCTTGAAGTGATATTGACAAATAGTTACGGAATAAGGGGGACTGCTATTTTAGCTATGCATTTTCATAATTATTTATGAAAGCATAAAAGAGAAAATATGAACCGTTTGTGCCATCGTTAGTAATTAATCAAAATATTAAATGATGCTGTTAACGGGTGTCCATAATACACCGACGGTATAGAGGGTGTTCCTTTTAATAGAGAATATTTTTTTCCAAATTGAGCAGAAATAAAACCCCACCAAACAGTCACAGGTCGCTCCCGCTGAATTCTAGAGCGAAATTATAAGAAATGAGTTGCCTCGAGGCTTTAGGCCGCCAATCTTCCACAGCTGCCAGAGTGACCGCTGTCCTCAAAGAGGTTCTGAGTCCACAACTAATGGCTAAAACCAGGAAGCCTGAAATCCCCTATTCAAATATGTTGTCGAATTCTTTTGATACGCCAAAGTGCCAGGGTTGTGCTAATTGTTATCGGCCTGTTGAGTTCATCATGCACAACAGAGCCAATACACTGAACCCTCCTTCAACGGTACTGCATAACAAATATAACGGCGCAGTAAAAAGTAAAACCAGCTACAACAAATTTTCTACATCCTGATCACTTCTTATTAAAAAAACAAATGCTTATGAAAAATAATATTTTTTTATAGAAAAAAAATATTATTCAAGCCATTGTGCAATCAAGCAAAAACAAACTGATAAGAAACACTGAAACTCAAATTAAATTCAAAACTTGTAACACTTTCATTTTTGCTACTCAATTCTCTGGTAAATAAAAGCAAAAAATTATTATTCAATTTGAATAAAATAACCCGGCAAATACAAACAACAACAATATCGGCCAGATGTATCGTTGAGCAGTCGTTCAATTAGTTTTTCCAACTTCCTGATATGGAATCGAAAACCTGAATCCTTGTCTTGTGCTGCATAACTTTGATGACGGAATAAAAAGTATTAATTTTTTTCAGTAAGTCTGATAAGAAACTCCTGTTTTTTTTTTGTAAGCCGTTGATGTTTGACTGCATGTAAATGAGAAACCGGCTGAAGAGATTCATAAAAGAGTTCACACATACACGTGCAGATGAATAGATGTACGCCACAGTCTTTGAGCAAAGAAAATGCATCTGAAATATTAATAGCTCGATGGCACGACAGCTTGCGGTATAAGCGAATAGGCAGTCAGTCTTTGTAGGATGAAAATATTCACAAACCGAGTAAAAATATTCGATTAATCGAATACATTTAATAAGTCAACCGAATAGAAACACTCCTTTGATTTTAATTTAATTAAAAAATCTAATAATTGGCTGCAAAGAAGCGATGAATCATGTAAAAATGATAAATTAATCGAATTGAAATAATCGATTAATCGAAGATAAATATTCGATTAATGGAATAGCGTTCAATCGAACATAAATACTCCCAGTCGAAGAGATATAATCGATTAATGGAATATTAATAATGGTTTAGACTGATCAAAGTAGCTGGTTAATCGAATAATAATAATCGATTAATCGAAAAAAGAGCTCGCTTGGCTTTGATACAATTTTAAAAACATAATAATTGACCTAAATAATCAATGAAATATATTTAAATTAAATATATTTCAATTCAAATCAAGTAAAAATAATCGATTAATCGAATTAAAGTAATCGATTAACCGAAGAGAAATATTCGATTACTCGAATATTGCTCAATTGAAGATAAGTAGTCTGAATCGAAGAGAAATGGAATATAAATAATCGATTAACCTGATCAAAGTGACTAATTAATGGAATAAAAAAAACAATCGATTAATCGAATACAAATAATAAGTTAACCGAACAAAAGCATTCATTCGAATTGAATGATGTTTAAAAAATCTATTAATTGGCCGTAAATAATCAATGAATCACAATCAAATCAAACAATAATCGAAAAAAATTTTGGATTAATCGAATTAAAATAATCGATTAACCGAAGAGATATATTCGATTAATAGATTATCGCTCAGTTGAAAATTAATAATCTCAATCGAAGAGATATAGCCGGTTAATGGCATATAAAGAATCGATTAACGTGATCACGGTGATCAATTAATTAATCGAATGAAAATAGTTGATTAATCGAACTAAAATAATCGATTATCTGAAAAGATTTCTTATCATTCAATTGAAGGTAAATAGTCTTAATCGGTGAATAGAAGTCGATTAATCGAATAGAAATAATCGATTAACTTGATCAAAGTAATCGATTAATTAATCGATTAAAAGTAATAGAATATTATTTGCTCCTGTGTGTGTGCAAATTGTTTTTTGGTTGGCTGAGGATTCTCTCAGAGAATGTTTGAAGCTGCTGTTGCTAATAATGCCATGGCTGCCGATTCGGCAGTGTGTGTGTGTGTGTGTGTGTTAATAACCATTCGATTAACCGCCTTCCCACTAAAATCATGTTTTATGAAACGACGGTTGTATCATTTTCCATCTGATGCCAACAGCTGCTGCCTGTTATTCGCTTAAAATTCTGAATTCAGGAGGTGTGAACGCAAGTGTGACATCATTGACGTCAATATGATTTGCAGTCCTCTCGGACCGGTTTTGGATTTCGAGTTTCTAATTTCAACTCTGCCATTTGTGTTTCTTGAAAATTTAAGCTGCAGAATTTTATTTATATCTTTTTTCTTCTTCTTCTTCTTAATATATTTTATTTGCTTGCAACACGCAACTTGTCTTGATTTCTTTGCAATTGAGCCGGTTGGATTACACAACATTTCAGTTTGTCTATTTTTTTCTTGTCTTCCAAAAATAGCGAAATACTTTCGTAAACTGTTAAAAATCTATTTAATGAAATTAATCTGAAAGAAAAAAAGATTTTTTGAAATTTTGAAAGTTTTTGTTGCTGTTGGCATTTTGTTATGTGACTCTTTAAGTTGTTGCAGTTTAAATAAATGTGTTGATGTTGCTGTTGTTGTTTTTCTTTTTGCATTAAATTTGTTGCATCACTATCTAAAAGTAACAATTGTAATTTGCAACAAAAACAACAACAACAACAAACGCTTTATTCCAGTTGCTGCATGTTTGACTCATGCGCGCTGCCTGCTTTTGAGGAAATTCACGCAAAGTCAGTCATTCAAAAATAATGAAATAAAATAATTTTTGAACATGTGGGGCAGTAGTGTGTTTTATATTAAAATCATTTGTATCTAATGCTGCACAGTGGGCTTGAAAGCTTAATATGTTCGAAATAAATTTAATATTTTTAAACGAACGTTTTGTTGCAGTGAAATTTTAATTGACGAACTATGATTCGACAATAGAAAATATTTTAAGCCATTTTTACTTCTTCACTCCACTTTCTTCTTCTTTTAAAAAGCTAAAAGTATTTAAAAAATTTATTATTAAGAATATATCTTGGATCAAAGTTTTATTAGATTTAGGAACTACCGATTTCATCTAAAATATTTATTTTTAATGTATGTTGCCTCAATATGTTAACTCTGACCCACTGTGCACTCCACCCATTTGTGTCCAAAAATTTTAAGTAGAGATCCGAAATGATTCAAAGTTGGTATCGATCGCTATATTGACTAAATTAAAAAAAGTAATACCATAAAGTTTTTGCCACGCCCATCAGCAACCGCCCACCCAATCTATTTGATATATGCACATATAAATTTTTCTAACCAAGTACATATTTGTAAAATTTACCCAAAAAACGATGCACTGTGAGTGCTATTAAAATAGGAAATGTGTCACGCCCACCGCCCACACACTCTAAATGAATTTTTTTGCTATAAAATTGTTTTAATCAGAATAAAATGTTGAGTTTGGTACATACACTCTTAATAATGAAGAAGAAGCGCATGCTAGATTTTATAAAATGCGCCACGCCCACCGCCCACGCAATGAAAGTAAATTTTTTCATACAAATTTTTTTAAATCAAATAATAAGTTTTGAAATTTTATATATTTATTTTGAATTAAAAAAAAAATAATGCGTAAATTTCATCAAAATGGGCCTCTCTCTATATCAGCTGCCCACGCAATCCGACGTGGATCTTTTCATACGACAAAAAATTTTGTGCTTCTTTTTTTAATTAAAAGAAAATGAAATATAAAAACGTGACTAAAATATTGAAATATATCAAAATATACATAAAATTTGTATCAAAAGATATTAATTTTGAAAAAATTTATCAAAATATATTATTTTTGAAAAAAATTTATTGAAATAAAATCGAAAAGTCAGCAATAAAAAGAACTCTATTAAAATTCTTAAATTAAAAAAAAAAATTTTATGATTTGATATTTTAGATTGAGCGGATTTTAACAAGAAGTGCCCCTGTGTGCGGCATGCTGGTGGGCCCACTCATTTTGTTTTTGTTTTCATTAATATATATTTTTTATCCAAAACAATTGTTTAAATGCCGTAATTACAGTTGAAATAATTTTCAATTTTTTCATCCAGACCACATTAACCAAATAAATGTTGGCAATTCATTTAATATTTTTTTTCAATACGTAATTTTAATATCTTTTTTTTTTTGTTAATTGCAAAATTAACTTTGATTAATTGTGTGAGAAATTGATAAATAATTGCTTTTGTTGTTACGATGAAACTATTATTTCTATGCGGGCTGTTTAATTCTTTAGGAGTTTCTCAATTTATATAATTAATTGCCAAAATGTATTTTATTTGTTTGTGCGCAACTGCAACTAAAACTTGTTAGAACAGGGTTGTTAATATCAAACACCGACATTTTGCCCATTCGGAAGCCAAGACTTTGGCAATTATTGCAAAGAATTTTGAATAATTTCTCAACTAAGTCTCACTCAAATGGAAATCTGAAGACAAGAAAAAAATACATGTTAAGCGATCACTTTAATGCGCGTAACAAAGATCATATGAAAGAAGAAGAAGCAAAAATAATCGAATGTGAAATCACACACTATTTTCAAATGCCATCAGTGACTTCAATGTCTGCATTAAAGAAACGAATAATTTCTCAACAAAATCTCGCTCAAATGCCATCGCAGATCTCTGTTGACCTTCTCTCTGCAGATGTTTTTCTTATTTCGTGTTGTTGTAGGCACGAAAAATACGCAACACTAACGCTGGCAAGTTCTCGTACGACTACTTCGGCATTGAAATAATTTTGATAAATTTTATTTCTCAATTGTTGTAAATGGGCACAAAAGTCAAATGCATGTCGTACGAGTGTTATTAAAAAGTTCGTTAATTGTTTTGCTTTTTATTAGTGACTAACCGGCCGCTGTGTGACAAAGTGTGCCAACTCTGTTACAACAATATTTATTTAGTTTTTAATTACGATTTCATGTTGTTATTCATTGAAATATTATTTGGAAAGAAAAATCTTTTGAACATGTTTCTTGAGTTTTTCTAGAGAAATTTTGAAATATACCGGTTCGAATCGGTTCAAATTCCCAGAAGTCTAAGTCCTGCTCTTCACAGCACCAACAATTTTGCTAAATTCGGTTCTACTATTCAAAAGTTATAAGCGGGTCACATACTTACACACACACAGACACACACACGTGCACATATACATACAGCCATAGTGTTGGGTTCTCAAAATTAGTCAAGGAAACTTCCTGGGACTTGGAGATCTGATGAGAACTCAGTTCTTTCAAAACAAGACAAAACGAATAACTTCCCGATCTTTGAAAATTTTCAATTTTCTTAGCAGGAAGTTAAAATATTAAAATTGAATAGCTTTTAAAATTATGTATTCATATATCACAGAAAGCGCAAAATCCCCTACCTAATATTTCAAAAGTTTTACAGCAGAAAAATAGAACTTGTTCAAACAAAAAATGTGTTGAAAATTAAAGCAAAATTATGAAATAAATATAAAAATCTTAGAATTTTTTTATATATTTTTTTGCAGGATTTTGCATTAATTGTTAATATTTTTTTTAATTAAACAAGTTTTATTTGTCTGCGGTAAAATTTTGAAAATTTTATATACGCCCTTTTGCATTTGCTGTGACGATATGTTGATATAAATTATTGAATATCTGGTGTATTAATTATTACATCACTATATCATATCTTTTCATAAAATTTTTTGTTTCATTTTATTTTCATTTGAATTCATTCAGGGGCTCAGAATATTTTCTAGGGGGGAGGGCAACATTTTTGTTCATTTTTATTAATAAAATAATCAACAATTAATAAAAAACATTTTTTTTAAATTAAAAGGGAACAATTAGATATTTGTTGTCTGCTGTGCAACCCCTACAACGCTTTATCTCTACGCCACTGGCTTTCAGAGTACCCCCAGCAAGTTATTTTTAATAATAAAATAACCCACAATAAATTTAAAAAAAAAACTCTTTTTTTAATTAAAAGGGATAAATTAGTTTTTTGATGTCTGCTGTGCAACCCCTACAACGCCTTGTCTCTACGCCACTGGCTCTTAGAGTACCCCCGGCAAGTGAAACAGTGATCTACTTGTTGAAGTGTATCATTGGAGACCGATTGCTAAATTATATTTCTAATTGAAATAATGATACTCCATAGTCCGCTGGTATTTCATAGATACACGCATAGATGTGTGTGTGTGTGTGTGTGTGTGTGTGTGCGCATAATTGAGGTTTATGGCTGGCCGCTTCTGGTTGCCAGTCAGCTCCAGCCTTCGTCCAATTTCAATACAATTCAATTTTGTCACTTGTAAATAAACTGAAAATGACACGCAACGGCATGCATGTTTCAACTTATTGGCAACATGCGAATAGATATTATTTCAACTATTTATTATTATTGTTTTTGTTATTTGTTTTCGAATTGCAAAATCGATCTTTCGTTAACAAGTCTGTCCTCGGTTTGCTTGCACTGCTGTTACTGTTATCGTTTTTGTGTGCATTTTGCAAGAGTGTGAGTAAATGTGTGAGTAAATGAGTTACAATTTGAGTGTATCAGTTACACACACGCATGTTTATTACAAAAAAAAAGAAAAAAAAATCATCCCCTGCGCTGTAAATGTAAACACTCTGCCGGGACTGCTGCTGTTAACATTTTTATGCTCGAAGGCTGCACAAGACACTGCATGTGTGCATGTGTTTGTGTGACTGTGGTTTGTTGTTGTTGCAGTGCTGAGTTTGGTTACCGTTGTGTTATTGTGTTTGTTTAATTTTTTTGCCTGCCTCTTTGCATTTGTTTTGTTTTGTTTTTCGTTTGTTTTTGTTTTAATCATACATTTTGATAGTTTTTGTTGTTGTTTAACTGTTAATAAGCATAAGCGAAGCCTCTGTAGTTTGTTAATGTTGTCTATGCACTCACTTAATGGCCTGTCTGAGTTATACATTTAATATTATTATTTTTTTTTTGGTTTTAGTTTTATTTGACTTTTTTTTTCGTTGAGTGTTTTCCAGCGGCGGTCTTCATATATAAAAACGATCTGCAAGCCATGTTAAGTTATCAGTTTTAAATTTTGCACTGCGTCTTAAATAACTTGAATTAAATAAATTGTTAACAACCCGACGTTTGTTTGTCTTCTGGCTGAAATCAATTGAAAACCACATCCACCAGATATTCAAATATGAGCGCTCTCAAAGTGATTGTAAGTGTGAATTGGAAAGTTCTTGGACATGGAAAATAAAAGTGTTGGTTCTTAAAATAGAGGGATGATGAGAATTTTTTTAAAATTAAATTAAAACATGAAATCAGATAAGATCAGATCAGATCAAAATGTTGTGCAATATGAATTGTGTGTGTTTGTATAATAATAATTGGAATACGAGGGTGTTTTTAAAGTGTCACAAACTTTTATGTTCTGGACTCAAAAAATTTTAAAAGCTTCAAGGAAAACAACATGTGAAATATGAATAGAATTAACGCGCTTTAAGTCTTTGAAAAGTAAAATATATATTTTTTATAAGAAAATTTAGAAAACGTTTGACCCCAAAAGACATACCTGCCACTTCCCGCTAATTTTAACCTCAAAACTATCAAAACGTGGATGGTTGTGCTGCTCTACGATTTTGAGATCTGCGAGTTCAAAAGTCCGATGAGAATTTCATAAATTGAATCGCTTTCAATCTGCTATAAATTGTAAATTATTCAAGCGGTTGTCACGTGAGCAGCGTGATGAGTTATACGAGTCCTAATAAAAGCATCGAGAACACCAACTAATCGGATATATAATTTCGGAGTTTTTTGAAAAAAACTACTTTTTTCCAATTTTTTTCGCACACGATATCTTACGAACGGATTAACCGATTTCGATCCGATTTGCAGTTACCGACGTGGTTTTTTCATCTTGATTTCTGGAACCGATCGGTAAAGCCGTTTCAAAGTTATTAAAAAAAAAAACTTTAGAAGTACTTCCCGATGTTATAAAATTTAAAATTTTCGTAACTCCAAACATTTTCTATAAGTTTATGAACTTTGCTGGGATATTTAATTTAAAAAAATATATATTATCGTCAAAATCGGCCCTGGTATTTTGCCTGTTAAGCTCCGATAAAATTAGGAATTTGTGGGCAAAAAATAATTTTCCATATTCTGTAACTATTTGTAAACGTCACGTCACGACGTGTCATTTGCAAACTCGTTTCCTTTAGCAATTCATTATCGTTTGCCAATCAAATTATCGATTTTAAGAATTTTGCCAATTCGCCTAAAAATATCATCAAAATCGACTTTTAAATTTTTTATATCAATTAACAGCCTCTTAAATTCGTTTAAAATTGTGTATCTCCAAAACTGGAACCATGAAAATGAAGCGAATTAAAGATACAAATTCAGCGCCTTATAAAATAGAAAAACAACATCCAGCAGCCTCAATCCGAAACGGCTCATATTTTGTGTCGTTATTGTAACAGTAGACTTAAGAAACATACACTTTTTAAGTGTTTCAGCATGAGAGAGAGAGAGAGAGAACCTCATGCTGAAACACTTAAAAGCAACAAACACGTTGTTGACAAATTCATGCACATGACGGAAGACTCAAGAAACAAACATTTTCGACGGTCTGCTTATTGATTTTGTAAAGACTTAAGACACAAACATTTGGCTGATGCCGTTTTTACTTGGTTAAAGACTTAAGAAACAAACTTTTTGATAACACAAACACGTTGTCTTAAAGACTTGAGAAACAAACTTTTTGGCAACACGAAGTTGTTGCATTAAAGACTTAAGAAACAAACTTTTTGTTGACATGAATTTGTTATCTAAAAGACTTAAGATAAAACTTTTTTTAACACAAACTTGTTGTGCTAAAGACTTAGGAAACAAACTTTCTGATAACACCTGTACGTTATATTATATTAAAGACTGGAGAAACAAACTCTATGATGACACGAAGTTGTTGTATGAAAGGCTTAAGAAACAAACTTTGTGTGGGCACAAGCACGTTATTTAAAGGACTTAAGAAACAAACGTTTTGTTGATACAAATACGTTAAATTAAAGACTCAAGAAACAAACTTATTGATGCCACCAACATGTTGTTTTAAAGACTTAAAAAAAAGCACGCTGTTGGGAAATTGGATATTTAATATGAAAACTTAAGAGGAGAAGCTTAAATTGAATTTATTTAGTTGGGAATATATAAATAAACCAATCAAATTCTTATGTTAATGTTGTTAATATATTAAATGGATTGATTTTCAATTTTTCTTTAAAGGAAAACACTACAGAATTTAAAACGAAAAATGAGGTCGACTTAAATATATAAAACTAATTATATAAATAAATAAATAAATACTTATACGACAGTAACCGGCTATTTCACGATTCAAAGAGAAATTTTTCCCTCCTACAATAACACAAGATGTCTTGCGCTGTCGTGAACTCTTTCAATGTAGTAAATTTTTAATAGAAAGTACTTTTTTACGCAAGCATATTTTTAATAAAATATAATTTTAAGAATGTATTCTTATAAGAATGTACTTTCATAAGAAAGTGCACTTTTTAAAAGAGCTTACGTAAGAAAGTACTTTTTTAAGAAAGTATTTTTTTTATTAAAACGTGTTTTTAGTAAAATATAATTTTAAGAAAGTACTTTCTTAAGAATGTACTCTTATGAGAATGTTCTTTCATAGGGAAGTACGTTTTTCAAAAGTACTTTTTTAAGAAAGCACTCTTTTAAAAAGGGGGACATTTGCAAAAGTAATTTTTTAAGAATGCACTTCTTATTATCGTCTAAGTAAATTTAGTTTTCGAGTATTTCCTAAAAGTAAGTTCATAAAAAGAAACTGTTTTCAGAATGTGTTCTAAAAAATACTTGTCGCATCATTTTATTTATATAAAATTTTTAACCTCTAATTATTGTTTACACCACCCTTTACTCATAATGTTTTTCTTTTCTCTTCCAGCTCCTCTTGGCCGCCATGTTAACTTTGGCCTACGCTGCTCCCGGTTATTTTCACAAATCGCAGTAAGTTTTTTCCACACATAATTTCTGTAACATATTTTTCAAAATATCTTCAGCTTGGACTCACAACAACTCATTCATAATTCATGGCTTAGAAATGTTTGCAACATTTTAACATTTAAAAATGCTTTCAAACAATTAACTCAAATACCGGCAAATTGTTTGTAACAACGCTTGCAAAATTAAACACAACTGCAATTAGCAAAAGTGTGCATAACAACAACAACAACAATAATAATAATAATATTATTGTTTGAAAAAGCGAATAACACGATATGTAACACATAATAAATATTACGGCAGAGATTGTTGTTGAAAAGAAATTACACATTTTGGTTGATTGTATCCTGAATTTTATATCTTTTCTTTCTCTTGATTATGAGCGATATAGTTTATAGTGTGTGTGTGTGTGTGTGTGTGTGTGTGTGTGTGTGTGTGTGGTGCATGAGTGTGTGTTTCTTAATGGAATTATGTGATTGTTGCAGCGATTGGAAACGCAAAGTTGTTTAGCAAGACACAAAATTTGCTAACTTTTAAAATTATGATTAACTTTGAATAACATTTTCAGTTTTGATAAATATTTACATCTCAAGTGCATTTTAAAATAAAATTTCCATATAAATAAGCTGGAAAATAATTTTAAAACATTTCAATAAGTTTTTACAACGACCCAAATTGTTAATAGACGAAAATTTAATATTGAAAACATTTATCGAGGTGCATTTATCTCTTGTATTGGTACAGGGTGGCGCCAAGTTAATCATTCTCTTTTATTTTTGTACACATTTTTCACAAAAAAAAATTATTTTAATTAACAAAAATCTTTATTGAAATCTTTACAATATTTTCTGATAAAAAAGTTTCAATTCCATTAATTGGCTGGTTTCATCACACTTGCCTTGACTCTTTGCAAGATCACCACCGATCGTTGTATTTTCTCTTTTTTTGGTCCATTAACAAAAACTTCATTTATTCCAAAAACTGGTCGTTATTACAACGCTAATATCAGTTACCAGGTGCTAATAATGGGCCTTGTAAACAAAAACCGTTTATTTATTAGCTGAAGAAGATCACACACTCTCGTGAATAGATTAGCTGTTTGGCATAAAACCTGTCTGATCTTGAAATTTAATTTAAACAATAAATATTTTATCTTCTATTGAATGGCAAAATATGTGGAAAATGTTATTAAACAAAACCCAATTAAGCGGCACTACAAGCAAAAGATAAATTTTGAAATAGACAACATTTGAAATCGGGGTGGTCACAGCACTTTCAACACGATCTGAATTGAATTTAAAAAACATTTTATTACCAAATCAATTAAAAAGAGATAAAAAGCTTTTTTAGACAACCAACTCATTTCTATTGTCATCTGGATCACAAAGTCTAACACACTCAATTTACAAAGTCGAAGCATTGAAAAGACTTCGAATTTCTGAAGTAAAAATAAAGCAGATCGTTTCAAGGTGCATTCATTTTACAAGGTGGCAGTACATTTTTGTTTTAAACTTTATTTGTGCGATAGAATGTCAGTTTGCGACATCAGCAAAGAAAAATTGTTGTTCTAAAAATTTTAAAAATTGCAAAATAATGCGTGAATATCCGTGCATCGCTTCACGGATCGAGCAGGGCTGAAAAGAAGAAGGAAATTCATGTACTGAACTTTATATTCTAGTTCAGTCCAATCTAAACTGTTACAGACCAATTTGGTGTTCTCCCATCTAGTCTGCTATAATCTAGTCTGCTGTAATCTAGTGTAGTCTAGTCAAGTGTAGTCTAGTGTAGTCTAGTACAGTCTAGTGTAGTCTAATCTAGCCTAGTATAGTCTAGGATAGTCTAGTGTAGTCCAGTCTACTATAGTCCAGAGTAGCCTAGTGTAGTCTAGTCTAATACAGTCTAGTCTAGTGTAGTATAGGATAGCCTAGTATATCCTAGTGTAGCATAGTGTACTTTAGTCTAGCATAGTCCAGTCTACTATAGTCTAGTGTAGCCTATTGTAGTCTAGTATAACTTAGTCTACTGTAGTATAGTGTAGCCTAGTGAAGTCTAGTCTACTATAATCTAATAAAGTCTAGTGTAGTCTAGCGTAGCCGTCTAGCAGTCTAGTCTAGTATAGTCTATACTAGTCTAGGATAATCTAGTGTAATATAGTGTGGTCCAGTCTAGTGTAGCCTAGTGTATCGTAGTGTAGTCTAGTCTGGTGTAGTCAAGTCTACTGTAGTCTAGTGTAGCCTATTATAGCCTAGTGTATTGCAGTCTAGTCTAGTGAAGTCTAGCCTAATTTAGTTTAATCTAGTATAGTCTACTGTAGTGTCTAATCTTGTCTATTCTAGTCTAATCTAGCCTAGCCTAGTATAGATTAGTACAGTCTAGTATAGTTTATATTTGCCTAGTCCTAGTCTAGGCATAGTCTAGTGTTGTGTAATCTATTCTAGTAAAGTCTAGTCTAGTGTAGTCTTTTGTAGTATAATCTAGTCTAGTCTACTCTAGTATATTCTAGTCTAGGCTCGTTTAGTCCCTATGCTCATCAAGTCTCTAGTATCGTCTGGGCTTATCTAGTCTCCCTAAGTCTCGTCTAGTCTTGGCTACTCTTATCTTGCCTCGTCTGGCTTCCTCTACTGTCGTATAGTCTACTATTCTTTCAACCAGGTTCATTTAGACTTACATAATCTCGTGTAAACTGGTCTAATCTCATGTGTTTTCCTATCATGCTGGCTCGTCTAGTCTGGTCTAGTTTCATCTAGAGTCGTCTAATCTCGTTTTGTCTTGTCTAATTTTATCCTAGCTCGTTTGGTTTCATCCCCTCTAATCTTATCTATTCTGGTCTAGTATCGTCTAGTGTCGTCTAGTTTCGTCAAGTCTCGTCTAGTGTCTTTTAAGGGTAGCGTAATTCCCGCTTTTGCTCGTTTAGTATTCACAACATCAGCTGGTCTAGCT
Source organism: Linnaemya vulpina (assembly GCA_963675445.1). Lineage (NCBI taxonomy): Eukaryota > Metazoa > Arthropoda > Insecta > Diptera > Tachinidae > Linnaemya > Linnaemya vulpina. The sequence goes on from OY776279.1 coordinate 8,698,499, forward strand.
TCAGTCTAATCTATTCTATTGCAGATTTGTTTTGTTGTTGCCTTCTTGAAATATTTCGAATAAAATACTTCATGAACTTTTCTCTCACTAAAACAATGTGAATATTCGAAATAAAATATTTTACTCTGAAGTTGCCTGTCACTGTTTCTATGATACGAGGGTTGATTTTTCAATATGACGACTACTGTCAATGCTGTTTAGATTAGGATGAAGAACAAGTCTGTTACTTCCTCTTAGCCAAGAGTTAATTTGACTAACTGTCAGAGCTGGCAAACGAGAATTTATTAATAAAAATAAATATTTTTTGATATAAAATAGGCCATCACGATATTCACTCGTTATCGTTCTGGTGTAAAATTATATTTAAAACAAAAACAACTTTTAAGATTTTATAAGTCTCTCTTTTCGCTTCATGCGGCATCGGCTGCAGCCTGATGCAACACAAACACTTCATCTCAACAGTTTCATAATTTCAATGAAGACCTCCGCTGCAACTGAATGAATTCAACTGTAAATCCTCTTGCGTCTGACTTTCAACACTTAAAAATGTAAGAAATCGTTAGAAAAAAAAACAAATAATAATATGACAACGAGATCATATTTCCCACTTAACCTTTTTGTTCTCTTGGCTCGTTTGATTGCCTTGCAAAAGCGACCAACCTGTCGTACCCTTTAACACTCGAACAGCGTTTCTATGCCAAATATGACTTAACAATCGCTGTCAGCATTAATTAGAAAACATGAAAAGTAACAGCTACAGCTACAGCAACGATAACAACAGCAGCACTATTATTGTTGGTCGGTTGGCGGGTTTATTTTGATGGTTGGCCGGTTGGCCGGTTGGCTGGTTGATTGAATACAACGTGGTTGCATGTATGAATTGTTGTTTTGTCGTTGGCACCGGTTGCAAAACGGCATTTAAAAATTGTCACATTTTTTTGTTGTTTGTTTCTCCACTGCCGCTATTGATATGAATAAATGATTTTGTTGTTGTTGTTTTTTCGTGGGCACATCATATCGGGAAAGATAAAATTACACGGAATAGTTAATTATAATTATTGGCCCGGCGAGAGAAAGAGAGAGAGAGAGAGAAAGAAAACTCAATAGATAATATTTGATTAATAGAAATGTTGTAAACAAGTTTTCACTTTCATTAATGCATAATTAATCAATTTAATTAGCTGGAATCACATGCAGCGCACCACATCGGCTGGCAAACACCTTGACTTTCCATTTTATCACATTCACTGACAATTCCAATCAATAAACTCTGCCAATTGTTTGTTTTTGTTTTCTTTTTTTTTGTTTCTCTTCACTTCCAACTTTTTTTTTTTTAATTTCCTTAAGCGAGCACTACAAAATCCACGTGCCATACAAAGTCCACACCATTCATCATCATCATGTCCAAAAGGTGCCGGTTGTGAAGGAAATTATCAAGGAAGTGCCCAAGGAGATTTACAAGGAAGTCATTAAGGAAGTGCCCGTGATAAAGGAGGTGCATGTGCCCGTCATCAAAGAAGTTCACGTTCCTGTCTACAAGGAAGTCCATGTGCCGGTTCATGTCCATCACAAGGAAGAACATCATCATGAAATCGATTCGCACAGTGGCTGGGAATCATCTGGTGGATGGTGATAATTGTTGTTGTTGTTCAACTAGTTCGTAGATAAAATAAATAGTTGTTGTTTTAAGTTGTTGATTTTTAAGTTGAAATTTTGTACATTTTTGTTATTTAAACAATAAAAAAAAAATATGTATATAATTTACTGTAAATAAACTACAGATGTGTGTGTATGTGTGAGTATTATAAGAAATTATTTTAGATTTAGGAAAGTTTTAAATTATTATTAACAGAAATATTTGACAAATAATGAAAGGATTAATGGCAGAATCCATATTCAGAAAAATATTCTACCAGATTAGAATGGCACTGTTTTCGATTGCCGCTATACTTTCCCATTAAGTATTAAACACAATAACGACAGCAGACTACAGGCTACAACTTGTGAAAAATAGAATCCATGTGGGTATATGAGAATGATTATTTTTATTACTGCAGGCAACACGGCTACTGGTTGTTGGCCATGCTTTTGTGGGGTTGTAGTAAAATTAAGCTTTAAACGCAGTAACGACAGCAGGCTACATCAGTTTAATTTTGGCTACAGCTACAACGGTGGTCGGTAGTCGTGTGGCTGTGTCGTCGCTAAAATAATCATTCCCATATCAATGCGTGTATTCTAATTTTGACAGGTTGTAGCTCGTAGCGTGCTGTCGTTATTGTGTTTAATGACTAATTTCTATTTTGGTGAGCGATAATGAGTAGATGCAATGTTGCCAGTGTCGTATAAATAAATTCAATTATTGTAAACTTGAAAATACATTGTTTTATTATACAAAAAGAAACAACAAACTATATTTCCAAGCAAATGAAATGATTTCTTGTCATATACTGTCGACTTTAAATATATATTTTATTTGAATAACACTATTTAAGAGTATTAAAAATATGAAAGCGGCTACACTGGCGTATGAAGAGAATTCTACTACAAACAACAACTCATGGTTATTGATTTGGTGGTGTCGTTTTAAAAATTATTAAGTAGCTGACTACGAGGCGACGATTGTAGTCAACCGCTTTTGTAGTCGGTGTTTGTATAGCCTGCTGCTGTTATTGTGTTTAATGCCTTAGTCTTCATGCGTATTTAATTCCGACTACATTAAAGCCTCCATTAATTGAATAAATTATTATGTTAATTATAATTAAATTTTTTTAAGAAATAAATACAACAAACTTTTATATGTAACAATAATACTGTGAAACCCTGTTGTAACGAACTCGGTTTCATAGAAGTCTCGGTTGCAAAGAAATAACTCCAGAGTTCCACTATTTTTGTTGCAATTTTCATAAAAAAATCTTTCGTTACAGTGAACTCACTTATAACGAATCCTCGTTTGCAACGAAGTATTTTTTGTGGTCCCACAAAATAAATTTTAAGCAGTTTTACTCTTTTATGAAACTTATAAAAATGTGTGTAAATTCCATGTAAAACAATTTCTATTTAATTTCTCTTTTCTAGGTTTTATTTTCTTATAGAATTATTTTAACAATTATTGCTGGTCAAATGGTGTTCGTTGTAGACGAGTTTTACCGTAATAATAATAATAATAATAATAATAATAAAAACAACAATAATAATGAAAATATTGTCAATAATAATCAATTTCAGAGGTTTTAATAATTTTGCAGCGACTCTTTTATTTGAGAAATTTTAAGCTGAATCTTGTAATTAAATTTGCTACACATTTTTGTGGTACACTTTTAAGTGTCACACTTTTCAGAAATATTGATGAAATATATATACTTCAAAAGGTATTTTCGTGTACAAGAGAAGGCTATAAAAATTTATAGAGAGTATACACTTTTTGTGGTGCATTTTTATATATATTGAGATGCATCAATATGGATGAAACGTATATCAATTAAAAGGTATTTTTGTGTAGAGTTTCACGATATTAATAACTATATAAGTTTTAAGCAAAGAAAATTCTTGTTTAAACAAAAGCTTTCTTATAGCTTTTGTAGCTGGTGATAAGGGAAAGAGAGTTTTTCTTTCTGTTCTCTTAGAGCATCATGTAAAACAAATTGAGCTAAAAAATCAGTTTATTTTTATTTAATACCAGTAGCGCCAACTATCAGACAAAATCGCTTTTATAAATCGCACAGTTTTAGTGATTTTTAATTGTCTAACTTTTTGGCGATTTTACAAAAACTTTCCAATTTACCAGCATATTTTGCAGCGCACCTCTAGAATAGAATTTCATTTAATATCTGCTTATCTAAAATCTAATCCAACACCCTGACGCTTCTGACGAACAAGTTTTTCTTCCCCAGAATGTCTTGCGGCGTTTAAAGAATTATCATAATTGCGGTGGTACGTGTAGCAATAAAACAACAATTTAAATTTTTTTCAATTCTGATTGGCATGTTGTAACCCACACTTACAACGAGAATTCTTTTAATAAATTATTATATTTTCATATTTGTTTTTTTTTTCTTAGTTGCAACTTAATAAATTACTTAATATTTAGTTGCTTTTATTTATTAATTTCAATAGTTGTTCTGCCGCAACCTGCAGTGCAACTCATTAAATATAAGTAACAACCACAACTCCACACCCTTTTCTTGGCCAACTGCTATAAATCATTTCACAGTTTTCATTGTGTGAGACAGAGAAAAGCAAGAAAAAAATTTAAAAAATATTAATAAGAATTAAAAATTATAGAATTTATTTGGTTTTTGCGAATTTAACTCAATAACTTAAAAATCATGGTTTCCGGCAAAACGAAAATTGACCAAAGCGACAGGAAATAATCAATAAACCAGATTTATCAGAAATATTTTATTAAAAATTTATTACATCGTTAGCGATATGATTACAGGGTGATTTTTTTAAGCTTTGGCGCTTAGCTGTAACCATTCTTTGCGATATATTTATTTTATTTGATCTCACAGATGCAACGCTTAAGGCCAAAAGTAGGAAAATTAGTTATGACAGGGAGGAGGCAGTAGCAGAAGTGCTTTAAATACAAGAAATATTAAAATCGACTTTAAATAAAAGAGTCTATATTAAAAATCGTTTCTGGAATACTTAAAAGAAGTAGGAAATTTGGCACTAATTTCAAAATGATATTGACTTTGTGCTTAAAAAAAAGGAGAGAGTATGAGAGAGAGAGATAGAGATGATATTATGAAAGCCAAAAAATATATTTTCTTTCTCTTAAAGAATTCATATTAAAACTCGGAAGTTTGAGACTCATTTTGAGTTGATATTGACTTTGTGCTGTACGCAGCTTCAATAAAGAGAGATAGCTAGTGAAAGAGACATAGAGAGAGAGAGAGATGATTGTGCCAAAAATTAAGTCTTTTTTCTTTTAAAGAATTCTTATTAAAAATCGGCTCTGGAATACTTGAAATAAGTTGGCACTAGTTAATAATGACTTTGCGTTGTATTGTGGGGCAATTGAGAAGTGTAAGAGAGAGAGAGAGAGAGAGAGAGAGAGAGAGAGGGACATGGTTCTGTACATGAGTTTTTTAAAGCCAAAAACTAACTTTTTTTCTGTCAAAGAATTTATATTAAAAATCGGAAGTTTGAGCCTCATTTTAAGTTGATATTGACTTTGTGCTGCACGCAGCTGCAATAAAGAGATAGAGAGAGTGTGCGAGAGAGAGAGAGAGAGAGATGATTGTGCATGTACAGCTTTTCTTTCTATCAAAGAATTTATATTAAAAATTGGAAGTTTGAGACTCATTTTAAGTTGATGTTGACTTTGTGCTGTCCGCAGCTTCAATATAGAGAAAGAGAGAGAGTGAGACAGAGAGAGAGATGATTGCGCCAAAAATTTAATTTTCTTTCTTTCAAAGAATTCAAATTGAAAATCGGTTCTGGAGTAGTTAAAAAAGTATGAACTTGATATTGACTATGGACTGAATGCAGCTACAATAGAAAGAGAGAGAGAGAGAGAGGGAGAGAGCAAGGGAGAGCTGATATTATGAAAGCCAAAAATTAACTTTTCTTTTCATTGCGACTGCCTTTAAATCTGCCCCAATTTTACACTTAAAGCCAAACAGCAAAAATCACACTCTATAAAAGAAATAATTAAATAAAATGCGTTAAGAAAACAACTTCTTTCCGATCACTTTTATAATTGAACTACAAATTCTTTGTGGCCGAAGAACAAAAACGATGGACTTGACCTTCAAAGAGCTGGACACAAAACCGAACGAGCACAAGTTGTTGGATTGTTTGACTATCAGATCAGAACGTTGGGAATGTTTTAGTTTCTGCTGACAAAATTTTAAAACAACTTTCATTTTTTCGTTACAACAAACACCAGCAGCAAACAGAAAATATTTGTCCACAATTTAAGTAAAAATAAACAGCGCAGCGCTGTGGTTTGTGCGGTTCCGCATTTTATTGTTAAATTTTTCATAGTTTTTTTTTAATACGAATTGAAGTTAATTGTTTGGCCCTGTTGTCGTGTCAAGTGGGTGTGAGAGGTTTGGAAATGTTTGTTGGAATGCCTGTTCTAATTAGAAATCAAACACTCATAAATTAAGAGATTGATTATTGAATATTATTTTTTATTTTTTATTTGTATCGGTTTTCATCTTTCAATACGGACGGTTTGGACGTGCTGGAGGTCAACAGAAATAATTATAAATATGATAAGATTTATTGAACATGTTTGATTGTTTATTTTTATATAATTTTATTAACAATAACATTATTATTAATTGTAGGTAAGATTGTTAGCAACTTTTTAAAGTGGTAAAATATTTCCATTGGAAAATACCAGTTCAGTTGTAGTTCTATAACCTGCTTTCAAGTCTTTCTATTTTAAGATCTGGCTCAATGGCTAATGACGGATTAGTAAATTGGCTTAATTGAATTTTCTAATTATTTTAGTAAAAATTTTTATCACAAAAGGCTTATTAACTTATTTGTCATCGTATTTGGATTTGCCATGTCTGGTCGAATTGAGGTTTTCAATTTCGGATATTTTAAAATACGATCATATAACGATACAACATACTTGCATAAAAGAGTCATTGCAAAATTATTAAAACCTCTGAAGTTGATTATTATTGACACCATTTTCATTATTATTATTGTTTTTATTATTATTATTATTATTATTATTATTATTATTATTATTATTATTATTATTATTATTATTATTACGGTAAAACTCGTCTACAACGAACACCATTTGACCAGCAAAAATTTTTAAAATAGTTCTATAAGCAAATAAAACCTAGAAAAACAAAATTAAATAGAAATTGTCTTAAATGGAATTTACACACATTTTTATAAGTTCTATAATAGAGTAAAACTGCTTAAAATTTATTTTGTGGGACCACAAAAAGTACTTCGTTGCAAACGAGGATTCGTTATAAGTGAGTTCACTGTAACGAAAGATTTTTGTATGAAAATTGCAACAAAAATAGTGGAACTCTGGAGTTATTTCTTAGCAGCCGAGACTTCTATGAAACCGAGTTCGTTATAACAGGGTTTCACAGTATTATTGTTACATATAAGAGTTTGTTGTATTTATTTGTTAATCAAATTTAATTATAATTAACATAATAATTTATTCAATTAATGGAGGCTTCAATGTGGTCAGAATTAAATGCGCATGAAGACTAAAGCTTTAAACACAATAACGACAGCAGGCTACACGAACACCGACTACAAAAGCCGTTGACTACAATCGTCGCCGCGTAGTCAGCTACTGAACGACACCACCAAATCAATAACCATGAGTTGTTGTTTGTAGTAGAATTCTCTTCAAATGCCAGTGTAGCCGCTTTCACATATTTAATACTCTTATATAGTGTTATTCCCATAAAATATATTTAAAGTCCACAAAAAATTACAAGAAATCATTTCATTAGCTGGGAAATATAGTTTGTTGTTTCTCTTTGTATAATAAAACAGCATATTTTCAAGTTTACAATAATTGAATTCATTTATATTATACTGGCAACACTGCATCTACTCATTGTCGCTCACCAAAATATAAATTAGAGTTAGATCTTTTTTATTGTTTTTATTGTCGAAAATTAAATTTTAAACGAGTGGAAAAAATAAAATTCTGGTCGCGAATAGAATTATTTCAAAATTAATTTTTGCGTTATAGAAAACATCATTTTAAACGAGTGGAAAATATTGTAGTTCTTTTTAACCTGCAAAATATTCCGTGTTTTCTTTTTCAAGCATTAAACACAATAACGACAGCAGTCTGCAGACTACAACTTGTCAAAAATAGAATACATGTGCGCTTATGAGAATGAATATTTTTACTACCGCAGGCAACACGGCTACTGGTTGTTGTCCCTGCTGTTTTATTCATATAAACACATTCCAAGAAATTTAAAATCTTATTAAAAATCTCATTTCTACAAACAAAAGTGCTCTTTTGTACCATCAGGATGTTTAAAAAAAGTCCTGCATTGTATCGAAAGTTGAACTGAAGTTATATGATAAAAAGATCATTCGATCTTCTTAAAGTTGTAAATGTGGCATTTACAACTTCATTTATGAAATAAAAAGATTTTGCTGTTTACTTTCAAGACTCTTTTTAACAATTTACTTTGACAAAAAATTATTTAAGTTGTGTATTTGTATATAAAAATGCCTTTCAGACTATATAAATTTTATAAATTTTGGCGAACACTAACATTCTTTAAAGTGTACCACAAAAATGTCTATGCAAAGATTAAACATAAAATTTTATAGTGTGCATTTCTACACAAAAATACCTTTGCAACGTGATATATCTCAATAATATTGCAGGATAATTAGATACCCAAGAGGGTATCACAAAACTATGTGTGATATTTTTATATATAAATTTTATAAATAAAATTTATATAATAAATTTTTTTTTCAATCTTGCACATCTACGCTAAAGTGCCTTTCAAGTCATATATATTTCAATAATATAAGATCAAGGCAAGTTGAGCTAAAGTGTACCACAATTAAGTGTTCACCCCCAATAAATCATTAAAACAAGTTTTTCTGTCAATTTCTTTGAAGTTGTTTATTGAATTGCACTTTTTTAGCTAAACAAAAATTATTTTACAAACTAATTTATTTTTCTTTTGCTCTTAAATGATGTTTTTTCTAAGAATGTTTTTCTGGTGGCCTTTATTAAACCAACAACAATCACTAAGTTTTTTTTTTAATATAAAAATTGTTTGTCTTAAATTTTCTAAAACTCTTTTATTTTTATATTTAAAGTTTCAGTTAACAAAATTGTTTTATTTTTCTTTCTCTCTTTATATTGAAGGTGGCAAATGAAAGAAAATAGTATTAAAAATAAATGAGGGAAAAGATGGAAGACGTTGGACATTGAACAACAGCACACAGTTGAGTTAGAGTTGAGGGGAGGACGAAGAGTGAAATAGGGCGGGAGAGGGGCAGCCATTGAAGGGCAGCAGTTGTAGAGAAGCAGAAAAGGAGTGAGCAGTTGGGCGCGTTAAGCAGGAAAATCATTAACAAAAAGTCTTTTGCTTAGTTGCAGTAGGGGAAGTTGGGGCAGGTATGAGGACTAACACCGGCAGGATATTGACGTTCGCTCCAGCCGGGTAGAGGAGGAGCAGGAGCACCAGCACTGCCGCCATTCACATCGCAGAAGGGATAGTTGGGACAGGAGTGGGGATTAACACCAGCTGGGAATTTGTCACCGCCAGCAGCAGCAGGAGCAGGAGCACCCCATTGGGGTTGTGGCTGCCAAGATGGTTGTGGTGCACCCCATTGAGGTTGGGGGGCGCCCCACTGTGGTTGTGGTTGCCAGGGAGCGGGTTGTTGCCATTTGTTGGGATTGTGCAGGCGAGCATTATCACAGATAGGAAAACCGGGACAGTCCTGGGGATTTACACCAGCTGGAAATTGTGCGGCTGGATGTTGGGGCTTGGCCCACGCCAAAGCAACTAACGATATTAAGGCCTTTAAATAGAAAACAACATGTCCTGAGTGAGTTGCACTCCTTAACCGCACATCGCAGTGGCCAAAATACTTACCAACTTTGTAAACATTTTGCTGTGCTTTTAGTTTTAGTTTTTGTTTTAACTGAAAAGTGCTTGGAACGGATCAAAGAAACTCTTCCAATTGAACTATATTTTCAAGATAAACTTCCAATTGGCGCAGGTATTGCGAGTAGACTGTGGCTGGTTCTTAAATGCTCCGGCATATTTATACACCCGAAATGCAGAGCAAAAATGAAATCGAAAGCGAAATTCACTTCATGTTGAGTTTTCCAACAATATTTTGCATGAAACAATAATTTTTTTTTCCATATTAAATTTTTTTCTAGAGCAGAAATAAGATTAGAACAAACACCCTGAGCTGAAGTTGTGGTTATAACTGTTTTGCTCTCTCGCTCTTGCTCTCTCTCCGCAGCATTAAAATAACACTGGATTGCAGAGTGTTAAAACCACAAGTTTTATTGTTGCAAATATTTAAAAAAATAAAAAATTATATATTTTATTGTAATTCCAACCAGTCAGTCCGTCAGTTTATTGTTGTAAAAGTGGTACTCAATTTTATTAAATATGTTGTCTTTGTTGTTATTGTTTTCCTTTTATGTTTGACTTGTTTTTGTTTTCTAAAACATTTCAGATCAAAATAAAACAACAAAGAAAAGAAAAAAAAACAAACTGATCGCATTTTTCTGTTGATCCAATAACATGATATGAATTAGATTTCTTGCAGTTCATAGAAAAATATGCTTTTAGAGACTGGCAAGAGTGGAGGGAGACCCCCACCTTTCGACCCACATGAAATTTGTTGCTGTTTAATACATTTAAGTTTAATTTATTTGTATGTTTTAAGTGCTAAATGTATGATTGAAACAAGCCACAACTGCTTTAAGTACTTGCAGTGGTGCTGTCTGCTGCCTGCTGCCTGCTGCCAGTAGCTGCAACAACAACAACATAAACTCGCCAACAAAAATAACTTGCATTGGCAATGGATTTTCAGCGTCAATGTTTCAACGGCAACTTTCATTGATTTTTTTCCTTTTTTTTGCCTTTAAATAGAATTTTCTTGTTATTAACTTATTTCTATTAATTCAGCTCTTATGAAAACCAACAGTTGCAATTAATTTTTATTTCACTGCAAGAAATGCAAGTTTGTGTTCTAAGTCTTTTGTTTCTGGTCATGTAACAATCAAACGAGTTTTTTTCTTCTTTCTTTCAAACAACCGCAAATGAAAGATCATTTACATGCTCCAAATACATTCAAAGTGACGTCAGAGTTATGAAACCTAAAACAAAAAGGACGACAAAAAGACTTTTTCTCGTTGCAAGAGAAATTTCACTCTATAGTTATTTATTTCCCAAAGATTTCACTTACAATTTCATTATTCCACTCATTTGCTGTCGAAATATATGGAAAGGAAAAAGATATTTTATAATTTTTTTATTTCATTTGACAAGTGAAACTCTCTCTATAGTTGAGCAAAAATAGCGCGACAAATAAGTACGACCCATTACCCGTTGGGCCATTAAAAACTAGTACTCCTATAAAAAGTACCTCTTGTAAAGAGTACCTTCTTCCTTTTACAGAAGTTGAAAATTATATTTTATAAAATCTATATATTACAAACGCTACTTTTTATAAAAAGTTTATACAACAAAAGGTAGTTTTTATAAAAAGTTCCCTTTTTTATAAAAAGTTTATACAACGAACGGTACTTTTTATAAAAATAACACATTTTGAAAAGTACTTTTTATGAAAAGTTCCCTATTTATAAAAAGTTTATACAACGAACGGTACTTTTTATAAAAATAACACATTTTGAAAAGTACTTTTTGTAAAAAGTTCCTTTTCTAAATAGTAACTTTCACAAAATCTACTTTTTTTAAATATATCTGTCATAAAAAGTATGTTTTGTGAAAAGTACCTCTTACAATAAGTACGTTTTATATAAAGTTCCTGTTAAATTACTTATCATGAAAAGTACCCGTTTTAAAATGTACATATTATTAAAGGCAATTTTTATACAATATAAATTTTAAAAACATTTTATAAAAAGTTCTTTTTGAGAAAAGTACCTTTTATAAAAAAGTACCTTTTATAAAAAGTACCTCATATAAAAGGTACCTTTTACAAAAAGAACTTATTGTAAAATATATCTTTTATAAACAGATACTCTTAATTAAAATTCCTGCTATTAAAAGTATAAAAGGGACCTTTTATAAAAAGTACCTTCTTATAAAAAGTACATCTTATAAAAAGAAATTTATGTAAAATATATCTTTTAGAAATAGAAATTTTTAATTAAACTTCCTGCTGTAAAAATTATAAAAAGTACCTCTTATAAAAAGTAGCTTTTCTAAAAAGTACTTTTTCGAAAAGTACTTTTCATAAAAAGTACCTGCTATGAAGAGTACATTTTATAATATGTATCCGTTTAAGAAAAATACTTTTTACAAAAAATATTTTGTATAAAAACTAAATTTTTATAAAAAGTACCTTTCATAAAATGTACCCTAATAAAAAGTACGTTTTATAAAAACTACTGATTGTAAAAAATATCTTTTATAAATATAAACTTTTAATTAAAGTTCCTGCTGTAAAAATTATAAAAAGTATCTTTTTATAAAAAGATACTTTTTATAAAAAGTACCTTTAATAAAAAGTATCATTTGTGGAAATTATTTTTTATTTAAATTATTTCCTATGAAAAACAAGTTTAGTAAAAAATAAAACAAAAAATTATATTGTACCGAAAGTACCATGTATAAAAAGTACCTTTTATAAAAAGTACATTTTGTATAAAGTACCTAGAATAAAAAGCAGTTTTTTTTTATAAAAACTAGATGTTGTAAAATGTTCTTTTCGTGAAAAGTACCATTTAAAAGACATAACTTACAGGGAAAGTGCCTTTTAAGTACCATTTATAAAAGCAAATTTTGTAAAAGGACATTTCACAAATAAATATTTTTCATAAATAAGTCCTTTTAAGAAGTAACTAGATGTTATTACAAAGAGTGTTATTTTATAAAAACATTTATATTCAAAAAAGTACCATACACAAAAAGTACTTTTTTAAAAAAAGTACTTTAAAGTTTTAATTTTAATTTTGTCGTACCCGGAGTTAATGTTGCAAATTAAATGGAAAATTTAGCATTTTAGCAAATATTTTTCTGTTCTATTTTAATGCGAATCAAGTAAAAAAAATAATTTGATAATTTTGTAATTATAATTTCTTATTTATGGATCCGAAAATAATTAGTTTCAGTCTAAATATCAATAAATATAACATTTTAATAGTTGCAATAACTCCGCCATCGTTTTTAAATATTTTCTGTTTAATTCGCATAAATTCCAAAATCAATTGTTTTTGCCATTCAGTGACTTTTTTTCTTTCTCACATTAATTTTTTTCTAGTTGTTGGCGTTTGTTGTAGAGCTGTTACTTGTTCTTGTTATTGTCGTTGTCGTTGTCATTAACTTGGTCTTGAATGCATATTCATGTGTGTGTGTGTGTGTGTGTGTATGAGACTCAAACGTGTGCTGCTTAACCGGAAGGCTTTTATAGGGTGTGTTGTGTTGTTTCGCGTACGCTTCATGTGACTGCAACGATTGTGTTTCGTTTTGCTTGTGAAATAAGTTTTTGTTGTGTTAATGAAATTTCAAAAAAAAAAGAATAGTGACCTGCAAACAACAGGTTTTATATCAAAATATAGATCAGTTTCAATATCCCTCCCTTAACTTTTGACCTGTTTTTCGGTTGCGCCAGATATTGCTTTCGACTGTTTCTCAAAACCTTTTTGTATCCAACATCTTGGAATTTTTATGTTGACCTAAAGATATTTGCACTATGAAGGCGTGTCGCTGCCCACTCTTTCACACACAATATTTATTGTACTTTCAAAGAAAATTTAAGAGATCGCAAAGTTTCACTACAATCGGGGAAGTACAATTATTCGAATCAACTTTTTGGTGTTTATTGGGCGTGTCACTGCCCACTTTTTCAGTCACAATTCTTAAAAAATATCTACGAGGGCTCAAAGCTTTAGAACAATCGGCAAAGTACAAATAATCGAGGAAAAAAACATTTTTGTTTTATAAAGGCGTGTCACTGCCCACTTTCTCAGTCATAACATGTATTGTATTTTCAAAGGAAATCCACGTTGGCGCAAAGTTTTACCACAGTCGGTGAACAAGTATTCGAATAAACTTATTTTTGTGTTGAGTGGGCGTGGCACTGCCTAGTTTTTCAGTCACAATGTTTGCTGCATTCTCAAAGGAAATCCAAGTGGGCACAAAGTTTCACTACAATCGGAGAAGTACAAGTACTCGAAAGAAGTTATTATTGTGTTGAGTGGGCGTGGTGCTGCCCACTTTTTCAGTCACAATATTTGCTGCATTCTCAAAGGAAATTTACGAGGGCGCAAAGTTTTACTACAATCGCAGAAGTACAAGTACTCGAAAGAACTTGTTATTGTGTTGAGTAGGCGTGGTGCCGCCCATCTTTTCAGTTGAAATGTTTGCTGCATTCTCAACATGCTCCCAAAATTTTTACAAGAATTTTGTAAAAGCAAGCATTAGAAAAAGTTTATTTAGTGTTGAGTGGGCATGGCACTGCCCACTTTTTCAGTCTTTCCAGTTGCGATATTTGCCGTATTCTTAATATGCTGCCACATGTTCACAATAATTGTGTAAAAGCAAGTATTTTAAAAAGTTTATTTTGTATGGGCGTGTTACTGCCCACTTTTGGTTTAAACAATTTTTGTTTTTAAGGGAAATCAATGCGTACAAAAATTTTACACGAGCCCTTTAACTGTTATTAAGGCCCTTTTAAGATTATATTGTTGTACTGTGAAAGAAACTTTCTTCAGACTATAAATACATCATCCATATATTTGTGGTACACTTTTAAGTTTTTATTGCTTGAAAATATTAATAAAAGATATATAATTTGAAAGGTATTTTTGTGTATTTTTGCACAATATAAATATTTTTTTTTATAAAATAAAGGAAAATAATTTTTTTTAATATCCTTGATAAGCAATAAAAAATTTTTCTGTCTCGTTTTTGTTTCATACTTGCAAGCGCTCATCTACTTTCTCTTGTGTTGAATGTTAGAATATCACTGCATAACTTTATTAAGGAGGGGTGTTAAGAATACAAGCTTTTTTTGTTGTTCTTGTCGTATGTAGGGTGTACCTGATAATGCAGTAGCGATCAGCTGTTGGTGTTGCCTTATTTCTTCGATGTTTTACTTTTTTAGAAAAGATAAATCTGAAGATGGGTGACATATTTAGTAGGGAAATATGTCATGGGGGAGCCGCAAGACTCTTTAGAGAAGAGGGGGGGGGGGGTGTTTTTTGCATGTGTTCATGTGCGCTGAAGGTAGTGAACAGTTTATGTTTTGGGCTTTCTTTCTTGAAGACTTGTGTCGAACGACTATTGTCTCATTTTGAAAAATATTTTTGTGGATGCCACGCCCCATCCGTAGCAAAACGCCCTAATACCAGATCCGCCAGTAGTCTGGCAGCACAGTTTTTATTTATTTATTAATTTTCTTAAATTTAGAAGGAAAGAACCACATAAACATGCGTGTTCATTAAACGTTTTATTTCAGCTGCACGTATCAAGTGGTCGAATATTGACCACTTGAGGATACCAGACGCCATTTTTAATAAATATTTCTGTAAAAAAAATCATTGAGTTGTAGTGTAACCAAATCAGGTTCAAACTTCTTGGACTGTGAAGAAAATCCTCTCGTTTTAATTAAAATCAATCCATAAAGTTTGTTGGTCCACTTGATAAGTATTTAAATGATTAATTGCCGACTGTCACCAATTAATTTATGCAGCATTTTTACCGTTATTTTATAGCGACAGCCTGATTTCAATGTAAATATTTGTGTGGCTTAAATCAAAAATAATCGCTATTTAATTTAAAACAAAAACAAAATGTGTGCATTTTACTTAATCAATAAATAAACGGTTTAGCAATTAAACTTATTTGTTGTTCAATAGAAAACTCTACGACTTGTTAATGTTTTTGTTGGCACAATTTAATGGCCGTACAATGATTTGTTGGCCACTAAACTGCGACAGCTCATGAGAGTGAAACTAATCAAAAATCACAGAACACTCGCAACGAAACCGCTATAATTTTTATGTGAATGGGA
This sequence comes from Linnaemya vulpina, assembly GCA_963675445.1. Taxonomy (NCBI): domain Eukaryota; kingdom Metazoa; phylum Arthropoda; class Insecta; order Diptera; family Tachinidae; genus Linnaemya; species Linnaemya vulpina. The sequence continues at coordinate 8,714,210 of OY776279.1, forward strand.
GAAGAAAAAAAAAACAAAAATAAAAAAAATTATTAAAATTTCATAAGGAAACTCATACACACGAGCGCAGATTTTATCGCGTTGCTTGTGCTCTCGGACGTTAATTATGGATTAATAAAACGGCAACTAATCGCTGCTACAGTTTGTTATAATTGTCAGCTTAACGACAAACGAAATAAGTACGTCTGAAAAGAAAAACTTTGAAAACTAAATTCCGAAACTTGAAACTGTTAAAATTAAGCAACTCTTTTTTTATGGGGCCCATTATTTGAAACTGTTTATGAACTTCTTATTTTACGCCTTTTAAACTATTTTTTCTATGCTACACATTCACATGAATATGTATGTGTGTGTGTGTGTGTGTGTTTATGTATGTTTGTTTGTGTGCTCTCAGAATATGACTCATTTGCATCATATCCAACAACTGATTTGTCTGTTATGTGACAATTAATTGCCGCAGCCTTCTCTTACCCCAGGTAATTTGCATAAATCTTCCTGCTTAAACCTGCCACATTCATAAATTCTCAACTTTATTTGCCTAAAGTTTTCCATTTAATCTGCTTCCAGCATGCTGCACAGTAAATGACTGCATGTCTGTTTTTTAACAGATTTTTTTTTTAAATATAAATTTACAATCTTTTTTATTTTTTGCTTTATAAGATCAGGAGTGTGGCCCACCCACACCCAACATACATTAATACACACACACACCCGTTCAATTGTAATTAACGTAAAATTTTGTGTAGCAATAAATAAGCCGTTAAAAACGTCAATAGATTGCAAAGCAAAAAAAAATATTGGTATTAACAAACAAACGTCTGATGACAAGTCATGAGAACCCTACACGGGCAGCAATCAAGTTCGTGCATGATCGAGAGAGCAAAACAAAAATTGTATTTCTTTTTATAAAAATATTTATTATCAGGTAGGGTATTTAGATGACGCTGAAAACTGCACTTCAAATGGCGGCTGTTTTAGTAAATTAATTTCCTAGGCGTTTTTACACAGGGCAACAAAATTTTTTCCTTAAGGTAAATATAGCATTTTTAGTGATTTCATTGATTTAACTAAAAATATTATGACAAATAATATTGTATAATAGTTTACTCACATGCGAGGTCTGTTGAAAATATAAGGTTAAATTTCTATATTAAAATTTCTAAGCAAACTTCTTCTATATAAATTTAAATATTTAAATTTTTATTTAAATTTATATATTCTATATAAATTTAAATAAAAAATATCTATCAATTTAATTAATCAATTTACACAGTCGAGCAAAACAAATATTTTCGAAGGCCTCTACACTTTCATCGTCAGCAGTCTTGTGTAGTTTTGCTTATCACCACTTATTAGTTGGCTTAATTGAATGTGATAACTATTTTTATTTATACAGATTTTATTATGAAATAGAATGCGAGAATTGTAGCGAACCGATATTAAGACACTCTCAATCCTTGTCTTGTTTTTTGATTATTTTCTTTGTTTTCCAATTTCTGGATTTTAGTGCCATTTCCAGTTTAGCAAAAAACTATTTATTTGTTCATCAATTTTAATGGGCCCCCTTCAGAGTAGTCCAACTTAACATTTTTCCCAGTCCTCTAAACAGTTTTGATATACACTTTTTGTTATGTCTTTAAGATTTCTCAGCTATTCGGTTTTTACCAAGTTAATTCTCACAAAAGAATATTCTTTCATGCGTGCTGTCCGTTTTTGGAACAGAAAAAGTTCGCAGGGGGCCAAATTTGGTGATTACGGTATTCATTTTGATAGAAAATGAAAATTTGTTACGAACTTTTTTTTTGTTTGTTTTGTTGCACAGTGTAATTTGTTGCTTATACTTTTCATTTTTGTTCGTTGATAATTTTAAATTCGCTACAACAATGAAAAAATGTTGTATTCAACAGCCAGCCAACATCCACGAGCAAAAAAAATCGTGTTATTTTCTGCAGTCATGAAATAGACCTGCTGCTCGAGTCGTGGTCATGTCGCTGCAGTCAACATTGTGTACCTGCATAAGTTGCGGTCAAGTTTTCAAAATTGTTGGATAAGATTGTTTGAACAGCAGGCAGGAGCGTGCATTAAAAAAAATCTATGACAACACTAGGCAACAAAATCATATAGTTTGAAAATTTAAAAAAAACTTTACCAAGAGCTACAGTCCGTTAATTGCACTTAAACTTTTTTCACTCTTTAATAACTCTAGACTATAATACGCCTCTGTTTAAGGCACAAGTTCTATTGCATTATCGGTTTTGTTCACAAAAGATCAACCATCCAACCAGCAAAAATTGGTATGTGTGTGTGTGTGTGTTTGCTGATGAAATGAGGCGGCGGTGTTTTTTTTTTCTTCACAATTTCGTGGCAAGTTGCAAAAACAATTTTGTTTATATAAAATTAAAAAATATTAACCCGCAAAACTTTATTCTGCAAATCAACCATGAAAATTGAAATAAATCTGAAATACATGACCATCCATTAGCTAAATGCCGTCATGTTCATCTTAGCCAGCGAATAACGAATTTAGACCATGAAATAGTGCAGGAATTAAAGGAATTAATTTAATGTAGAAACTTGGCCGATAAACTGCTATAGGATATCCTAAGAATAGTGCAGAATTTTCCAAATGCGTGCCTTGATGGCCTTGACATGAATCATGTGTATGAGTGTGTGTGTGCTTTCCTTTTTTTTGTCATAAAATGAGGCGACTTTTTCTTTGCAATATCGTTTTGTTTTGTGCCACGACAGTAAATGATCAATTGACTCTTTTAAGCCTCTGTACTCCGTCATTCGCCAAGCAACAGACAGGCGTTTCTTATGGATATTTCTTTATTAAGAACTGAAGCTGAATAGAAACATAGAATTAAACATGCAATACGTTTCTATGGCTGGCGACTTGTTAGTTTTGTCTTGCTGCTTGATGGCTTTGAATCAAGTCTGGCTGTTAGCCTTGATCAATGGTCCGGAAAATATTTGTAAATACGTAATCGTATTTGTAATGGACCAAGCAAGCAAACCAAACACACATACGAGAATACAACAGGCAGGTATAATAATGGCACGCTTGGCTACATGCAAATAAATGCATTCTCAAAAGTTTTCTCGATTGCATTATTAGTTTGTCATGCGGTTTGTTTTAATTGACGCAAAACAAATTGAAATGTTGGCTAAGTGAACTATTTTATTTGTATAGAATTGCAATTTCTTTTGAATAAATTTAATATTCTTTTCTGTTGCATCAATCATATCAACAGTGTTCTCTTTTTCGATTTTTATATCAAGATTCTTAAGTGTAGGGTATATAAAATTCGCCACATTCGAATTGGTTTGTATTTTTTTTTATAGCAATTTTGATTTGTTTGGCATGCCACAGAGTTGGTGCAACAAATGACCACAACAATTACAATTAATGAATATTATCACGTTTATTGTGCTGTGACTTTTGATCCTTAAATGGTGCTGGATTTATTTTGGGTAGGACTTTTAATGATGCAATACTTTACTTTTCATTTTTCATTTTTTTTTCTAAAAATATTTGTTTTTGTTATTTTATTAATTATCGGTTTAATTACAAGTTTGACAAATAATATTTTGTATAAACAATATTAAGTAATTTAGATGCAATTCAAAGCATTAAATTTCGATTTCATGATAATATATAATTCATTTGAAAATAATTTATTAGTATTTAAATAAAATTGCTAAATTTTTTACAAAATTAGGAACAGTTAATGAACAGAATAACATAATGAATTAAAGGAAAAGAAAAAAAATATTTTATTTTTCTAAATTTTTGCACAAGCATTCATTCATAAATATTCCTTATATGTTGTTTCATGCAATAAAATTTTGGTATCTTCATTTAGGACTAACAGTTGTGTCCTCTATGGCAGAGTCAGACTTATCTAATTGTTTTAGCAATTCGCTCAGTGAAGAATTTGCATTTAATTCTAAAGTTTCTTTATTTTCTTCGTTCGATACACCAGCATTATGCGGTTGGATTTTTGCTTCGGGGGTTTCTTCATCTGTATCGGATGAAGGAGATGAGAGTGATGTAGGAGCATTATTAACATTTTCGGTGTTTCCACTAAAATTGTTTGATGATGTGGATAATTGTGATGTGTCGGCATTTAAGTTGGTTAGGCCATTGTCTGAAAGAAAAAATGGAATTGATGTTAAAACATTTAAATCTAAAATAACTGCTTAAAAAATAATTTGTAGTTAATAACGAAGTAATCATTCATAATTTCAGAATCTCCTAAAAACATACTAACAGTCTATTATACGATAAATAAACATAAAGTCTGAATTCGCTTTAAATAAAGAATGGCTGAATTGACTACTGACTTTTCGTGTTTTCTGACTTCAATTATTTGCAATACAATTAAATATTGCCAATATAATAAAAGTATTATAAAAATAAAATATGTTCATCAGCTTTTTTTAATATGTAACACAAGAAAATTAGGTCTGGTCCAGATGGATTTCAAAACAGTTGTCTAATGAGACCAAAAAACAAAACTATTCACTAAATTTGCCAAAGTTATGAAAAATTGCTGGAACGGATAAGACCACAATTGCTGCTTACTTTTTCACTAGAGTTTTATTCAGTGATTTTATACGCTGATAAGCTTTAAAGCTTTTATCGCTAACAAGTCGTTTCTAACAAACAAACAAACAAATATTGTTTGTGCTTCAAAAAAATTGTGTTCATAAAACAAAATTTTCAACAGCTTTTGCATTTTAATTGTTTTTAGTTTGAGTTTAACCCGTTTCTGCAGTATGAGAATGTGTGATTCATCAGCATGTGCGAATTGGCAATTAATGTACGAGTATGACACATTATTGTCATCCCAAAGATACACGAATGTTTATATTTACGTAAATACTTACCAAAATCATCTTTCTCGTCATCAGAATCTGATGTGTCACTACTGGCGGATGCTGCAGCTGTGGTAGCATTATGCGACAAACGTGGAGCCACCGGACGAGTTTTACGTGACGGATTTAATGCGTTACAAAATGCACATCTAAAAGTGGTGTATTCAAAATCATCTTTTAAGGCCATGCCTACAATATACAAAATAGCAATAATAAGGATATATAAAATGTTATTATTAAATATATAACAAATACCATTGTGTGAATAACAATCTTTACAAATCATGGCAAAACGATCCTGTGGACCATCACCAATTATTACATCAACAATACGTTCAAATACCCCTTTTTCCTGTTGATTTACAATAGGAAATGGTGTACGACGTCTTAATTGTTGATTGGTGCTTTGATTTTGTGGTGCCATGAAATTCATCGCAGGCGATAAGGATCCCAATTGCGATGTTATCCTTGGTGTTCTTAAAAGGCTAGAAGTGATTCTAGGCGATGGCGTTGAAGTTAAATTAATTTGTTGTGATCTTTGTGAAACCAAGTTTGCGGTGGGTATAGAACGATTGAGTAATTGATTGTTCTTAATGGGTGTTGCCGCGGTTAAACCTGAAGGAGTGAAAAAATACATTAAATTATATATACACATTTTATTGTTTGATCCCTTACCAAGTGATGGTTTGCTGGGCTTGTCGGCGAAACGTGCCAAGAGATTCACTGCCACTTTATAAGTTTCCTTATCCATTACTTGCTCTAAGATTTTTTTCTTTTCAGCCCTTAGAGCTGTAAGTTTGTTAGAGTTTTTGTTGAGTTTTCGTTGGAAATACCAAGTGAATAAGTAACGTAGCAGGACAATGCTGGAAATAAGGCATATTTTAGTTATTCCGACAGGCAGTATTATTGCAATATATGACTTGGTTATAGTGATGTACAAAAAGTATTATTAGGAATAAATTGGTAAATCTCGGGGAACACTTTAAATAATACAAGCAAAGTATAAGTATAACATGATTTGTTCACATTAAAATGTAGTTAATAGATACTTTTGGGCATTGGTTTTGAAATATGAATATTTTATATTTTTAAATAGATATTGTATATAAGCGCTGTTTGCACAGTCGTTCGCTAGTTGTCCAAAAAATTGGTATAAAAACTTTTACATTTACATTTCTTTTAAACAAGACCGCATTATTAATTGTGAAAATTCAATTGCTTATTTTCATAATTTCTTATATATTAAGTCTGTGTAAACTTTCTCAACTTATCTGATGAATTATTGTAATCCAGCCAAAGCCTTAGCGGCAGTAATTAGAGTTTTTTTAATTAAATAAATAACAAATACTTTTGCTTGTGTATCACTGTAAAGCTATTTTAGTGATAATTTATACCAATACCATAGCAATTCGTTGGACGGAATCTTTGAACTTGACAGAGTTCAATCGCTTATTATTCGTGTACAACAAAAATGTTTCATACTCACATAATGGGAAATAGCAGCAGGGGAATACAATAGACAATTCTATCCTTCCAAGTGGGGGGAAAGTAGGCAAAGTAAAATACCGCAAATGCTAAAACATAAGTACCAATTGAAACGGCCAGGAAATTGCCTACAATACGTTTCTTTTGCTCCTGGGTATTGATCGTGTATGTCTCCAAGGCGTCAATTTTTTCTTGTAAGGCTTCCAGTACCGATTGAGTAGATTTTTCCCTCTGCATGAAATAATTTTATAAATTTTAAGAAAAATATTTTTATCCTATACGTATATCATTTTAGCACTCACTCGGAATTTCGCCAATATGACACCCATCCTTGAATGTTGTTTCGCTTGCGGGTTACGTGTGAATGATTGAATGCGTTGGTTTTCTGTTTACGTGGGTCTTTCCAATCCCTTTTTCTTTTGTTTACATATATTTTTTCCTTTTTCTTTCCCTTTGTGAGCGTGTATAAGAGCGTTTGTTTTTTTTATTTCTTGCAGTCTTCTTTTTTGTGCCAATTTTTTAATTTAATTGATTCTAATATAATTCATTCGTTTATTATTCACATTTGTTTATGTAAATTATCGTCAATGCCTTTTTTGATTTCATAATTATGCATTCACCTATTCCCCTAAACGTATTTAATTATTTCTTGTATATAATGATGACGATATTTTTGGAAATATTTTTAGTTCGCAACAACAACACAACAACGCTTGTGTGTAAATTTAGCAACAAATATTACGAACCATGCCTGTTCATAAAGGGAAGGCGTCACAAACATTGTGTTTTGTGACTTTGTAGTTTAAGCGAATAACAACCCTGACTTTGTTTCTGTACCAGAATTTTGTATATAATTTATAACGGAAATCTATTTGCTTTTTGTCAAGATAGCAAGAAACCTCCAAAGGCACTCCTAAAGGCCTGCCTAATAATATTTCTGAATAAGTATTACCTCCATCTAATACGCTTGCGATGCTATAAAAC
>OY776279.1:11436559-11629059 GCA_963675445.1 Linnaemya vulpina
TTTTAAACATTGAAAAAAAAATCCCATCCCTGGAAAAAATATAATTCTTTTAGTTTTAATTAGACTATTTGGGCTTCCCAAAGCCTGAAATACTTTCAATTTACAAACAAGCAAAAAAAAATTATGGTTTTTGGTATTGATTTTGCGTAGAGAAATAGGTGTAAGATTCCCAACTCTGGAACCATATTTCGTAATTTCAATACCACTCTATTTAAGCTCATTTCCAATCCATCAGTCCAACAACAAAGTCTCTAGCTCTTATGGGGGCTTGGGAAAACCATACAGATAGACGACAGACGGACATCGCTCAATCGTCATGGATCGCTATTTATAAGAATCCAGAATATATATACTTTATGGGGTTCCTTAAAAATATCGAAGAAATTAAACACGGAATGACAAAACCTTTAAGTTTTTTGTGAAGCGAATAAAAAGGAACTCATTAAGCACTTTTAGTGTTCCACTGTGAGCTTTCAGGTGTCCTGTTAAAATAAAAAATTTTCCACTTGAAGAGGGTAGACTTCCAAATTATATTTATTTATTATTAATTAAAAATTATTATTAATTAAAAGTATGCAACGCAGTTACAAATTTTCAAGTGCTAAGACGCATCACACCGAATTCCGAAAAAAACTTAAATTTCCTATGATTTCAAACCGATTCGAATTAGTAGATTTCAAAATGTCACAAAAATCTTGGCAAACAGTGTTTTTAACGATCGATTCTTTTAATCGGCTTCTAACATTTAAAATCTATACCCTTCATCGTCAACCGGGCCGCAATCAGTTATTCCTATCATGAACGAAAATATTCGAAAAGAGTGATTTTTATTAAGCTCCGAAATTATATATATGATCGGTTAATGTTCTCGGCTCTTTTATAGTAATCGAAAACTATATTAATTGCCGCTTATCACGGGGGATCGGATTAATTGAGAATTTAACACATAAACCAGGTTTCAATAGGTTTTGAATTAAAATTACCAGGAAGTCCAAAGAGATGGATGGCCTTTGGGAGTCAAACCTTCGCCATGTTTTCAGTTTCAAATATATTAAGAATAAAATCCTGATTGGGTAAAATACGTTTTTCTGGGGAACTTTCTCTAGTTGTCTTTTTGATTTTATGTTTCATAAAGACTTTAAACACGTAGAATTTTCGGCAAAGTGATTTAGAAGAACAGGGCCTAGACTTTATTATTTGTTTATACTTGTTAGTTAACATCTAATTACTTCTTAGTTTGAAATTTTCAAAATGATTTATGAATACAAAAGCGGCGCTCATGTAGACTCACTTAACTTGCAAAAAATCAAACAATTTTATTTTAAAAATCTGTTTGATTAATTTGAATTTCGCTCAGTAGTTTAGGTTGCTGATATATTTTGTTTTTTACTGGTTTAACATAATCTAAATCTGAATATCTTTAATAAATTGATTTTAATAAATTTTCAAAATTTGTTTGTAAATCGAATTTAAAAATAGGAAATTCTAATAAAATGGACCTTCAAAGTGCATTCTAGCTGCTCCTCTATATAATTGACAAAATTAAATAAATCGAAGTTTTACAAAATTCTTATAACATAAAACCAAAACTTTTAATTTTACGAAAACGCCTAAAACAGCACTCCATTTTCCACGCCATTTAACTAAAACCTGAAATGTTTCTACCCCCCAAAATTATTTATACTTTTTGAAAAAGCTAAACTATTTCACCAACAAATTCTTAGATAAACTTTTGTGCCAGCACTATCTGACCAATAAGCAGTAAATTTAAACTTTCCCAAATAAAATAAACAACAATAAAAAAAGGACTAAAAAGGAGCGCGAGAAAAATTTTAAACAAAAACACATCAATAAAAATAGCAAAACATTAAAATTCTAAAAGCCTAAACAAAATGAAATTGTACAAATAAACTAATTGCCTCCGAGGATATTTTACAACATTCAGCTAAAGGAATTAACAAACATGTACGACGGCAATACACACACACACACACACACACACACACACACAATAAGGACGAAGCAACAATCAAAACACACACACGCACACACTCTAACATCATAAAACAACAGCTTGGCCCACCAACACATGGGCCACAATATCTCACTTGCACACAACAACAACACACTCCCTCCTTTCCCCTAACACTCTCCCCACCCCTCACCAATAAAAAATTCAATATTGAACAACACCCTGCAAATACTTCAACAAACTTGTAAACGAACGATTTTATTTCGATGGAGAGTAGGAAGCAAAAAAAAAAATACAAGTTTTAAATATACAAAATAAAATAAATAAAAATAAATAAAAAACATTAAGTGAAACGAATAATGGTTTGGAATTTTAATGTAATTTATTTTAGAGATTTTTTCTTTTGCTGCAGAGAAATTTCCTCACTTGTAGTTTTGACGCTACGAAACGTCGTATTAGCAGCAGCGAGATCCCAGAAGAAAAGCTCACTCAAATATGCTGCCGGCAATAAAACAGAATAAAACTGTTGAATTTTAAATATATTTCGAATGGTCAGAGGATGCCAACAATCAACTTGAACTGCAGACATAGACGGATGTGTGACTACACAATTCAGTGTAGGAATTTATTTATGTTTTTATTTCAAAAGTTCATCTTGAGTCTGTTATTCGGACAAACTACTTTTCAGGAGCTTATAAATAAAATTTGAGATGTAATTTTAACTCTGGTAGCGAGTGGATATTCATCCACTTCAACAAGCGTTACACTTGTCTATTGACACGTTCCCATTGTTTTGTCTAACTTTTTCTTAGCTGATCCAGCACAAGTCATCATGGACCTTGTGTACTTGGTCACCGAAGAAGTACTTATCAACTCTACCTCCACCGTTCGTAGGAGATTTTTTGCGCTCTCATGCAGAGAGATCTTTTGTTAATCACAGTCAGACTTTAAGCCAAAAATTGCATCCAAGAACGTTACAATTTTCAATACTCATTTCGATAGACAAAAAAAAAGGATCGTTAGACAAAAAGGCCAAACTAGTTTTCAGGAAAATATATATATAAACTTGTTTATCTAACAAACGAGATGAAGACACAATTTCCAAAATAGTTTACTGTAACACAATTGATCACAAAGTTGTGTGACGCACGCTACAAAAAAGAATAACAAAAGCAGCCTTGAATATTGAAGTGTTATTTTGAAAATATGTATCTTATTTGTCTATATCTACCATCCAATTTGTTTGTCCCAACTTAATTTATAATTTTTAAAATTTATTTTTACAGGGAAATCACACGACGGGTGTCTAAAATTCAGAAAGACATGCTGATATATAATAAAAAGCAAAAGAGAAAGTCCATATCAGTTTTATATATTCAACTTAAACAGCCAAGCAGAACAGTTGTTTTCGAAGGCCGCTATACTTGCATCAGCAGTACTCATGTAAATCTTTTTTTATGACAGTTCTGTCTGTAATTTTGTTACGAAAAATCGTACGAGAATTGAATCAAATCGATGGCAACACACTTTTATTAAGTCCCTGAGTTGCCGTTTGACTATTTTTCTTAATTTTCTATTTTTCTGAATTTTACTTTGCATGTTTTTTAGGAACAGCTGAACGTTTTTTGTTGTATTATTATTATTATCATTATTATTATTATTATTATTATTATTATTATTTTTATTATTATTTTTATTATTATTTTATTATTATTGTCATTTAATTTAAACTTTTTTCTTTTATTTTTGGGTAGGACCGAGACTTAAGGGACGACCCCTATATATGCAATGCGTTGCGGTATTGCTGGAAAGATAAATTTTCGCAGGGGGAAAGGGAGTGTTTATTACAACTTGTCAGGTGGCTTAAACGAATGTGTTTTGCAACTGTTTTTTGCTTTTGTTGAGGCCCTGCAATGACGTTTAATTATTCTCTTCATGTCCTTTCTTGTTTCCGCGGTTGCCACCAATTCAGCCAAAGAGAGCTACTCCAATGAGCAGCGCCTTAAAACAGTTAGAGCCTCTTACCAAAAATGGGCATTCACATCAAAATGATCTTCGTGCCCCTCGTGATTTCTTTTGGTCAGAATATTCGAAAAAAGTTTATCCACCATCCGGAGAATTGTGTGTGAATTTCAAAACACGCGGTCTACAAGAAATTTTTAAAACACGAAGAGTAACTATTTGGTGCGGCTTACAGGCCGTAGCTCCTCGAAAGAGAGATCGGCCAAAGAGTAGACGCGAAAAGTGTTCGCTTTTTAGCATGCAGCTGCATGTTATATATTTTTCACAGGACGATGCCACTTGTTGCACATCCAACAAGATAATGGCTCTTCTTCTCGAGTAGTTCAATGGCAAAGTTATCTCACGACATGGCGATGTGTTTATGGGCCACCACGATCATGTGATTCGATGGACTTTTTTTTTGTTTTTAAGGATATTTAAAAGAAAAATTGTAACACTTGGCCTATATCACAATAAAAAATATTCAGATAATTATCTGAAATCTTATTAATTCATCTAGAATTAACGTTCTATATTTTGGCCGAACCACCCTCTATAAAGAAAAATAAATTCAAAACATTTTTTCATACAAAAATCTTTTATTTTTTTTGTAAATGTAGTATTTGAAACTTTTGGCATAACAGCAGGTAGCTCTCTTACTCGTTAATGTATGTGCCTTAAAAGACACCCTACCCTCCCTTCCCATTCCGCATAATAATTCCATGCACTATAAATAAAGCGAAATCTTTAAAATGCCGACAAAACTTTAAGAAACTAATAAGAGAATGAAATTCAACCCTCCCCCTCCCTCTTAAAAGAATTACGCGTTGGGTTATTTTTCCCATAAGACTACTACGATCATGCTCGTATAACGTTTATGGTTATAACCAGTTATTTATGCAAACTTTCTAGCCATTATTATTACCCTCTTGCCACAATTCGTATACGCACACATACTCGTACACACACAAACGCAGCTGTACACACAATCACAAATCTTATTATTTGAGAGCATTTTGTATGTTAATGTTATGGGTCATTGGGATTTGTTTAACACTTAAGTAGTTGTTAAACATTTCATTAGTTGTGTTGGCAGAAGAAACTCATGCGAATAAAAAGGATTAAATTGGGTTTCTAAAATAGAATAAGAGAACAGGTAGTAGAGATTGAAAATAAATATTGAAGAATAGGATTTTGGTTTTTTTTTTCGAAATAATTGGAAAGTTTTACAAACTAAAAATATCATTGGCACAGAGGTTATGGGAAAACTCAGGGAATATTTGAATGGCGGAAAATATTTCAGCAGGGTTTTATTTTTCAATATTTTATTTCTTCTAGAGAATAGGTTTTCTTAAAATGTTTGTATAGATTGAAAAACCGAGAAATCCTTTGACTGATTTGGTATCAGTTTGTTGCCCAATTGATTGCCTTTTTGTTCGACTGCCACACACCTGCATATCCGTAATGGATTAGAATTTTTTATTAATTTTTTTTCTCAAATTTGGTTGTTTTACTTTTAATCAATAACGAGTTTATCCAAAAGCTCTAAATTATATTTGAAGGTGATCCTTCTACCCCTCTTCAGGTAATCAAAGTGGATACCTTCATTCGTATGCGTTCCAAAAAACTTTCGGCATGACCTGTACCTGGTTCCTGTAAATGATGTGAAAGCTTCCCTCTTCGAAATAGTTGCAGCCATTCTGTGGATTTCTTGAATTTTTTCATACTTCCAATAAAAAAATAAAAAAAACTTTAAAAACATTTCAAAAGGTTAAACAGAATTTGTTAGATTTATTCATCGTCTCTGTACTCCACAAGGCTTAATTCTTTGAAGAAAAAAAGGTTTGACCACAGTGGGCATTTTACCCCTTAAAAATTGCATTCCCTTGAAGGGGATTATTTCGAACGGAAACAAATTTCCTGGTCTGCGATGTAACAAAAACACATTTAAAAGAATAAAAAAGTAGTAGTATATTCGTCTAAGCCGAATCTTGTATACCCTTCACCAACCTACGTCTTGGCATTACATATAATTTTAAGTACCAATTGTACACTTCCTGAGTTAAAAAAAGTTTTAGGTAGCAAAAAAAACCTCTGTTGCTTTCTTAATTAATTTTATGAATGAAAAATAAATTCAGTTTCCCACCCCTGGAAACGAAATTTTAATTGTTTTTTTCAATGCAAATCTTCATGACGTAAAAAGCGGGGTTTTTAAAAAAAACTTGAAATGTTTCAACGTTTTAGTAGTTACATGTACTACAAAATACTGAAAGTGCCAAAAAAAAGCTTTTAACTTTCCATTCCTGGAAAAAATGTTTTCTCTTTAGTTTTAAATAGACAATTGAGGCTTCCCAGAGCATAAAACAAGTACTATTTATAAACCAACAAAAAATAATTGCTTTTTGGTATTAATTTTGCGTCGAGAAATAAGTGTAAGCTTACCAGCTCTGGGACCGTATTTTGGAATTTCAATACCACTCAATATAAGTTCTTTTCCAATGCATCAGTCCAAGAAGAAAATCTCTAGCTCTTCTGGGACTCGGGAAAACCGATTTCACCTACAGACGGACGGAAAGACTCACAGATAGACGAACATCTCTCAATCGTCATCGCTTTTCATAAGAATCCAGAATATATATACTCTATGGGGTCCCATAACAATATCGAAGAAATTACACAGGGAATGATAAAACTTTCACTTTTTTGTGAAGAGTATAAAAATTAAATATAACTGCGTTATATGCCAAAAGACATCAAGTCAATTAAGCCATTTAAGGCAGCATACGAATTTGGATTGTCCCCTCTTCATGCGAGAATACGTTTTAATGGGGATATATTCTTAAATTAGGTTATGATTTGGATTTTGGCCCGTTAGGCGAAACAGTGAGAAAAAGTAAGGAAAACAAAGAAAAAAGAAAAAAGAAAGCAGAAACAAAACAACAAATTCAACTGCTTCTAACAGATGAATATCCAGGCTATTTAGAAAAAAAAGTTACTAAAATTGTTTAATTAATAATAGTTCTCCAAAACATCGTTATTTTTATCGTTTTAAGATTTATTTTATATTTACAAATTTCTCATAAAAGTTTGCATACAATGCCCATTATGAATTTAACTGGTAACCTACGTCTTCTTCATTAAAACCTTTTTATCTAAAGTAAATTTCATCAATGTTTGTAAGGTTTTTGCTACTTAATTAACAAAATTTTAACTAAAACTTGTTCGTAAAACGAGCCTTTGAATAACCTCTTATTAAAAATTGCACAGGGGCCAAAGGTTAGCACTTACTGACAAAGTTTTAATTTCTTTATAAGTAGAAGTTGTAAATTTGATATAAAATATCAGGCTGTATGTAAAGCAAACAATTTTTAATATGTCACTTTTGTAGCAAAAATAGCAAAATATTAAAATTCGTTTTAAGTCCGTAATAACTATTTTTCTAACGAGACGATTTCAAATGTTTATACCTTAACTAAAAGCCTGTAGTCTAACCTAGTAGACAAAAAAAAACTGCGTATCGAAATTCCAATCCGGTCAAAAGTTATAGATTTTCGACCACCTTCTCGCGAAATGGTCCTCTGTGCGGCGAAGTAAAAATAATATAAGTACAATATTCTCTCCTAACACTATAACCTCTTTTCAGGTCTGTCACATTGCCTTTTATATTAAGGGGCCATCCTCTGAGTGCTAGTGGAAGACAAAAAATATATAAATTATTAAAATTGATATCTTTGAATAATATGAAGAAATGCCCCACAGTGCTACGAACAGAATTATTCAGCATTAAATTTGGATTAATGAGATTTTCAAACTGGAATCTACTAAAACTGACTTGAGGCTCGTCATAAATAATCAATAGTTCCGTTCTGCACAATAAAATGAGCGATTGTGGCCAAATTCTGTTTCCTATATATTTCATAAGGAGTTTCAGTATTCTTTCTACTTTTTATTGAAACTTTGTGTGAGCGAAATAATTGAAAATCTTTCAGCCAAATGAAATATTCAATTTGACAAGTCCCTGTTATAAAAACTGTGAGCCAGAAGTCTGCTGCATCAAATCGGAAAATTATAAAAATATTTGCTTAATGTTGTTCATGACAACAAACCTCTCTTTGGCAACATAAACAAAATAGCTGATAAAAGAAACAACAACAACATATCTCAACAAGAAATCTGACACAGGGAAACGATATTTGACAGCTGCTCTCTTGGAGTTTGCAAAAAAAGTAAAGAAAACAAAAAAAAAGTATTAAACAACAAATCAAATGAGACACGACTTTTTATATTTTTGCTATTAATTTCATATATAGAATTAAAATTATTCAGATCTTACAATTAATTATGCAATAATTTTACACAATTAAGAATTGCAAACGGCAAATTTTCCAAGAAAAACATCCACAAATGCCCTGACCCTTGCAAAGTTGTTAAGAGAGAAACACACAAAATACATGATGGCAGAGGAGGCCTTAAATAAAGCCATGGTACTTACAAAATATTAACTATTAATTGTTAAATCAATTGAACACTCCATATATCTGTAATTAAATATTTTTTTCAAAATCACAAAACACTTATAAAATAAACAATTAACTTTTTAATCAAAAGGGTTTGGCTCTCTCTGGGGAAAATTATATCTCGCGAAAAACATGAAAACAACAGCAGCAAAAATTTTTTCCACTTTAATTTGCAGCTGCTACCAGAGATTTTGTTTACCAAATTTAATATTTTCTTAGCAAAACACTCTCTACACTTTTGCCGTTTTTAGTTAACAACAATTAAACACAAATTATTTAACATTATTTTAATAAATTATTTTATTTATTTTGCCTGGATTAACTCATCCAAGGCAATGCTTTTTTGACAGTTTGCTTTTGCTGGCTGTTTCAATTCCACTTATTGGCACCCAAAACATAAAGAGCGCGAGAGAGAGAGCGAGAGTAGTATTTCTTTTTGTAACAGAGCACCAACAATAAGAAATGTCATATTTTCTAGTAGCAGTTCTTAAGGGTGTTTGTGTGCAGTTTGCACTACTTTCAACCCCCGTAATGAAATGTCAAACTCTGTCGTTTGTATACAACTTTTGTACATCCTGCGCATGTTCCATTTTAATTGAATATCATTTCCAAAATGTTTCGTTTTAAATTGTTGCTCTCTGGCTGTTTTTTCATGAAAATGTTTAGGGTGGTTTTTGTTGCTTAAAGTGAAATATTGTTGGATGTTTATAAAAATTTACCTGCAACAAAATTCTTCTCACCCTTAACCGTTGAGTGTTTGCATATTTTCAATGACAACCAAAACTATCCTAAACATATGCTCAGACACACGCATACACACACATACTTGTGGCACTTGGAACATCTTTGACACAAGGTCGTCATAACTAAAGGACTACTCTTAGAATAGCCAACAGAGTGATAACTCAATTGTTTAGGAAAACAATAAAATTTGTTTTTAAAAAAATAGAGTTACCAACATATTAAACAGAGATTTTTATTTCATATGAAAAACTCAAAAATCGAGTATTTGCTTTATGATGTTCTTGCAACAAACGAGCAACATATATCGTCTTTTCAAATGCAAAAGGGTCTATCAGCATTTTAATATTTGACAAGAGACGCAAAAAACTTGATAATATGAAAAGTGTTGGCGCTTCCTTATAATTCATTTGCTTTAACATCCAAATGAAAAGATGAATTTTAATTTATTTTACGGTACTTTTGGTATCTGTTGTTGGGACTTTTTCAATAGTGAAAACAACAATTTGAATTTTTATAGTTAAGCCGTTATTATTAAAAATTGAAAGCTTAAAATATATGCAGATGTGAGCTTTAATGCGCTGTACTCGACTTTGAATTTCTATACTGTTAAGAACTTTTGCATTTCAGGTGACGATATGTAGATTTGAATATATGATAATATCAATATGTTTGCGTGCCCCTCAATAAGCGAATCATTAGTCTGATTATATATCAAGTTGAAGGTCGTGGGTTCGATTGCAAACTCAAACTCTGATCTGTTGCACCGGGTGGAATAGATTTTTGTTAGTCTTTTTGGTTAATTGATAATTGAGTTACGAATTTAAAACAAATATTTGCCACGCATTGCAAAACATAGTTTTCTATGTCCACAACAGAAAACTTCTTAACCCATTAACAGCCATTTTAAAATTAATGATACACAAAAATTTACTGCCGTTTTATTTTAATTTAATTTAAATAAAAATTTTCGATTCTGTTTTTATTTTCTATATTAAATTAAAAAAAAAATAGTTTATTTTATTTACATAAACTGGCGGTATGCTTCACTCTGGCAACTCTTCTACCTTATTTGCTTCCGTGTTTCATGATAATAAAAATAACTTTTATGATGCACCGAGGCCCCTGATGTTCCATTAAGAAATTCTGTGCTTTTTTTTTGCTTTTAGTACGAGCTTCACTAATACAAAGTGAAAAAAAAACCTTAACACGAAATCCAAAGTAAATGACCCCATAGTGCAGTTTGCGGTCAGATGGTATCATCGTTCATTTTTTTTTTCGAATATAAAAGCCGTTCTTTAACAGCAAATTTTTGGACCACTGTTAATTTTTTTTATGATATCAGGAGACGATCCCCAAATATGCAGTGCATTGCGGTGGAAGGAGGGATAAAGTTAAGCGGACTGGTGAAGAGATTTGAGAGGATAGGGAATTTCGTTGTAGTTATTTTTACTCCGCTGGTGAATATTTTTGCAGCAGGTACCGGCGAGAGGGTGTGGGACGCTGTCATTCTAGTACAAGAAGAAGTCTTGCACTCGGAAAGACGGCACCGCAAGTCAAACAGCGCGTTACGCATGAGGAATTTCCTGATCGCATAATTTCTTGATTTGACGTTGTTAATCGGCAGCCTCTTTTTTTGTGATTTAATGCCGCTGGATTATTTTCTTTTTGGGCCATTGGAAATACCGGGCTTACTTGAACAAACCACAGATAACTGACGCTGTGAAAGATAAAATACGGCGCTGCATTGACGAGAAAAAATGTGATTTTGTATGTGTTGCTGCCCATCAGCAATTTCTTTTAGGGCATGGTTTCGTTCCAATGCGGTTAACAATTAAAAAAAATTATTGCTGGCTTGTTGTAGTTTAGCTACCCACTATTTTATTGCACCCTGATATTGACATATTAAATTAATAACTAAAAAAATAATAAAAACAATTTGTATATTTTCTAAAAATAAACCAAAAAAGAATATCTTATGACCGCCTTTAAATTGACAACCGTTAGTATCGCCGAATTAGCCAAGCGAGTGCCACCAAATCAACTAAAACAATTTCAGGAGTTTCGTAAAAGATCAGCTCAATATTACAGGTAAGACAAAACAAAAGCTCCCAAGCCATTCGTAAAAATTTTGCCCCAAACCTGTAGAAACGTCAACAAATACCCGGACAAGCTGCCCCGCATCAACTGGGATTATTATCGCCAAAATGTGCGCAAAGACGATGTTACAATTGTCGAACAATTTCAAGTGAAATATGAAGAACTCGACCACAATTTCGGTAGACGACATGAAGCTTTAGATCACTCGAAATATTTCACGGAACTGGAGCAACTGACTGCCGGGTGTCATAAGGAAGTTAAGAAGTTTATTGAAGATTCTGCGAAGCGTATAGAAACTTATGAAGAGGAAATACGACGTCTTAAGAATTTGAAATATGACAATATGACGATGGAACAGTTTGTGGAGTTGCGCGAAGATGTGGCAGATTTTGTACCCGGCCCAGGCAAGGAATTGTTCTGGCCCCATCATCCTGACGATCAGTTGGATGCTGAAGCGGACATTTCCGGGCCTGAAGAGGTCAAAGGGGAAGTTAAAGGAAATCAGAATGAGCCAAAATGACTATAAATTTACAAGAGTGTTGCAAACTGTTATTGCATTTATTTTAATTATTAGTTTATGATTTCTATTTTATAAAAATTAATTTATTTAATAAACTTATTTTTAATTTTTTCTTCTAGTTATTTAAAAAGGACCGCGTTATTGTCTCTTTTGCGAGAGGGTGGGCAAAGATTTTTAGTTTGGCTCAGATTTTAAAACGAAGTAATTAAATAATTTGATAACGAGTCCTTCGAATAAACCGAGACATTTTCCCTCGTTCATTAACTATCAGGCGTGTTATGTTATACAAGTGACTTGAAATCACAAGTTTTTTCGTAAGCATCCAGATGACTTTCTGCAAGTCACTCCCACTTTTTATTTTCCACTGTGCTATTCAATCGAAAGAAAATACAAATTTTTTCCTTTATTTTGATCCTTCTGGTCTTCAAATTATTAAAAAAGGAAGATACAGGATTTTTATATTACAAAAGCAAATTTTTGCTTTTCTGGTGTTCCGTGAATCACACTCTTTTTGAATTTCTCAATGGGGTTTTAGAATACCGAAGACTCGTTAAATAATTTTGTAAAAATGTATATGAAAATCCTTGTAGCCTCCCTGCTATCCTGAATTTAGTTCAAAAATAAATTAATTAAGAGATGAACACATTGAAAAACCAGTATAAAATTACAACAGAATGCAGAGAAGCAAATAATTTCTTTTTATCGCAGAAAATATATCTTAAGGCATTAAACACAACAACGACAGCAGGCTACAGGCTACAACTTGTCAAAAATAGAATCCATGTGCATATATGAGAATGATAATTTTTACGACTACAGGCAACACGGCTACTTGGGTTTGTCCCTGCTGTTTTTGTGGTTGTAGTTAAATTAAACTGATTTCTATTTTGGTGAGCGGCAATGAGTAGTATAATGGCAGTGTTGCTAGTATAATATAAATAAATTCAGTTATTTGTTAATAAATTAACTATTTGACATACTGTCATTGTACTATTATGGTATGAAATTTATTTGTTGGGTGGTTAAGCAATGTCTATATGCATTTCATTGGCGCTTTTTACCAAATCGTCAGTAGACTTCAACCACAGTTTTGAAAAGTTTCAAACTTCCCAACTTATTAAAGGACTTTCAATAAGTCATCTGAGAATTATGTAAATAAATTAACTATAAAAATTCACAAATTATTTCAAAAAATCACATTATAATAAGTGTAGCATGCTATGAAACTTATACAAACCAAAACCCAACAAACAACTTTTATTCGATATGACTCTATTTTATTTTTCTACACCTTTATACAATTAGAAATCCTTTGCATAACAATAAAAGTATTTATAAGGCAAAATGAAAAACAAAATCTAAATTTAACCACCCAACAAATAAATTTTATATTATAATAGTACAATGACAGTATGTTAAATAGTTAATTTATTAACAATTAAGTTCTTGAAGAATTTTAAGGTGTTTGCTTTTAGGCGCTCCTACATGCACTTTCGCTTATTTTATTTCACTCTCCAATTTCTTTTGACTTGAGCAAATGCAAACACTTGATGGAATATTAAATGAATACAAAATTAGTAGTTTAACAAATTCTTTTGTGTGAATAGATGCATTTTCATAATAACAAAACAAAAACTTTTTTAATTAGAACTTCCCACATTCATTTTTTAAAATCTGTTTGCATATGAAATAAACTTTCCCTCATTTTTAGGAGCTCAAATAAAAAATAACTTTTATTTAGAACACTTGTTTTACTCTAAACAATAAAAGAAAATTTAAATAAAAATATATGCAGATAAAAACATAAAAAATGGGTTAACTAACAAAGAGAGGTAGAGACGATATGAGAGGCAGCTGGAACGCCCTTCCGAAACTTATTTTAAAAATTTTGCAAATGAAATATTCAATTGGAGTTGCGGGTTATATTTAATTACAAATTTTCATACACGGTTCAACACGAGGACGGAGAGAAAGTGAGCCGGAGGAGAGTTCTATATTGCGAAATTGGGAATGCAAATGTCCTTAAGATTCCCAAACGAATGTAGCATAATATAGACAAAAGTATGTGGCATCAGAGGAGCAACGCTACGGCTTATGTGCCACAGGATAAACAACCGCGTTACCCAAATAATAACCGACAGTAAATCAGCAATCACTTCCATTGCAGGGGGTGCACAACTCATCCCACCTTGTCCAAGAATGTTGCAGGGCTCTTGAGGGACTCGCAGAACTTCCACGCATCACCATGAACTGGGTGCAAAGGTGAGGGACCATTCCTGGTAACGTAAGGATGCCGATTAAGGAGACTCTACGTCAAAAGGACGACAATGAGCAAGTGAAAGGACAAACGACGACAGATAAGGGGATAGAGGATTCTTTGTTAGGACTAATTTTACTTTTTACTTTGCCGATGAATTCTCCGCTACAGGTAGCTACGAAAGAGGGCGTTGTGTTCTGCTCTCCTAGCACATGATAGAGTTAATCGCAGTGAAATAAATGCCTTCATCATTAAGACATGCCGACAAAAATGAACACAACCCTGCATCAGTGCACGACAGAAAAATTCGACCCCATATTAATGAAGCAGTGCAGAGTCAAACTCGGTCCCTAAGGCAACGTAGACTTTTGTTGCCCACTTTAGCCCACCTCTTGGATGATATTCATAAGATTTCGCAATTAATAAAAAGTGTCTTTTGTTTTTGTGGTCTAGAAAAACCGCCGCTTTTATAAATATTTTATAAGAACCAAATGGTTTGATAACTGCAAGTGCTGGTGTTTGTTTCAGTTTTCGTGAAGGGTGCCAAAAAGACCTCAACAAGAAGGTGGTGTAAGGAAAGAAATAAACAGATAACAATAAAATATTACAACCTGCATTGGAGAAAGTGCATGCATCCGTATGTTTGTAACATGTTTGTAATATGTTTTTACATGTTTAAACTGAGTTGCAGCGATATATGAAAGCGTGGAAGATTCAATACTAAATAAAAATTCCCCTAGTTCATTTCAACGAAAAACAAACTGAATTTTATGCTGACATTGTAAAGAGCCATAAAAACTACTCAAATAAATACTGATCGGAACGATTGAATTTAAAATTAAGTGTAAAAAAAGTTTAGGTCTAACTAATTCAGTTTAAATTATATATTTCATTAATAAACTATCCGAGAACTGCAGGGCTTTAACCATCACGCCATCCACTCTCATACTCCACATGTTGGACCATACAAATACTTGTACATTAAATTAAGTGTTACATTTAAGTACTCAAATACCCCCACACTCCTGCACTTTTATTTGCATGTGAAGGAAAAAATAAAACAACACTCGCGTTTACACAGAAACCCACAAAAACCAAACGAAAAAGAGAGATATCGAAGCGTATTCATTTATAGAATATTATCTACCCTAAAATATATAGTGAAAATATGCAGATTAGTTGCCTTTAAGTTTAAGCTTGAGAGAAAAACAAACAGAAAAAATTTTACGTTTTTTTTTCATGCTATAAATTTTCAATAAAATACCAGAAATAAAATAACGAAAAAAGAAGAAGGAGCATATAAAAAACGGATATAGAAAAATACACAACGTTTATTTACAAGCGAATGTGTGCATGTCGTTAGAGTTTACAATTTGGTCAACAGTGTAACATGAATATATTCACACAGTATTTCAAAGTATTTTAAATGCCTCAGATTAAAATAAAAATAGTTTTTGCTGGTCGTACATTCGGCAACTATTATTCAAAGAGCCTGCTTTAGTCATAAGATTAAATATTAAGACAACATTTAATATTCGGACTTATTCTCAGGCCTGGAATATTGGAAATTATTTAAAATTTGTGCTGAATTAAATTTTTGTATTAAGAGTGGAATAATATAAAAATAAGAATGGATCAGTACTGATTTTGGGTCCGCTATACGTTCTCTTATTTGTTCAATTTTCCACTTTTCACGGTGAGACTATTGAGTCAATCATTTAACGAAATTTATACAATTTAAAAATAGTTTTTACTTGAAAAATAATTGATCTTGTCTTATTAAATAATAATAATAATAATAATAATAATAATAATAATAATAATAATAATAATAATAATAATAATAATAATAATAGTAATAATAATAATAGTAATAATACATGATATAATATAAAAACCTTTCCTTTGAAAACATCCCTGAAGAAGCTACACATTGTAGGGGGAAATATTGGATAAAAGCAAACAAGCAAAAGTGCTGCATTCGGCTGTGCCGAATCGTATATACGCTTCACCAACGTACGTCTGGCGTTAAATATATTTTTAAGTACCAAAAGTTTTAGTTAGCAATAATAAATAAAAAACAATGTCAGTTGCCTTTTTGGTTACTTCTATGAATGAAAAATATAATCAATTTCCCACCCCTGGAAACGAAATTTTAATTGTTTTTTCCAATGCAAATCTTCATGATGTAAAAAGCGGTTTTATTTAAGAAAAACTTGAAATTTTTTAAACATTTTAGTTGTTACATGTACTAAAAAATACTGAATGTGCCAAGAAAACTTGTATAATCCCATCCCTGGAAATTTAATTTTTTATTTTTTAGCTTTTAATAGACAATTGAGGCTTCCCAAAGCATGAAACAGGTCCAATCTACAACCAAACAAACAAATAATTGGTTTTTGGTATTAATTTTGCATCGAGAAATACGTGTAAGCTTACCAGCTCTGGAACTGTATTTCATAATTTCAATACCGACCGCTCTATTTAAGTTCATTTCCAATCGATCAGTCCAATAACGAAGTCTCTAAGTCTTCTGGCGGCTTGGGCAAACCGATTTCACCTACAGACAGACGGACAAATGGACAAACGGACATCGCTCAATAGTCATCCATCGCTATTCATAAGATCCAGAATATATATACACGGAATGACAAATCTATACCCATTCACTTTTTTGTGAAGGGTATAAAAACGTTCAGCTGTACGTAAAAAGCATGAAAAGAAAAATTCCGAAAAATAGAAAATTAAGAAAAATAGTCAAACGGCAACTCAGGGACTTAATAAAAATGTGTTGCCATCGATTTGATTCAATTTTCGTACACTTTTTCATAACAATATTACAAACAGAAACTGGAACCACATTCATTAAAAAAAAAGATTTACATGAGTAGTGCTGATGCAGTACTCTTGTAATGATGTTTTCGGCCCTCGAAAACAGCTGTTCTGCTCGGCTGTCTAAGTTGAATATATAAAATTGATTTTGACTTTATTTTGTGCATTGAAATAGTTACCATGTCTTTCTGAATTAAAATGAAATTTAATTTAAAAAGAAGAATAGTTTGTTCTAAGAACCGGGACGTAACTGCGAGCACAAGCTGAGAATAAACTATTCCAGAAGGGAAATATTTTTTACCTCTTTTTTATTTATAATATTGAAAATACTAGATGAGTATTTTTTATTTAATTCATTATAAATAACGTCCTGCGACTTATATCGCAGTCACTCAAGTATTTGATTTTAAGCTCTTTTATTTCATGTCACCCTGTTCTTTGGAATACTCTCCCTTTAAAACTGTTTTATATTCATGTGTGGCGTATGTGTGTTTATGTAGATGAACATTGAAAACTTTTACTAATTTCTCCTGTTTTTCCGCTCCTTTTTTTTTCGTACAAAGAATTGAATTAACATTCATATACATACTTCCGTTACCATAAAAAAAAATAATAAAAAAAATATATAAATAAAAACAACAATAAAGTTCAGAAAGACCCCTTCCTCCCCCCCCTTCCACTACCCTGAATGTTACAAAAATATGAAACAAATTTCAATTGTACAGGAAAAAAATGTAAATATCTGTTAGATGGTATAATTATGTAAATTTTTTTCTCTTTAAATAGTTTTTTAATATTTTAGTTTTGTGGGCAAAAAATGATATAAATTTATAAATAAAAAAAAAAGAAAAGCACAAGAATGCATAAATTTATTAAAGTGGAGCAGAGATATATTGACAAAAATGTTTTTTGATTGTTTATGCAAGTTAAAGTGTTAGTGAAAGTAGTAAATCTTTTTATAAAAACTATAAGATTTGTGGTAGGAAAAGTTATAAAGAAGTTAAGCAGTAGAGGATGGATCGGTGCATGATCCGGCATGCAGTCTTATATGTGGGCTCAATAGTCACTGATGCAGTTTAATTTTCAATTATAAAATCATAGCCAAGTAATTAAAGTCCTCCGGTAAATTGAGGTGATGCTGTTCATTTTAAATTTCTTACCTTCACTTTATCTCAATCTTTATCTTAAAGAACGAAAAAAGTTCTCGATATTTCTTTAAGATTCTATTATTTTAATGCATCGTTACATATGAAAAACATAAATAATTGTTTATTATTTCCTTCATAAATTTCACAAATAATATGCATTTTGTTGGCATTGAAAACACAATTTTGCCACACAATAGAAGTGATATTTGCTCTTATGAATCTTGCAAATACGAATGCCAAGTTCAAGATATTGTAGCTTCAAGGGAGACACTTAAAATTGTCATAAATTTAACTAAGAAAACAATACGATGCCACAATATAATGGCATGACAAGAATGCAAAATAAAACAATAGAAAATCGTAAAGCCAAAAATATATTTAAAACAACAACAAAACAAAAAAAATTTATATTAAAATTGATGGATATTATTAAATGCCTGCATTAATGCAGGCCGCTGCATGTGAGTGATTTTTTTGTTTGTTCTTGCTGTTGTTCCTATTTGTTATGGAACATAAATTATGGCACCCCGGAGCTTATGAGTATTAAATTAATGCCCAACTGGTAGAAAGAAGTTATTTCAAAACATACACTGACACACACACACACACATTATTAAATTATATATATATAGCGTTAGTTAATTTTGATTTATAAATTCATTTTATCATTTAATTTCAGTCTGCTTGCAAATTCCTTAACGACATCTTCGAAGAACCAGGGATTAGTTTTAAAACTTAACTGCCAAATTTGCTAAAGTAAAACCAGAAACTTCAAAAACAAAATTCTTGTGATTTCGAATGCTTCATTGTATGAGCCATAGTTTTGGATTATGGCTGAAATGGCATTTGCCAATTAGTAAACGTACTGCTGGTAGTTAAAGCCAGTGGTAGTGGCAGTCAGTAGCCAAAGTTACAAAAAGCTTTGTTTTCAACTTCAAATGGCAAAGTTTCTTTTAATGGATACATACACCCACAAACACACACACACACACACATACCTATACACACACACTTACATATACATTTACTTATAATATACATATAAAAGATACTCACTTTTACGTAGCCGCAAGTGAAAAACTTTTCCTACTGACGTTTGCAATTAGTTTTGGATTTTATTTTTTTTAATATTTTTTTTACTTAAACAACATAAATTACAGTTAACAGCATAACATTTATGAGTGGCTACAAGCTGATTGCCTCAACCTTTAAGCTTAACCGAAACAAGAAATTAATGCAAAAAACTAGAAATTTATTTGAAGATATAGAAAAGGGTTTGTGCTATTCAAATAACAAGTGAAAATGTTGTAGAAGAGCAGTTGCAAATTATGGCTTAAATGGGACAAAATAAATAGATTTTATAATATTTTTAAATATTTTCAAATATTTTTGGTAATTGATTCAAGTCAAATCAATTAATTCGAATAATACAGGGGCCCATGGTATCGAATAAGATATTGAATTAAATTTTAATGCACTTTAAGTGGAAATTTTGATGGATTACGAATGCCGCAATTCGCCCCACCTTTTTTTCCTTTTATTAGAAAAGGCAACATGAGAAAATATTAAAGGAAAAGTGATCAGTGACTTCTTGTTATGACTTTGGTATTTCTTTTAGACTTCTCATTTATTAAAAAGGAAGTTTGAAATAAATATCTTGAGTTATTCTAAGAAATTTTGGGTAAAGATTTCCTGATGACTTGCACTAGCCCCAGTGAAATGTGCATACGAACTGGCCAAAACCCCTCAATTCATCACTTTGAATTTTTTAGTAAGATTTTGGGAAAAAATAATCAGCAAGTAAATAAAATTAAAAGAGGAATATTTTATTTAGGCCTTCTATTACAGTTTCATTTTAGCTACAAGTAGGATTTGATAGGACATACAAAATATTGGCCGGGATCAGAAACTATTTTTTAGTGTACCATTTAGGGTGAACCTGCCCTCAATAAATCGTTCACTTTAGGTTTAATTTTAACTGGCTTTGAAAAATTGTCGCCATTGTGTGAAATTTAAGATGAGTCAGAAATTATTTTATAATATTCTTTATATTTTTATTAGAGTTTCTTAAAAATTAAAATATTGTATAGAACACCCTATAATAAATATATTATATTAACAATATTTTTATTAGATTTTTATGAAAATTAAAATATTAAATAGCACGATAAGTGTTATTATTAATTTTTTCGACGCGAGAAATTCCTAAATCAGTATTAGAAAAAAGGCACAGGATTGTTGTTAGTTTTGGCACAAAAATATTGCATAGTTTTAGGCTACTGAAATACTCTCTGGCGCCTGACATTTAGGGTGCACCTGCCTTCAGTTAATCGTTCAAGTTAGATTTAAGTAAAATTGTAAAAATATCCCAATTTAAAGTGGCATTTAAAAAAATAGTCGCCATTGTGTGAAACTTAAGATGGGTCAGAAATTATTTTCTTATATTCTTTATATTTTTATCGGATTTTCTTAAAAATTAAAATATTGTATAGAACACCCTGTAATAAATAGCACGATAAGCGTGATTATAAATTTTTTCGAGGCAAGAAACTTCTAAATTAGTTCTAAGAACGAGGCACAGGGTTGTGGTTAGTTTTGGCACAAAAATATTCCATATTTTTAGGCTGCAACAAATTTTGTGTCAAATTTTAAAGTCTTTAGAATATCCTTAAGAAATAACCACACTAATAAGAAATCAATATTAAAAACTATATTTTATAAAACTCTTGGCCTTAATTCTCAAGCAGTTGCCTTCTATTTTCTTGAGTCGGAAATGATTTCTTAATTTTTTATAATTTGATTAGATTTTTATAAAAATAAAAGTATTATCGTAAAGAGCGCCCTACAATAGATAGCATGATAAGCGTAATATTTAATTTTTTTTTCCAGGCGAGAAATTCCTAATTTAGTTCTAACACCGAGGCACAGGATTGTAGTTAGTTTCGACACAACAATATTGCATATTTTTAGGCTGCAATAATTTGTGTTATATTTCAAAGACTTCAGAAATAATCACACCTTATGAAATATGAAAAGGACCTTCTAGATAAATAAATTCAATTATTTAAGAAATAAAAAGAAATCAATATTAAAAACTATATTTTATAAAACTCTTGACCTTAATTCTCAAGCAGTTGCCTTCTATTCTGCTTATTGAGTCGGAAATTATTTCTTAATTTTTTATAATTTGATTAGATTTTTATAAAAATAAAAGTATTATCGTAAAGAGCGCCCTACAATAGATGGCATGATAAGCGTAATAATTAATTTTTTTCCAGGCGAGAAATTCCTAAATTAGTTCTAAAAACGAGGCACAGGATTGTAGTTAGTTTCGACACAACAATATTGCATATTTTTAGGCTGCAACAATTTGTGTGTTATATTTTAAAGTCTTTAGAAATAATCACACCTTATGATATATGAAAAGGACCTTCTAGATAAATAAATTCAATTATTTAAGAAATAAAAAGAAATCAATACTAAAAACTATATTTTATAAAAACTCTTGGCCTTAACTCCCAAGCAGTTCCCTTCTATCTTCCTGCCAACTCTATTTTAATTACAACCTTATTTTGGCAAATTAAAGTTTTCTTTCTCAGCTCCATTTTATTACTGCCGTCCAACTCCAACACTCTCATTTGCAGATCACGGTTGTACTAAAAAAAATAATATATATATATGCAACACATCAAAATTATTATGCGAATGTTGTGTCATTTTATACCATTTTAACGATATCACGTACATTCGTTAACTAATTCTAACTACAGCTAAATGTTACGACCAACATTCTCTCATTTGTAGTCAACATAATGCTGCACGGCTACAGTTACCTACAACTTGCAACAACAGCCAGCAGCAGCACACATCTCCCTACACTTCTGCAGACAAAGCCAGCCAAAGACTTGAATGCCTA
Source organism: Linnaemya vulpina (assembly GCA_963675445.1). Taxonomy (NCBI): domain Eukaryota; kingdom Metazoa; phylum Arthropoda; class Insecta; order Diptera; family Tachinidae; genus Linnaemya; species Linnaemya vulpina. Next base: position 11,458,564 of record OY776279.1, read on the forward strand.
GAATTATGCTACGCTTTAAGCATAATATAATCAACAGTAAACCAAACTGCAGAAGAAAACTTTAAAATAAACCCAACTCAACGGAAGTTGTGGAAAGGTCCTTTAGCCAAATCAGTGGCATTAGCAAAGTTTCAGTTGAGGTGGGCGCGCACACATCTACGGCCAGGAACATTTAATAAGCTTTTTTATTATGAAGACAACAAACAACAAACAAAAACTACAACCACCTTTTCGTACACGTATGATGACAGTCAGGTCTTTTGGAATTCTTGTTGTTGTTGTTGGCCGTAGGTGGTGATAGAGTCCATGGCACCGCTGTTTTTCTGGGTTTTAGCAGAGAAGGAAAAGTAGTCGAAACAATTTCTGGTTTGTTAAACGACAGTAATTAAACTGCAAAACTCTGCACAATCATGTGCTGCATAATTTCAGTTGCACATGTAGTCGTGCGGCTACTACTACAACTAAAAACGGAATAGCCTAAAAGTATGCCAAGCAGTAATAAGACATAAATAAATTTATAACAATTTTTTGCTATAAAATTTGAAATTGTATTTAATCAAATTAGACACACGAGGCCAAAGAAGATAAAATTATTTAATTGTGCAATTGAAATATGGAATAATTTTTCTGTTTTTATTTTATTATGCCTACTTTTAGGAGCCTTTTTTTTGTTATGTGCTTCTAATATAAACCATCATGCATGTCGTATTCTGAAAGCCTGAAAGAGGTTACTGGTTAAGAAATTTTTTTTAATATATATTGGGAATAAGTGTTGCCACCCTGGGCCGATTTCGCATTTCTTCCAGGCGGATCCCGTTTGCAGTATGTTTGTTTTCTCTTAATTTAGTATTCAAGTCTCACATTTCATTTGCTTTTGAGAAACCCACGAAACTTTAATTCAAGCCCTGATTTATCTCTCGAAGTACCTACGCCCTAAAACCGGCAATTGTTTTAGCAGCGAAGCCCATTTGATTTTTAAGCCCTGGGCATCTTTCTATTCAGCGTCAACAACATCTAAAAATGTATGCCCTACACGATTATCACTTTTTCGTATACTCAGTAGGGGTTGTTAAGTACTTTTGCGACTGAGTTGGGCAACCAATAATTTGCCATTATTTAAATTTTAAAGGCAAATGGTTCGAATAGGAATAAAATAATTCTTATACAAGTAGAAGGAAAAGAAGAATAACTGGGATTTACTTACCACATTCTTCCCGTCAGCAAAATATGGCGCCATCTGTTCCAGACGTGGTACCTGTGGAGAAAAGAAAAACCTGCTGTTGAATGATATTTTTTGAAGGGAAATTTTTGCAAAACTAGATTTGATTTCATAATATAATTGTAGGGAAAGTGTTTTTAATACAAAAGGACGTGATAAATATTCTACAGCGCAAGGAAAAGTTAGAATAAGTTTTTAAATATTCAATTTAATTATTAGAGCAGAACAGCAGTTCTCGAAGGCCACTACACACCAGCATCAGGCATGCTCATGTGATGTTTTTTTTTCATTGCCTCTTGTCATGTGATAACAGTTGCCATTCATTAAAAGTTTATTATGAAAAAAGGATAGGAAAACTGCATCAAGCTGTTGGCTACAATCTTTTGTTAAGTCCTTGAATTTATGTCCTGTTTCACACAAATTTTGGTTTCATGTTTATTAAGCTAAAATTTTGTGCTTTTAATTCGTAGCATTATTTTGTGTGTGTGTATACTGAATGTCCTATTCACTATCTCATTGTATTTGGCGCTCCTGCAGTCAGTCCTTGATATATAACTTTTTCCAAAATTTTTTTTTTGGCACCCACATATTTTTTATAGCTTTTTTTATAACGATATTTTTATAAATTTTTCTATAAATTTTTTTATAATATCTTCTATAGTTTTTTTTTATATTTTTTTATAACTTTTTTATAATTTTCTTATAATATTTTTTTTATAATATTTTTATATATTTTAATAATTTTTTATAAATTTTTTTTCTAATTTTTATTTTCTAATATTTTTCTTATAATTTTTTTTATAGGTCTTCGAGATAGTTTATTTTCATTCTCATACGCTCTCTGAAGTACTACACTTTTAGAGTAGAGCATCTAAAAGTTCCACCCATCTGACAATATTCAAGCTGTTCTTTGAGTCTAAAGAGGCCAACGAATATGATACTCGTTTTTCGGAGGCCGCAACAAATTTTATTAATTTCCTCTATTTCAAAGAACTTTAAAAAATCCTTGCTAAAATGGAGACATTTAAAATTGATTTTTAAAAGGAGCACGAGTAATCTTCCATTTCCAATATATTTTCATTATCCTTAATTAAAAATTAAGTAAATTAACTGAAATAATATATAAAATTATTTGCTGATATATAAAATATCTATTAAATGGTTCGTTTTGCTGAATTGTTTATAAATGAAATATATTTAAAGTTGTTGTTAGGCCAGCGATATGACTCAAACTGATTGAGAATTACAAGCTGTTCCTCTTAAGCGATGGCTATCATTTGGCCTATATTTCCTTTCATACATAACACTAACAGATTACTCTAGTATAATAAAGTATATTAAGACAAGGTTTTGCTTAATTTACTATCAACATGACGCACTAAAGTTGGACCAACCATCCTGCATATAATATTTATGAATTAAAATTTCCAATATTTTGTGAAGCACACGTTTAACGATATTTTGTCTGCATAAATTTAAGTTAAAAAATACTTGAAGTATTAAAACGAGTACGAAATATTAGAACAAAACAATTAAGTTGAATACTTTTACGTTGAACTGCCATGTGGCAGCCACTGTACCAGCACATGCTTCTGCCAAACAAGCACACGCTCGTGCTGAAACTTTTTTATGGCACGCAAACAAAAACTACAACAATATAAATATAAAAAGAAATGAAAATATTTTATAAAATAAAGAAATTTTATTAGGTTTTGCTTATTTTAATCTCCCTAAAAGTGGGCAATAAAATCCATTATATATTTCCTTTCAACCTCTAACTGTTGGCCATATATTTCACATAATAATTTCTTTTCTTTTTATTTTTTCTTTATTTATTTTTATTATACAGCTTTTGATGTTTTTATAGTTGTTGCTTTTGTTGTTAAGGTGGCTGCTATTTAAGCTTGCTGTCATTGAGGTTGTTGGGTAAACGATAGCCTAAAAGCAGAACAGCTACCACATAATAGTTTGTGCGAGAGTAAAGTAAATTGACGTGTTATGCGTTTTAAATGTCAACGTCTAGTGGGTCAGTTCATTAATTAAACATGATAATCAAATGCCATAAATCAGTAGGAAATAATTTAACTACAACCAAGAGGACTCCTTAAGGGGATAAACGAGTACGCCTTCAGGCCAAGCAGTCATTTAATTAGCGAGCAAAAGAAAAATGTGCGCATAAATTTATAATAAAGCGAACAATAATAAACAGCTTCAGGTGATTTGAAAATAATATAATAATATATTTAAAGGATTTTCATGGAAATAAGTTTTATGGTGGAATCATTGATTTTTAATTTCATTCGAAATGTGTGATTTATTCTTTATGGGCTCAAGTAGTCCAAGCACCGGGTGTTGCAATGTCATATCCTGCTTATATTTTAAGTTATATGATCAGCAATAAGACAATTTACTGCGGGTTGTTTATATCCAAATTTTCGTAAAGAAAAATCCCTTTGAATTAAAGCAACCACTTAAGACTTATTCATAAAGCATTAAACACAATAACGACAGCAGGCTACACGAACACCAACTACATAAGCCGTTGCCTTGTCCCCTCGTAATCAGCTACTTAATAATTTTTAAGACGACACCAACAACTCAATAACCATGAGTTATTGTTTGTAATAGAATTCTTTGCATACGCCGGTGTAGCCGCTTTCATATATTTATTACTGTTATTCCAATAAAATATATTTAAAGTCCACAATATATCACAAGAAATCATTTCATTAGTTTGGAAATATATTTTGTTGTTTATTTTTTTATAATAAAACAGTATATTTTCAAGCCTACAATAATTGAGTTTATTTATATTAAACTGGCAACGTTGCATCTACTCATTGTCGATCACCAAAACCGGAATTAGTTTAATCACAAAAACAGCAGGGACAATAACCCATAGTCGTGCTGTCTGTAGTAGTAAAAATAATCATTGGGATATACGCACATGTATTCTATTTTTGACAACTTGGAGTCTGTATTCTGCTGTCGTTGTTGTGTTTAATGTCTTTGACTACAACCACAGAAACAGCGTGGACAACAACCAGTAGCCGTGTTGCCTGTAGTAGTAAAAATAATCATGGATTATAATACGTACATGGATTGTATTTTTGACAAGTTGTAGTCTGTAGCCTGCTGTCGTTATTGTGTTTGATGCCTAAGAATTAGCTATCAAACACAAGATATAATTCAAATTAGTTTTTTGAAATATAGAGAAGTTGGACCTGTTCCTAGTTCAGTTCTTATTTAAAACAATTATGGAAAATTTATTTGATAATAAAAGTTTTTCTGGAAAGAGCAGATGTAAAAATGTTTCTGTTAAGCGCAGGATGTTCTCTTAGTGCTAACCAAATTACATTTGAATTTTTGTTACAACAAATAAGAAATTAAATAAATTTAAAACTAAAAAATAAAAGCAGTACGTGAAATCTATCAAAATGACATCCTGAATCGAAGGACACTTTACCTCTATTCAATGAGGATTTGAAAAAAGAAACAGCAAAAAAACAAATCCTTTTAAAACAGGACAATGCTACGCTACATTCCATGGCAAATATAATTAAATCGGGCCTACGAGTTGCTCCCTCATCCAGCCTATTCTACAGACTTAGCCCCCAGTGGTTATTTCCTATTCCCAAGTTAAAAAGAAATTCCCCAGTGGAAAGAGATTTGACGAAATCAACTCACAAGAAAACACAAGTTCATCAGTTTCATTTCCTTCAATTCACCAGCACTCAATTTTTATTTAAATTCTGCGTTATCGCTAAATGGAAGAAAGTAAATACGGCCGTTTATTTAAAAGTAAATAAATAAAATTACAACAAGAAAACGAGTCATAGAATCCGTTTGTTAATTTAATATAATTTCGGTTTTAGTGCAATTTTTTGTTTGTTTTATTTTTTATCGTTTCAAAACATTCTTTCATTTATAATTTTTCTCAGTCATTCGTTTCATATTGCGGCGGTTTAATTGTGCTTAAGTAAATAAATTTGAAAGTAAATGTTATTTTTTTTTTCTTGTTACGGTGGTTACTTTATTGCCGGGCAGAGGGTGATTTCATTTGGCCACTTGAAAGATTCTATTAAAAATTTTGTTTTTCCTTTTTTTCGTGCAGTTGTTTTGTTGTTCACGTTAAACAGACAAGACAATTTATTAATGGCTCTTTAAATGGAGGTTTGAGATTTGTAGGAAAGGAAATGTGTTGTTGTTATTTTTATACTGAAAGAAACATGTTGGGAATGGATTTCAAGGGTTTTTTGTAATCTTAAGCAAATAACAATAAAAAGTCTATTAACAGATTGAAAGGTTTTGGGAAATGCATGAAGACTAGAATATAAAACGCTACTTCGTTAGCGTTGGCTACTGAAAGTACGTTCACTTCTATCAAATATTTGCCTAGAAAAGCGTAACCACTAAATAATTATGAAACAGCATTGAATTCAGGTTACAGGTGGTTACACTTTTTTGGCCTAATTTTTGACTTATGCAAACTTACCCTAAGAAAGTCTAACTCAGCGAAAAAAGTGGAATATTTTATGCGTCTCATAAAATATAAAACAATTGATCGAAAAAGGCATGCTCTAAAAAAACGTCTTAAATAAGTATCTTTCCTTAAGAGCACCTTCTTAAAATAGTACATTTAAAAATGAATTAAGAAAAAAAGCAAAAACAATTGTGGTTAGGCAAAAAAGTACCAAAAAGGCTACGATCTTATCCCTTACAACACCCAATTTTCCAAAAGTACCAAAAAATATATATATAAAATTTTTTATAACAGAATAAAACATGTTAACCAGATTTCTGTTATCTGCTGTAGTTTAGAAGATATATAGAAAGCAAAAAAAGTACCAAAAGGGGGTACAATTTTACCCCTTACACATGCTGTTTTTGAAAAAGCGCCAAAACATATTCAGGATTTCTTAAAACAATATGAAACCTATTCACCAGATTTCTGTTATGTGTTATAGCTTAGAAGTTGTACCGAGTGCACAAAAAAGTACCCAAAAGGGGTACAATTTTACCTCTTATACATTTTAAATTACAAAAAGGACCAAAACATATACGAGACATATTAGAGGAAAATAAAATGCTTTAACCAGATTTCTGTTATCTGTTGTGGTATAAAACCATAAAAGTACCAAAACATATTAACGTAACAAAACATATTAAAAAGTACCAAAACATATTCGGGACTTTGTATAGCAGAATATAACGCGTTTACCAGATTTCAGTTATCTGCTGTAATTTAGAAGATATATGACAAACAGATTAAAAAAAGTACCAAAAGGAGGTACCATTTTATCCCTTATACAAGCTCATTTTTGAAAAGCACCAAAACATATTCGAAATTGTGCTTAGAAAAATAAGACGCCTTTACCCGATTTCTCTTATCCATTATGGTTTAAAAGATGTCTCAAGTACCAAAAATAATGTCTCGAGTACAAAAAAAAAAAAAAAAATGTCTCTGTGATGCCCCATATCAAATGTATGAAATGCTTAAACGTACTAAAATGAATTTTTCCCTCGTAAAAATGAAATTATTTTTTATGATTATTTACGTATTTTTTAAATTTAAAGTCCATTTGTCATAGTTTGCGTGCTATAAAGTTACCGATTTTACCCCTTTTACCCACTTCAATCTCCTTTACTATTATATTCCCAAAAATTCCTTTTATTATGGTAAAGAGTCAACTTTTTTTTTATTTAAATACAAATACTCCTAATTGTTACTAAAAACAAAAGTACTAAAAAAGTACTTTTCCAGAAAGTACCGAAACATTATTGTCTGTTTTTACAGAAGAATAAATTGCGTTTAAAGCTTTTTCCTACCTGCGATATTATAGAAGGTGTATGGAGTGTAAATAAGTACCAAATTAAATTTTTATCCCTTAATAGTACTTTTATTAAAAAAGTACCAAACGTGTAGCGCATAATTTTTGAGCATTAATGGCGTGCTTTTGAAATTTTCAGCCTATTTAACTTTATTTTCGATACATAAAACTACGCATTAAAAAAGTACCAAAATGGTGCACTTTGTATATAATTGAGAATTTCCTAAAAGTACTAAAACAGATTCGTGATTTTTTGAGAAGAATGACACGCTTTAAAAAGTTTTCTCTGATAGTTTAGAAGATGTATGGAGTGCAAAAAAGTACCAAAGTAATTTTTTACCCCTTAAAAGTACCCGCTCATATTGAAAAATTACCAAATATGTATCGTACTATTTTTGAGCATTATTTCTATGCTTTTGAAATTAATTGTCAGTCAGTCATAGTAAATTTGGAGATATTAAATTACCAACTTTACCCGTTCTTTGATTCCTAATTGTATTTTAAAAAGTCCCTTCTCAGCTTTAGTGGTTTGGGCGATGATGGTGAATCAGGCAATCAGACAATCATTCAGTTATTCGGTCGGAAACTCAATAAGTTATTCCTTTTTATAAATAAAATTATATAGAATGAAAGATATTTATTCTGGGCAATTTAAAAAAAGTTTTAACTGAAAATAGCCGAAAACGTGTTTACAAAAAATTTATTTTCTTATATAGACATCAATTCATTCAAATACTCATCATGTGTTATCGATTATAGACTTGAACGGACTATATAAAAAAACACTTAAATTGTTTTTAAAATAAATAATTTCAGTTGAAATTATCAATATCTATTTAACTTTTAATTTCATATCATTAAACTCTACTACTTGTGTGGGTAAGTAAAATTTAGTTTGTTTATTTTTCAGAGATTACAGCCGGATACGGATGTTGTTTAATTTCCTAAAATCATAAATCCTGTTCTTTGCCGATAACAAGACCAACAACAGCAGCGGCAAATGCACTCACTTTCTACGAGTTTTTAAAAGAAATAGACCCTCTGACAAACTCAAACATTTCCCATGATTTTGTTTTTTTTTTCTTTTCTTTTTTGTCCTTTTTTTCAGGATAAATAATTTTCCACCAGGGGTACTGGCAACATCCGAATATCATAAACAACAATGACATTTTATTTTGTACGCTCTTTCATGGAATATTACGTACGCACTTATTTGGTTATTGTTGCTGCTGCTGTTGGGGCAAAGAATACAACGACAAAAAAAAAAATTGAAAAAAAACTACAACCCACATTTACACATACGCCGATCTGAACGTGTTTTTGTACAATTTAACAAGATTTGTTGGTTTTAGCTTTTCTTTATGCCTGTTGTTCATGTTGTTAACTCCGTTAGTGCATCTGCATTTGAAACGAAATTTCAATTCCCGAAAACACATCCCACAATCACTTCAGTGGGCAGCAGCTCTGCTGTCCATGGGAATGTCAGTATTCACAAAAATGTGGAAAATGCAGCGGTTCATGAGCGAAAGGAAATTCATTTTCGTTCAACAAAGTCGACTTGTTTGATCGGATGTCAGGCGTTTCAAGATATTTTTAGAGGGATTAAAGGGTGTCTGTCCAAAAACTTATTTGTGGTGCAACATCAAGCCTTAAATTTTATTGTTGTTTAAATTTCTTATTAAATAAAAAACAAGTTTGAGTGCAGCGAGTTTCAATAAAATTGCTTTTGTTTGTTTCATTTATTAAATACTAAACACAATAACGGCAGCAGGCTACAGACTACAACTAGTCAAAAATAGAATCCATGTGCGTATATGAGCATGATTGTTTTTACTACTGCAGGCAACACGGCTACTGGTTGTTGTCCGCGCTGTTTTTGTGGTTTTAGTCATATCAAACTGATTTCTATTTTGGTGAGCGACAATGAGCAGATGCAGTGTTGCCAGTAATATTTAAATAAAATCAAATATTGAAAATATATTGTTTTATTATACAAATAGGAAAAACAAACTATATTTCCAAGTTAATTAAATGATTTCTAGTCATATACTATGGACTTTAGATGTATTTTATTGGAATAACCCTATTTAAGAGTATTTAATATATGAAAGCGGCTGCACTGGCGTTTGAAGAGAATTCTACTACAAACAACAACACATGGTTACTGATTTGATGGTGTCCTTTTCAAAAAAATTCAGTAGCTGACTACGAGGCGACGATTGTAGCCAACGGCTTCTGTAGTCGGTGTTCGTGTAGCCTGCTGTCGTTATTGTGTTTAAAGCTTTAAGAAAGTTTCACAAAAATAACACTAAATGATGAATTTTGCGCCACCTGTTATGAAGTGCTGCCAGGCGGACATCAGGAGCTTGGATTCTTTTAAAAAATACTTGAATTGAGTTTGATTCTTTGACTCTCATGTCAACGGATACATACCCGGGTATATTTTAAGTTTTTTAAATCTCTTTATCTTCAATAATTTTATTCTAAGCTTATGTCAACAGTTGCATACCTGGGCATGTATAAATATATTTAGATAAAAATATGTTAATATTGCATTTTTATTGCCTTAAACAGAAAAGATTTCATTATAAGAGATCTAATAAAATTTCAATTCAATGAAATATAAAACAAAATAATGAAATCTAAGAAAATTTATAGATAAATTGAAACAGAAATGGAACAGTGATACTACAAAACGTAAGTGAAACTGTAACAACACAGAGATAAATTTAGCTATACAATGCAACACGGATATGAAATTAGAGAGAAAAAAATATTGGTATGAACATACCCGGGTATGCAGTTGTTGACTGATGTTTGTATACTTTTTTTGCTGTTCACATAGAAGTTAATAAAGAAATGCAATCCTACTTTTGGCATATGAATGCAACTAGTATTCGAATCTTAAAATTGAACTAAACTGAATGCCGAAAACTTATAATGAAACATGTTACAAAATCTGTGACGAACTTAAATTACCGAAATAATTTGAGTTAAAAGGTTGTTCATACATTTTATAAGTAGAACAAAACATGATGTTATTTGGTGATTTTTGGTTTTCCAACCGCTACCTGTGATGATGTGATGTTCTATGCTGTTGATAACAACCAAAAATTACAACAAAATAACTAACATCAGAGCAGAGCAATAACGGGTCACCCGTCTTCCTGTCCATGTGCAGCGAATAGACAAACCCAACAACAACCGGTCAAAAATCAAATACTGTTAAAGTTATTGGTAAACTAAATGCTGTGTACAACTGACAACACATGCTGGGATGGAAATGAATGAATGACTGAATGGACTGACTGGACTGGACTCACTGTGTGCAGGAAGGTGGTTGGTGCCGGCCCAGTAGACGGGCTACTTTGGGAATGTTTGCATTGTGTGCTACGAAACATGGAAATAAAAATACGAAAACAAGAAAAAAAGATGGAAAAACATTTAAAGACCAGCATGGACAGAGTGTAATAAACAGTGTTGTTTGTTTCGTATTGCTTTTTGTTGTGTATGTGTATGTGTGTGTGTATGTGTGTGTATGTGTGTGTGTATGTGTGTGCGTTTGCGAGTGTATTTGTTTATATATCCGTTTTTATGTTGCAATTACAGCCGCAACAATATCAACTGCCTGCTCGACATTCTCTCAATGTCTCCGGAGTAAGTGTGTGTGTGTGTGTGTATGTGCGTGGTCATGTATGCTTGTAATGTTGCCTTTGTATGGGTTGCATATCTGTGTGACATCGTTTGCTAGCCGGAGTCTATGAAATGTCCATTGAATTGTTGTTTGTGTAGTTTCCATCAGATATGACAAGGAATGCAATACATTTCAAATTCATGAACAACACAACAACAGCAATAACAACAACAACAGTGACAATACAAAAATCAAGGTTGAATAATTTTATTAGGGAAATAGCAACCAAATTAATGTTGGCAATAACTTTTTGTATGCCCTTCACAAAAAAGCGAAACGGAATTTATAGGTTTGTCATTCCGTGTGCAATTTCTTCGATATCGCACCGCAAAAAATATATATACTCTGGATTCTGTCTGTCTGTACCTGAAATTGGTTTTCCTAAGCCCCCAGATTAGCTGGAGACTTCGTTCTTGGACTGGAAATCTTACACCTATTTCTCGACGCAAAATTAATACCAAAAAGCAATTACTTTTATGTTTATTTGTAAGCTTGTAAATTTTTGTGCTCGTAAATTTTCTATGAAAAACTAATAATATAAAATAAAATTCCAGGGATCCGAAATTAAATGTTTTTTTTGGCCATTCAGTATTTTGTAGTACATGTAACAACTAAAGTGTTTAAAAATTTCAAGTTTTTCTTAAATAAAACCGCTCTAAACATCATTCAGATTTGCATTAAAAATTAAAATTTCGTTTCCAGGGGTTGGGAAATTAACTCCGTTTTCATTCATAAAAATAACCAAAAAGGCAACTGAAGTAGTTTTTTCCTGCTCGCTAAAACTGTTTTATAATTTAGGAAGAACAAAATTGGTACTTAAACAAACATGTAAAATCAGACGTGCGTTGGTGAAGGGTATATAAGATTCGGCTCAGCCGAATGTAGCACTTTTACTTGTTTTTCTTTTGCTTGTTTTTAAACGCAAGAATCTTCTCAGGACTAAATAAGGATTTGGGTAATTTGATAAAAGTAAAATTTATTAACGTTAAATTGTAAAGCATTAAACACAATAACGACAGCAGACTACAGACTACAACTTATTAAGAGTAAAATACATGTGCGTTTATAACAATGATTATTTTTACTGCTGCAGGCAACACGGCTACTGGGTGGTGTTCATGCTGCTTTTGTGGTTGTAGTCAAATCTAACGAACTTCTATTGTGGTGATCGACAATGAGTAGATGCAGTGTTGCCAGTATAATATAAATAGATTTAATTACTGTAAATTAGAAAATATATTTTTTTATACAAAAAGAAACAAAAGAACTATATATCCCTGCTTATGACATGATTTCTTGTCATATACTGTGGACATTGAATATATTTTATTTGAATAACACTATTTATAGCATTAAATATATGAAATCGGCTACACTGGCGTATGAAGAGAATTCTACTACAAAAAACAACTCATGCTCATTGATTTGGTGGAGTCGTTTTAAAAATAATTCAGTAGCTGACGACGAGGCGACGATTGTAGCCAACGACTTTTGTATTGTGTTTAATGTTTTAATGTTTCAATGTTTTTAAATATTTCAAATTAATTGTTGAGTTCACTTTTTTATCGGATTTTAAAAAAGTGAAACAATTTTTTAAATTTTTTTTTATAAAAAAAATTAATATATAATAAAAATAATGAAATTAAATATATTATATCTATTCATAATAACTAGTTTTAAGTTTATATTTATAAGACAATTCATTTTTAATTATTTATTATATTTAAACATCTTCCTGTTGCCCATAAATCTGAAGGCTTAAAGCATTTATTTGCTATAAATTACAAAAATCAAAAATACATTTTCCTTTTTCAAAATTAAATACATTTTCACATCTGTCCCTCCTCCCCACCCACAAATAGAGCCAACAATTGTTAATCATAGTTTTTGCGTTATTGTCTTGGCGTTCTGTTGTGTCTAAGAAAATGTTTTGCTTTTCAGGCAAAAGAACTTTTTAAATTGTCAATTGTACGAAAATGTAAATTTATAGCATTTAGTTTTTTCGTATTCCCATCCCCGCAGTATGTGTTACAGGTGTAATACGAAGCAGTAAAAAGCCAAAGAAAAGCTTTCAATTTGTGTTATTGTCAACCCTTTTTCTATTAAACTAAACTCGTCGTTCATTTCTCTTGCAACATTTTAGACGCCACCTTTTTTCGGTGTGTTTCTGTTGCATTTTTGCAACAAATAAATTTAATCTCTTGGGGTAAATAATGCAAAACCTATAAAAGTGATTTTGTTGGGCATCTATTATTTTGAGTTTCAGATAGACCATTAAGACTGATTGTATCATTAACAACATTCATTATGAATATATTTCCATCATGTTTTTGCTTTTACTAAAATGGAAAGGGGAAATTTTAATGAATATAATGAGTTTTTAATAAGGACTATTTGAGAGAAGGATATTTAAATTTGCTTAAGTAACTTTAAGGTTTTGAGAAACTGAAACTTTTAGGTTAACTGTTAGACAAGTGTTTTTGGCTTCAAAAAGACATGAAAAACATTCCAGAGCACAAGGGGAAATTATCTCTGTTATATATTCAACATAGGCAGCAGAGCAGAACAGCCGTTTTCGAAAGCCACCATACTTCAACCACCTGTAGTCCTGCAAATTTCTGTTGATTACAACTTCTTGGTTGGCGTAAACGAACGGTTCCTATTTTTACCAGTGGGCTTCAACCCACTCGTAACACACTTTTATTAAGTCTAACTACGTTGCCACATCATATTTGAAGACATACGTCGTGTACAGTCAGTCACAGAAATGAACAAACTGTTCATTTCAATTCGCTCGTCATCAAGAAACCACATACATGTCTGAGAGTCCAGACTCGAACTCGTGATTAAACGCATCGTAGTCTTTATGTTAAACAGTTCAGCCAACAGCACCCTCGAATTGGGATTGACTGATGCTTAATTGCTAATTCCTACTGCAACAGTATGTGACCAGCATAATTGTTAATATAAAATTACATTTAAAATTTTAAAAAGATATCAAAAGGGTCGTACCAACACACACATACTCGCCTACCTTCACCATCCTCCCCATGCAGGATGTGCAATAATTTTTCATTACATGACCATGACATTGACTGATAACAGATAATATTTTCTGCGCCAGGAAAACAAATTTATGTCCAAGAAAAATTACAAGTGAATACATGAAGTAATAAAATTTCTTTTTTTTTATATATATTTTTTAATAAAACAACGCAAAGAAAGAATTGCAGCATATTTACATGCATCAATTGAGGCAGACGAATAAATAAAGTTCCTTGGCCGCATGCAACGGACGGAGGAAATTCAAGAAGGCAAAAATCTTTACAACCGAATAAATAATTGGCCCTGGCCAGTGATGAATAGTGCGTAAAATTTACCAATTTATGACTTGATTACAATTACGTGTCGTGTCTGTGCAAGTGCTGGCAAAGGCTTGCGATGAATGGCAACCACCAGCTAAAAAGGCTTAAGCCCAAGTGCGCCACAAAGTGTGTCAATATAATGCGTTCAGCACAATTTTTTCCTTCCTTTTTTTAAATCTTTTGTTGAAAAAAAAATAGCGGCACCATAATTTATTCAATATATTTTAATAAATGTTGCAGCACAACTGGCTAAAACGAAATGTGGAAGAGAATAAAAAATGTTAAATGGAACAGAACATGGCAGCCATAATTATGGCGATTATTTTTTAATGATACTGTTGTTGAATTTGATGGCGATGACTGTGAAATCGCTGATAATTATGCAGAGATATTTTCCGGGTAATTATTTTGTATAATTAAAGAAGAGTTTTTCCTCCTTTTTCTATAGCTTTAGGAGAACAGTATTTTGCTTTAATTAACAGAAGTAGAGTTTCTTAATATAAAGTTGGTTGATAGAAGAGATGGAGGGAAATATATATCATAAGCAGATTCATATACAATTTCATATGTGTTTGTGATATATAAATGAATTGAACAACAAAATTAATATTAAGCCGAAGGACTCGTCACATTAATTTTATATAAAAATTGTAACTCCATCAGGACTTGATTTAAGGACATCTAAAGATTCTTTTGAATAGAGCAAAATAGTATTGCTATTGAATATACGGAAATCTATGCTAAAGGGTGTTTCTTACAGAGGTAACGAACCTGGAAATTTATTAAAACACAAACCAGTTTCTTTAATTGACATGAAAATTACTTTATTCGAAGGATACCCTTCAGGTTTTATAATTAGAAAACGATTTCTGACAGCCATGACTTGCTCGGACGGAGTCTAATCTAGAGGTCCAATGTTTGCTGGGTTTTTCCCAAATATGGGGCCGTATTGCTGCAACAACGCGATGAGTGTTGTCAATTATTTTAGGACTATCGGCGTAGACTAGTGACTTTATATACTCCCATATAAAATAGTGTAACGGCGTCAAGTCGCACGATGTTGGACAGCAATTCATGGTAACGGAACGTTTCCTTCAATCAATCAATCAATTATGGCACGTGTTGTGTGACATGTTGAGCCGTCTTGTTGGAACCACAGCACCTGAGCATGATGACTTTAACTATTGACCGTGACGTTCGGATCAAAAGAAGTGATGGCACCAGGATTAAATTGTCTATTTTCCGGATGTAACGGAGTCTCCTTATACGCTCGAGGATTATAATAATTCCCAATACTTCAGTTTCTATTTTCTATTAGCACAACAATTCCCAACAGCTAAACAAAATCTGCGCGGTATGTATATCAAACAGAACCACGATTTCCAAAACAATTTTTCAATATTTGGAAGCCTTATTCCGGACTCAGTATATTCTTGTTGAAACTTCAAACGAATTATATATAAATCACTTGAAGCTGATAATATTGACCGCCAGTTTAAAAAGTGCTGCCTACCGAAAGGGGGCATGATCATAAACAGCAGTAGAACATGACAAACACTTTTATTGAGTCCTTTTAGAAAAATTTTTTAATTTTTTATCTCGACCACTGTCCCGAGTGTGAGCTCAACTATGAATGCTATGGATTGTGCTGGGACTGTGAAAGAGGACGTAACGTGCAGAGGACAGATTAAGAAAAATGAGAGCACAAAGAATCTGTTGAATCCTCTTTATTATAAACTTTGCTGTGAAGTTTTCGCTACAGAACCTAAGAACCAGTTTGCGCTCTTTAGTACCTGATAGTATCAGCCACTGCCGATAATGCTGAGCCAGGCCAGTACTAAGCCATCAGCATTAAAACGGGCCAAAAACAACTATAAGAGTTTTTACAGTGAAGGTGGAAACTTGGCCTTAACTTTAAAATCATAAACATGTGATTTTGAGCTCAGACTGCAGCCTTAATATATTCAGGTTGTAGCACACCGATTTTTGATCACAGTAAATAAAATCGTTCACCGCAATAAGCGCATTTCTTGTTGTACTTTTCCTTATTTTGTATAACACTTAAGTCACAAACTGTACTGCATGTGTTTTTCTTTAAATAAAATAAGTTTTTATACAAAAATCATAATAATTCTGAAATTCAATATGCAAAACTGGTGGATTTTTCTGAGATTTCTTCAAACATTCTCACATGTTTTCATCTTGTAACTTGGCAGCACCCAACTTAGCGCAGACAAGAACAAGGTTGCATTTCATACAGGCCTGTCTGTCTTAAAACCAACATAAAAATTGTTCTAAGTTGATTTTCAACAAAATCATTTCGTTTGGTAGAACTAGGCTTTAGCAGCTGGTTTGAGTGTCAAAGCAAAAATTTATTAAAACCATGTCAGTGTAAAAGCCCTATAACACAACCACACAATGATATAAATCAGAAAAATTTAATAACACAATCATGACTTAATGCGAAGTTGAAACCGGTGTCTTAGGTTTTGTAGTCTAGTGTTAACTAGATCAAAATCACAGTTTCGTGATTGTTACCAAATACGTCAAAAGAATTCCGTGCATAATACTATTTCATATATTTCATAACACCAGCTAGTCTACGGTTCCACTCCGAGCACTTTTTATACTGGAATGTCTCGCGCCCTGAGTCAAGCGGTAACACATCAGTCGAACAAACGAATTACAATATGCTGTTCCTAATTCTAGAAATTTGCTTAGCACGACGTAACCCCTGTATTATTTAATAAACCAATGCCAGGCCCCTCAGTTTTAAGAAAAATCAAACTATAGGCCTGCCCTGGCAATAGGCCCAAGACAACTAATTTTAAATCTCATCTACGAGGCTTTAAATTAGCTTCCCAATTTTTTTTTTTTTTTTTTTTTTTTTGTACAGCAGGTATTTATTTAAATACGAGTACATCCTTCGAAAGATTGTCTATGCAAACTGCTCGTAAGAGTTCAAAGCTTCTACTGCGATACTTGTGCGAGTGTGTGTGTCAAAAGTCCATCTGCCAAATATGTATATGTTTTATGCAAAAAAAAAAATCCATTAACTAAATACCAGCACTGTCAGACAGGCCTGTCTGTCTAAACGTCTATTTCATTTAATTGCTTTTTAAACTCAAACCGAAATACCCACAGACAGCGGCATAGTTGTAGATACATTTTGGTTTAATAGAGATACACCAGATATTTATTTGTGCTAAATGTTTATATGCATACGGCTGAGTATATGAAAAATGCATGTTGTCTGTCTGTCTGTCTGTCTGTCAGTCTTTAAATTTATGTAACATAAATTATTCAATTCGATATAGAAATTGTTGTGTGAGTGCAAGCGGAATAGCTGCACTTGGGCTGCGATTTTCTTCAGATATTTGAAAAGCTGACAACAATTATTTATTGAAGTGAAATTTTTAAAGTTCTAAATTTTCTGGACTTGCTGAATCTGCTTTTCATGATACAGAGCTGGCGCTCCTGGAATCCAGAAGATCTAAATTTTATACTGAACAAAATACCAATCGATCCTTTTGTAGCAGCATCTGCGTGATGGATATCAACGACTTATTGTCGTGACAGGATAATCGATTAGTTATCCTTGAATTGAGTATATCATACGATTAATTAATTCGATTTGCTAAGCAAAAAAGACTAACAAATTAAACAAGATATAACTACGAAAAAACACATAAAGTTCTCTTCTCTTTTTGAACCACGTTTATAAAATGTTTTTTTTTTCATGGCCACCACAACATGACCCTTGAGACAGCCAAATATTAACAACAACAACAACAACAAAATTATACATAAACTAATAATTGGCTAATTTTTATCCAAAGTGCCGCTTAATTATTAGGAAAATTCAAGCAAATTAATTCAGTTATGCAACTAATTAAAAGCAACAACAAACAACCGTTAATTTTTAGTACAAAAAAAAAAACTTTTATATAAAATAAACAAGAAATAATAGAATAAAATAATTATAAAAATATTCCAGCATATAATTTTTTTTACCGCCACGTGTTTTGTTTGTTTTGGCCACAAATGAGTGCTTGTCTGCAATTGTTGACAACCCTTGTGGCTCATAAATTTAATTTTATTTATTTCTGTTTATTTATAATTTCAATATAATACTTTTATTATTTTATTTATTTTTCAATTCTTTTTTTCTTCTTCTGTTCACTGCCGTCAAATTGTTTCTGTTCATATTGTTTTCTATTTATTTATGAATTTGTTGGGGGGAAAAAAGTTCAACACGTCCTTTTGTTTGTTTTTACGAGTGACAAATAGTAGATGGACATTTAGCGGTCGAGAGATACATTTTATCTGTTCTTGATTAAATGAAATGCATGTTAAAACACTTCAAATAGATAACCCAGCGAAATGTATCATGTATTCTATAAAAGGATAACGTCATTAAGTGACTGACTGAAAGACTGAATGACTGACTGGCTGACTGACTGACTGACTAACTGATTGACTGATGCATCATTGCCTAGAGCAAAACTGAAAAGCTATAAAATTTAGATTTTCCATATGAGTCCTCCTCCCCATGTATAGACACAATAAAAAGGGGCTTTTTAACTTCAAATGCTTAAGGAACAATAAACGGGTAAAATCGGGTAAATTTGGTAATTTTATTACTCAAAAATAAATAGTCTGAATAAATAGACTGAAAATTTCAAAAGCATACAAATATTGCTCCAAAATATCTCGTTACATGTTTGGTACTTTTTTGATATGAGTACTTTTAAGGGATAAAAATCTAATTTGGTCCTTTTTTGCACTCCGTATATGTTCTATGATATTGCAAGTAAAAGAAAACTTTTTAGCGCGTTTTACTCTTCTCAAAATATCACGAATAAGTTTTAGTACTTTTCGAAAATTTTCAATTATATATAAAGTACCACATTTTGGTACTTTTTTATTTGGTAGTTTTATATCTAGAAAATGACGGTAAATACACTGAAAATTTCAAAAGCATGCAAATGACGCTCCAAAATAATACGATACGTGTTTAGTACTTATATGATAAAAGTACTTTCAAGGGATAATAACTTAATTGGTACCTTTTTTGCACTCGATGCATGTCCTAAAATAACGCAAGTACGCAAAAACTTTTTAGAGCGTTTTATTCTTAAAAAAAAATATCACGAATAAGTTTAAGTACCTTTTGAAAATGTTCAATCATATATAAAGTACCACATTTGGGTATTTTTTTATTTGGTAGTCTTATATCTAGAAAATGACAAATACAAGTAAAATAGTACCACTTTTTGGTACTTTTTTTTGCACTCGATACATCTTTTAAACTATAAAATGTAACAGAAATCTATTTAACGTGTTTTATTATGCTGTACAAAGTCTAAAATATGTTTTGGTACTTTTAAAATACCAGCAATAGTTACAAGTAAAATAGTACTGCTTTTTTTGCACTCGATACATCTTTTAAACTATAAAAGATGACAGAATTTTGGTTAACGTATTTGATTTTGCTGTAATAAGTTTCGTATATATTTTGGTACTTTTTTAAAATTAACTGGCATAAGAGGTAAAATCGTACCCCTTTCTGCTACTTTTTTATTGCTCCCCATATATCTTCTAGGCTACAGCAGATAACAGAGATCATGTTTTATTCTATTATAAAAACCTCATATATATTAATAGGTACTTTTGTAAAATTGGATGTTGTAAGGGATAAGATCGTACCCTTTTTGGTACTTATCTTTGGCACTCGCTACATCTTTTAAGCTATAATATGTAACAGAAATCTGGTAAAGGCGTCTTATTTTGCTAAACAAAATTTCGAATACGTTTTGGTGCTTTTCAAAAATGAGGTTGTATAAGGGATAAAATGGTACCTCCTTTTGGTACTTTTTTATCTCCTTGTCAAATATCTTCTAAACTATAGCAGATAACAGAAATCTGGTTAACACCTGTTATTCTGCCATAAAATTCTCGAATGTGTTTTGGTACTTTTAACTTACTAGCTACGGTAAGGAGGAAAATAGTACCTTTTTTTGTACTTTTTGCCATGTTTAGTTATATGAAAAAGGTATTTTCTTAAAATATACTTTTTCAAAAAGGCAATTTTAAGAAGAAATACTTGTTTCAAAAGACTTCTTTTGGGAAAAGTACTTTTTTAATCATTTATGTTATAATTTTCAAGTCCCATAAAAAGGTACTTCTTTGGCTAACGAAGTAGCGGTTAATATTCTAGTCTTAATGAATTTATTATTAATAATATTCTGGTATTAATGGCCACCATTTTCATTATTAAAATTTCTGTCATTTCCCTGTTCATGGAAAAAGAACACAAAACGTTTAACTGGGCAAAAATAATGTTTGTTATTAACAGAGGCCGTATAAAAATAAAATTGTGAAAAGAAAATGCCCATAAATCACGTACAAGTGGATTCTAATGATTCATGTAGACAACTGCATATTGTTTTTTTTTTTTGTAAAAGTCATACAAAAACAGTCTGCATAATTCAATGGATGAATGAAATAATGAGTGCATCGTGTGTCCAAATAAATAAAATACAAAATACGCCATTAAGCGGTTGTTTGCTGGTTGTTGCATCTCCCCAAAGAGTTGTTAATCATTCGGCGTGATAGAGAGAACATTTATCGGCCATTATTTTCATATAATTTTGTAATGAAAAATTATTGTTATTTAGTTTTATTACAACATTCTGTCAGTTTCAATTCTTTATTAGAATGATTTAATGCAATTCGCATGTTAGCTTCAGTGCCATTTCAATTTGCCGTCACATCAACTCCTTCTATTTGCAATTGTTTGGGAAATGAAGAATATTTTGAGGGTCTGCTGGATAGTTTTAGTACTTTTAGTTGAATAAAAATACTGGGATGAGTTTTTATGTGGGAACAGTTGTTTTGGTTGTTGTGCGCAAAATCTCTCCTGATGTTTAGCAAAATGTTAAATAACATCGTTCGACACATTAAATTGTCGTTCTTTGTGTGCTCCCGCTATCAAATGCTGGTTCTAACTTGTTTCAAATATTTCTTTTTATTTTCTTTTCAGTTTTTTGTTTAAAGATAATTTAATAGAGACAATTTATTAAGAAAATTATTTGATATAATAATTATAATAGTTATTATAAAAATAATAATTATTATTTGAAAATATTTTTCAAATAAAACTTTTTTATGTTGCGAATAATATATTTCGAGATTCCTTATTTCTTAAGTATTTCTATGCTGTACATTAAATAACTATTCTATGGATCTATAGAATACAGTTCATTAATTAATAGCGATGAGAGTGAATGCTGCGGAAATTGAAAACATGATCACAGGCTAGTACTATGGACAGAAATTGCCAATGGCAATCAAATGGTGGTCCCACCATAACGCATGTTATCGCACCTTAACGTCAAGGTTTTTTGGTACTTTGTTGGTCCTTTTTTGGTAATAAATGTGTGTACACATTGAAAGAAATAATTTTAACTCTCTACCACTTATTGGCCCGAAAAGAAATTCTCTTACGAAGGGGCAAGAGAAAACAAAGAGACTCAAAATTTCAAAAGCACTAAATAATATGCATAAATAATTTGACATGTGTTTGGTACTTTTGTGATACATGCACTTTTAAAGGATAAAAATTATTTTTGGTATTTTTTGCACTCAATACATCTTTTAAACTATAAAATATAACAGAAATCTATTTAACGCGTTTTATTATGCAGTACAAAGTCTAAATTATGTTTTGGTACTTTTTAAATACTAGCGATTGTTACAAGTAAAATAGTACCAATTTTTGGTACTCTTTTTTTGCACTCGATACATCTTTTAAACTATAACAGATAACAGAAATCGGTTTAACACGTTTTATTATGCTGTACAAAGTCTAAAATATGTGTTGGTACTTTTAAAATACCAGCAATTGTTAAAAGTAAAATAGTACCCCTTTTTGGTTTTTTTTTTTTGCACTCAATACATCTTTTAAACTATAAAAGATGAGAAAAATCTGGTTAACGCATTGAATTTTGCTATAATAAGTTTCGTATATGTTTTGGTACTTTTTGAAAATTAACTGGCATAAGAGGTAAAATCGTACCCCTTTTTGGTACTTATTTTTTGCACTCGATACTAATTTTAAACTATAAAATATAACAGAAATCTATTTAACGCGTTTTATTATGCAGTACAAAGTCTAAATTATGTTTTGGTACTTTTTAAATACTAGCGATTGTTACAAGTAAAATAGTACCAATTTTTGGTACTCTTTTTTTGCACTCGATACATCTTTTAAACTATAACAGATAACAGAAATCGGTTTAACACGTTTTATTATGCTGTACAAAGTCTAAAATATGTGTTGGTACTTTTTAAATACTAGCAATTGGAAGGAGTAAAATAGTACCCCTCTTTTGTACTCCTTTGTCATGTTTAGCTAATTAAATAAAATGTTTTTCTTAAAATGAACTTTTTCAAAAAGTGTTTTGGCCCCAACGTAACTTGACATTTCTTTGGGTTCAGCGGTTGACAAACTCAACCATCAAGTGTTGCACAATGGAGCAGCGGGCTAAGAAATCTTGAAGTGTTTTTACTTTATTGTTCTTTGGCGGCTATCCTTTTCCCAACTCAAACTGAACAACTTAAATTCAAGTTTCTGGCAAAAAAAAAAAAACTTAAGCAACAAGACTTTCATGGTGGAGCAGACTACGTGCTTTGTAGGAAACTATGGAACTGACCTCTTATTTACACAATTTGCATTTCAGCTTCTTGTTAAGACTTTAAATGAAATTTTAGCAATAAAATATTTTCAAGTTTCCCATAAATTATCAAATCATGCTCATGGAATGGATTTAATTTTATCACCTTTTTTTTGTGCAACTGCACTTTATTATTATTATAATTTTCTTTTATCTTTTTTGTAACACTGTCCAGGATTTCATAAGAAAAAAACTTATTTTGCTCCTTCAAATGTCACTGCTACAGTAGTTTTAATAAATACTCAAGTTTTTTTTGGTTCCTGCTGAATGTGTTGATTTGTAAATTTCTTAAATAAAAAAGACAATTTTAAATTTTTTTTGCACACCTACACAACGACTTGGAATTAATGTGACAATAAAAATAAATTCCAGGGAGCACAAAAACAGACAAAAAGAAACAAAATTGAACTTCAGCCACATTTACTTTGCGCTTGTTTGCGGAACAGGATGCATTTGTCGAGTGTGTGTTTTTATTTAATTTTTTTCACTTGCATTTCACTCCGGTTGTTTTTTTTTTTTTTTTTGTTGTTGCAGCAAATAGTTTCAGTTTAAAATTTTTTGGCGTCATGGTGAAGAATAAACCCGCTAAATTAATGCGAAATAAAATGAATGAACAGCCGCAAGAGCAGCAAAAGAATTCGTTCTTTCCAAAGTGTTGCTGTCTGAATTATAAGAAATAATAATTTATATTTAAAATATATTCATGTTAAATATAAATTAATTTTTCTAACAAAAAAAAGCGGGTCAATTTTGCATTATTAAATCTCAAATAACCATTTTGGACTTATGAAGCTATTGCAGCAAATGAGCGTAAGATCTCATGATTTCATTATGTTTTAAGCGAAATCAACAACAAATTCCTTTAAACGTGGCGCTCAAGTGATGGCTGAAAAATGTACTGCCAGCAGACGTTGTGGCAATTGAACTGCTCCATAAGATGCATTAAAACTGCAGTCATATTAACAGCCAACGAAATTAAATTCCAAGCAGTGAAAACTAACTTAGGGAATGAATTGTGTGGGCTGCAACGACTGGCAAATTGGCGAAAATGAAGAGATACACATGCTGCCAAAATAATAAAAACGCAAAAGAAACATGTAACGAAACAAAGCCAAGAGGAGGCATAATAAAAATTAAAAAAATAAAAAATATTGATATAAAAGAGAAAAACAGCAGAGAAGCGGCACTTAAAAACAAAGTTGGCAAATGAAATTTAACAGAAAAAACAAAAGAACGAAACATTGACGAACAACAAAAAAACTCTTTAAGTGAAGTAAAAAATTATCAAGAGTAAAACTTAAATGCCAGCCATGCCGCCAAACATGATAAAAAGCTGCAACTCGACAAAAAGAACTGCTAAAATCAATTTACCACTTTTTTTGTTGGTGTTGTTGTTGTGCTGAAAGCAGATCAAGCGCTAGCAATAGGGTGTTAACGGAAAGTGGTGTTATTTTCAAAGTTTCTTATGTCTTCTAGGAAGATGTGTGAGTAACAGGGATTTTGCTGATGGCGGGCAGTTTGAGAAAGAGTTTTTCATACCGGGTGCTATTCAAATTTTTATTGAAATTTTTTTTAATTACAAAAATAACACTTGCATAAAAAAGAGTTGCCAGCGACAGCCAAGAAATTAACTGCACTGGGCGTTCGCCATATATCAAAGCAGCGGACTAGACAATCCTTGAACTCAAGGCCTACATTTATTGCCACAGGCGAAATATAGAGTTGGCATCACTGCTTTACTTAAAAGCCCATTTAACAGGTGAAACTTTAAGCACAATAACGACAGCAGGCTACAGGCTACAAATTACAACTTGTCAAAAATAGAATCCATGTGCGTCTATGAGAATGATTATTTTTACTACTACAGGCAACACCTGCTGTTTTAGTGCTTGTCGTCAAATTCAAACAATTTCTATTTTGGTGAGCGACAATGAGCAGATGCAGTGTTGCCAGTAAAATATAAATAAATTCAATTATTGAAAATATATTGTTTTAGTATGCAAACAGAAACAACAAACTATATTTCCAAGCTAATGAAATGATTTCTTGTCATATATTGGGGATTTAAATATATTTTATTGGAATAACACTATTTAAGAGTATTAAATATATCAAAGCGGCTGCACTGGCGTTTGAAGAGAATTCTACTACAAACAACAAGTCATTGTTCTTGATTTGGTGGTGTCGCTTTAAAAATAATTAAGTAGCTTACTACATGGCGTTGATTATAGCCAACGGCTTTTGTAGTCGGTGTTCGTGTAGCCTGCTGTCGTTGTTGTGTTTTAAGCTTGATGGTTGCTTTTTATTAAGTCTGCTATGATATTTCATTATGAATCGACCTACACCAGAGCAACGCGTGCAAAATTTTTGGAATTTTCAATCAAAATACTTGTTCTATTTGTCATACTCATCTATTCAAAATTTAGTTTTCCGATGTAGCCCATTTCTGAATGGAAACGTACGTAAATGGGCAGAATTTTCTTATATAGTCTGAGGAGAATCCTCAAGCGAAACACCATCAGCTCCATAGAAAATGACGGTTTGGTACGCTCTATGGGCTGATTAAATTATTGGCCCGTATCTTTTTGAAATTTATGATGATTACTATCAATCGTGAAGGGAATAGGAACATGTTGCGAAACTTTTTCCTACCTCAATTACGTGGCAGTAATCTGGTTCCAACAGGAAGAAGCGGACGCTACATTTAATTTACTCAAAGAAATTTTTGTTGAACAAATAATTTCTCCTAATGCCCTTAATTAATTGGTCAACAAGATCTTGTGATTTAACCCTATTCGATTATTTTCTTGGGGTTTATGTTAAGTCACTTGTCTACATCGATAAACCACAAACAATCGAATACAAGGAAATCAATTTACAAAGAGTTATCGCCGAAATATGGCCGCAAATGCTGCGAAAACTTATTGAGAATTAGTGTTCCAGATGGCGCCTTCTACGCATCAGCCGTGGCGCTCATATGACATTTCAATATTAATTTCATAATGTTTACTTTCCATTTCATTGATATAAGAAATACATTTCCTGGTCTTATTATGACTTCAACTTGTGTCACTCTATAAAAAAAACACCCTTTAGAATTATTTCTTATTTTTTAATGTCCTTCCAAAAGGTTTAAAAATACTTGCACATTTTTAGAATATAAGAATAGTAGCTACACTAATAACATTGTTACATGTCCTATGTGGCGTATGAGTGTAATTGTTAATAATATTGAGTATACGCACGGAAACACAATACAAACTAACTTAAAAGAGAAGCTTATAAAAATGAATTTCATTTTATAGGTAACGGAGTGAAAACATGATACCCCATGACATTGTTGCTGAGACATTAACACCTCCTGCTGCAACACCCTTTACAATGTGCTTTAGTTTATGTTATATTTATATTGTGAACTGGAATGTGTTAACACACTCATTAAAACCCGGCGTACTGACTCAAAACAATAGCAGACTTTTAGGAGTCGCATAGATGTTGTTTTTTTTGTCTCTGGTTATTTAATTTTTTTATTTCTTAAATTTTTTTCTTGCATACTTTTGCAATTGTTTCTCAACATCTAAGAATTTCCACTGCTGCAATTACCAGAGATGGCAGTTCATTTTTCATTATCCCAACACGAAGTATAATGAACGTTAAGTAATTTAATTTTTTTTTTGTTTGTTTGTTTTTTGTTTTGTTTTTTTGCTCTCATCTGTTTTTGGTTCTCAATTTTTCTTTTTAAAAATATTACAACAGCAGCACAAACGCAGCGAAATTCCCAACGCATATGAGAAACACTCACACACACACTCACTCACACATGAACGGGATACAACACACATGCTTTATGGGACATTGAGAATAAAAACTGTTAGTGTTTTTGTTTGAGCAGCTCTTTTTTTCTTTCGTGATTGTATTTCTTTGTGCTATTTTTTTTTTTTATATGAAGTGCGTATGTGCCACAAATTAAAATATAATAATGAGATTGTAGTTAAGGGATTCATTTTTTGTTCTTCATAGTAATTATTATTTTTTTCCGTTTTTAATTTGTCGAGTGAAGAATGGCATAAAAGCTTTGGCTAGTAAAATCTAGAGTAAATTTTTTTCATATATATTTTGGTAACAAATGCCATGAAAATAGTCTTCTTTTCGCAATCATTTCACATCAAATCATGTGCTTATGCTGACGTGACTAGGAATTGTCCTTAATTATATGTGGGCATTATTTGTTTCTTTATTTCATTTCTTGTATCTCTAAATATCTGTCAGTTTGTTTTTGCACATTTTGCTGGCTTTAATTGTTGCAGTTTTTTCATACATGATCTTGAGTTTTATGAACCACAAATGATTTCATACAATATTTAAATATTTTCAATCGCTTTAAGTTGGAAACTAGGATAAACATTATTTTATATATTTTATATAAAAGAACAGAAGAATCATTATTATTAAATTATTTTTAATCATAATTTATGTCCTGCAGAATATAACCAGCGAATATCAAACTAGTAACAATAAAAATTTTTAATTTTTTTTATAAAAAAGTGAGCTCAAACTCATAATTGAAAACAACAAGATTTAAGAATCTAAAAGAAATCAACAATCAAATAATTTAAGAAGTCTTATTTTTTACGCACAGCGGCTTTTCTCTAGAAAAATAAATACCCTCAATCGTGAAAAAACTACAGGTATTTTTTATACTAAAACCAACGTTAATATTTGCCAAATCAACTTGTTATTTTATATAAAATATTTTTCCAAAAATAATTTGATAGACAGTTTTGTTTTCGCAAAAGTACTTCAACCACAAAACACTTTTTCGAAAAGTACGCTGTCTTAAAAGTACTATTTTAATATATATTTTCGAAAAAAAATTATATTTCAAGAAAGTACCTTTGCGGTAAAGTACCACCACGAAAAAGTACCTTTACAAAAAGTACAACCTGCCAACAAGTAAATTTTTTAAAAACCAAATATTAAAAAAAATCCCTCATCGAAGAAAGCACCTTTTCAAAAAGTACCTTCTTCTAAACAGTACCTTTTCTAAAAACTACCTATTTAAAAAGATGCTCTTTCTGAAGAGTACTTTCAGCAAAGAAAAAAATTTTAATTTTTTTTTATAGAGAAGATTCCTTAAGAAAACCTCTATTTCCCGAAATTCCCTTTTAAGACAATTATTCATCTTTAAAGTAAATTATTGATCATGAAGAAACTTTAAAAAAGTCTGCCTCTGCAAAAAAGTACCTCTCGGAAAAAGTACATTTTCAAAAAAGTACAATCTCCAAAACAGTACCTTTTCAAAAGACTCCTTATATATATATATATATATATATATACATACATATATATACATTAATACATATATATATATATATATATATATATATATATATATACATACATATATATACATATATATATATATATATATATATATATATACACACATATATATATATATATATATATATATATATACATATATATATATATATATATATATATATATATATATATATATATATTTACATACATATATATATATATATATATATATATATACATATATATATATACATACCCTTTCTGAAAAGTACCTGAAACAAAGAAAAAAATTTTTATTTTTTTATACAGAAGATTCTTTAAAAAACGTAAATTCCCCTCTCAAAGTAAATTATTCCTCTTAAAAAGGCCTCTTCTATATGAGTACTATTATCATGAAGTACCTTTTAGAAAATGTACCTCTTCGACAAAGTACCTTTTCAAACAATTACCTTTTCACACAGGTACCTCTTCAATAGACTGCCTATTTTAAAAAAGGTACCCTTTCTAAAAGTACTTCAAAAACAATTTGAATTCTTTTATAAAAAAGATTCTCTAAAAACAATGTCAATTCCCCAAAATCCGCTTTGAAGTAAATTATTTGTCATAAAAATGCTTCTTCTGTATGAGTACCATTTTCATAAAGTGCCTTTTAAAAAAAGTAACTCTTCGAAAAAAGTACTTTTTCAAAAAATAGCACTTCGAAAAGTACTTTTTTTCAAACAAGTACCTCTTCGAAAAAGTACGTTCAAAAAAATACCTTTTCCAAAAAGTACCAATTTGAAAAAGTGCATTTACTGAAAAGTTCTTTAAGCAAAAAAGCTTAATTCTTTACTGAAAACTATTTATTTGAAGAAAAAGTTAATTACTGAAAAGTACCTTTTTAAGTAAATAAATGAAAGAAGTTGTTTCTGTAAAAACTATTTTCATAAAGTACAATTTTAAAAACGTTTCCATAATATATTTTCAAAATTTTCTTATATCTTAATACATCAATTTCAAAATATATATATTTTAAAATATAATATTTTCAAAATACATGTGTCGGTTGCTTGTGGTCACACAACTTTGGTTTGTCACTTAATATTTTTTTTTTGCAATTACAACAAAAAATTGATTTTTTTACTTTTAAATGGAATTTAAATGGAACAGTACTAAGTGACTTCGCAGGCTTGGCAGTAATTGTGTTTTTTAAATCACACACTTTTTTTAAATGCAAAATTTATTTCCCTTAAAAAAAATTTCAAAAGTTTTACATAAAATTTTATAATTTTTTTTATAAATTTATTATTATTATTTTTTTTCTGTTACTGGAACTTTGCCTTAATTTAGCAACATTTAATTGTCCTTAAAGGTATTTTTCCGAATATGGGCATTTTACTGGGGCGCTATGCCCAGCGTAATACATATAAGAATCAGTACGATCCCTAAATTGATCAGTTTGAATTTTTTATATAATTTAAAGAAAACAAAATGAGCACCACATTTAAATTTAAGGGCTTTAAAACATAGTTAGCAAAAGAACAATAACTTTGATATAAATTAATTTCATAAAAATTTTAGAATTTAAGGCAATACCAACATATTTTCACATGTTTCAGTGTACCTACCCGGGTATGCAACTGTTGAAGTAAGTAAAAGGAAGAAAAAAATTGCCACATCTTGACCTTAGCTAGCTAGTTTTAGTCAAACCTGGGAATGAGTAAAAAAGCACTAGTTTGTGAGATACAGTGATTTAAAGTACACAAAACATACCCGGGTATGCATCTGTTGATATAAAGGCTAAAGCGAATTGTTTATGAAGTTCATGCAAATTGACTCAAATTAGATGTCAAATATTGTGAAGTCTTAGTTGTTATTTTATAATGTTTTTTTTTTTTATTTAAAATTTTTTGAAAAGTGAAATCTCAAGTCCAAGTGAAACTATTGTTATTTAAAGAGTTGCTCTTAAAAATAAACCACGAGCAGAAATAAAGCCTTTAACAATTAAATCAACATCATTGATCTAATTATTTACTTAACAATTAGCAGCTACAATGTGCTAAAAGATTTCTAGTTTTCCATTAACTCTTGCCAAGACAAATTGAAGTATAAAAACGTCACGAAAAGCTTGAGTTTCGAAAACAGTTTATTAACTCACTCCAGACCGCGTACACACGACAGAGTGCACGAAATCGAAAATGAAAAACAATTACAAATACACGACATTCACTTTAATAATTATTTCTATTCTATTTCTAAAATACACGACTGCTGCGTTGCGCCAGGATTTGCAGGATTTTGTTAATCTCGTGCCTGCGCGACATGTTGGTTACATAATGGCCAGACATTTTATTTTGGATGGACAGTTTCGTGCCTCACTGGCTTATCTGCAGAGTTCACAGTTTAAACGGACTTGGAGTAAAATACGCAATTCACCAGAGTCGGCTGACTTGAGCGTTTATTTGAGAACGCACAATGTAACGTTGAGGATGCTGAAGGACATGGGCGGCGTCATTGATAAATTACCAAATCAATTGCGTACATTTCGCATTCCTAATAAAGTACCCGTCATGATGATGATGCAAAGGAATTTGGTGTCATTTATGCGGGAAGTTATGCAGGCGTTGCCACGTGCACGTTTTTCCAGTTTAATGGCGCGTAAAGTTACAGAAGGCGGTGATTTTGCACGACTCTATAAAGCCGTGCAACAAAAGGAATTCAAACAATTGTTGGATAAAGTCAAGGTATGTAAGCGTGTGTGTGCGTGCATGTTTGTGTGTGTGTGTGTGTAAAAACCGTTTGTCTGCTGTGTTTGAATATGAATGACAGTCTCTACGTTGGAAGAAAAATAAAGGAAATTGTTGAAAAATGTGTGTGTGTGAGCAGAGTCTGTGTGTTCACGTAAATGAAAGTGCAATTTGATGTGTGGCATGAGCAGTTTCTTCTTTTTTTTAAATTCTTTTCCCCATCCAGGCATGTGGCAGTTTACAACCATCCTGGTCGGAATTAAGAAAACATCATATTGAAGTTAATGATCTGTTTGATATGACGCTCGAAATGATATCTTGGGGACCCTGAATGTGCTGACCGGAAAATGAAAATGTGGTTTTATTTTTTATTTTTAAAATTTAAAGCTTTTTTATTGGCAAATAAAACTATAATGGCTAAAAAGTTCATAAGCACTGAGGAAAATGTATCACAAAAATGTTGCCTCAAAAAAAAAACAAAAACAAATAAATTCCAAAAAATTAATTATAAAAAATATAATTAAACGGCAACACTGGGAGTTCGCAAAAATTTATTACCATCGGTTTGATACAATTCTCGTATTCTTGTTCATAATAAAATTGATACCAAATGGAAACTGTTATCACACTCATTTAAGCCTCTTTAACAACTAAAAATAAAAAAATACCCATGAGTACTGATGATGCAAGTATAGTGGCATTCGAAAATGGTGGTTTAAAAAATTATACGACTGATAAGGGAGACAAAAAATAAAAACAGAATTTGTTATCTGGCTTTTTAAGTTTTGGAACAGTTCATGTTGCTGCACAATTTATGTACCTGCGAGTTGAATGAGAATATTATTTCTAACTTACACTTAGATCTGAATTAGTTTAAACTATTGGGGAGGGGTAAAATTTTTAAATTTTTACAAATATCAGTTTCAAATTACCAAAATCAAGTCATTCAGGTTTATATATTCCTTGGGGATGTGGATTCTAAGTGGAATATATAACAACCGCAATAGGATGGCGTAAGTTTTTGGAAGATGATAAGACACGACAATTATTTATTCAGTCGCCGGGATAATATCAGTATGATAAGAGTTGATATGGGGGACAGTAAATATGAACATGATCCTGCATGTATTTGAAGTTTAGGCGACTGCTGAATTTTAATTAAAAACTCGAAATTAAAATTTGTTTCAATGGAAATACTTCTATCACATATTTTTAATGAAACTTTTATCAAAACTTTATATGTCCAACATTGTTTGTGCAATATATATTTAATAAAACGTTCAAATTGCTATTGAGAAATAACGCGTGAATAAATAACAATCAATTAATGCGTGAATATACAGCAGAGATGGACAGAATAGATTCTAGAATCCCATTTGTTAGTATTGAATCCGCTTTCTGCCAGTTGCAATGACTCAGTTGCATATTAACTCATTAAGTCAGTAGATGCTGGTTCCTGGAATATTCGGAGGTTTAAAACGCAGTAGTTTTCATTATACAAAAGTAACTTGAAAACTTTTTATCTCATATTTGTCAAATGATGTATTTGAATGGAGTGGGAATTGTCGTTTTATACCTCTTTAATCTTTATTTTCGCGCGGATTCTTTTTCCCAAAATCTTATTAAAAGATTCAAAGTGATCAATTGAGGGGTTTCAGCTAGTTCCTGAACGCATTTCCCTGGGGCTAAGCTGGATCATCAAGGAATTTTTACCCAACATTCCTTGGAATAACTCAAGCTTTTTATTTCAAACTTCTACCTCAACAAGTGAAAAGTCTAAAACAAAAATCAAAGTCATGACAAGAACTCAGCGATCACTTTGCAACATTTCATCTCTACTACTTTTGATAAGTTTTTTGGGGAAAAAGGAATCAGTACAAAATTAAAAAGGTAAAAATTATATCATTTCGGTAGAGTGTGAAAGTAATTCGGTTCTCGTAAGGATGTGACTGTTTTATATCACCGATCATACTGCGAGTTAATAACGTCGTTATTCCTCTATTCTATTCCATAACTTTGTTCTGAAATTCCCCAGAATGTTTATCAAAAGTCAACTGATTGCACACAATAACATCCAGTTGCATTTAATTTTATTTGTTTGACTTTCCGTTTGTTGATATTGTAAATCTGTGACGATTAAATATGTTGGAATGCACTTGAAAACAAACGAGGGAGCGACTGAAAGTCTGTTTGTCTGTCCGTTTGTTTGCTGATTTTAGCCCGCCATCATTTTGCCATTTCAAGTTGCCTACAATCTGTTACAAATTCACTTGCCTTCTAAATCAAATTGCGAGCATCGCACAGGGTTACGGATTATTATGTATGAGTTAATAAATTGTATTTGTGTTGGTGCTTTAAGCAATTCCAATACATGCATGACCATCAGATATTTACAGTTGCAAGCAAAAAAAGGATAAATAAATCATGTACGGAAAAGTAAGTGTCCTGAGATATTTGATATTTGCATTTGTTTGTTGTTTATAAACACAAGCACTCATCCACAAATACACCTACACTTATACACACATACACATGCATAAGGGAAATCACTAGTACCAACTACTGTTGTGTTTGTTGCCATGCGACGAGCATTTGAATGATCAAAATGGTTTTTGTATTTGTTGACTGTTTTAGTTTGTTATTTACAAAAGCATTTCCAATTATGGGATTTTTGGGGCCAAATCATATACGAAAGTTCTTTGGACAGGGTGTTCATATATTAAATGTTATTATAGCAAATAAATATTTATATGAATTGAAAAACAGAGAATTCGTAGAGCAAATGAATTCGCAATCCAGCGTAGTTGTGCTCCAAGCACACCTCAAACAATAACAGCTGTTGTGGGGCAGAGCCTGTAAATGCCATGCCAGAGATGTTATGCCCAAACAATATGGATAAATATATTCGGCCAGTGCTACTGTTTATAAAATGAACTGTCGAATGCATTATTTGGTTTAATGATGTCCCTTCAGGGACTCACTAT
Source organism: Linnaemya vulpina (assembly GCA_963675445.1). NCBI lineage: Eukaryota > Metazoa > Arthropoda > Insecta > Diptera > Tachinidae > Linnaemya > Linnaemya vulpina. Next base: position 11,492,446 of record OY776279.1, read on the forward strand.
TATTACGATTTGCAAAAGTTGTGCATTCTGTTGGGTTGTATTCATAAATAGCCAACGACTAGAACCAATTGCGTATGGCATTTCATATATATAAATTTATGTGTGTTGTGTGTGGCTGGGAAAATGAGTAGAGAATTCGAATGGCTAAAAAATTCTTGTCTAATTCAACTGCACACATACTCGCACGCCTGCTTGCAAAAACAAAAATACAAATTCCTTCAGTTATTATTTTGTGTGAACTTCATATATTTGCAGGGATGTGGAATTGTGAAACTTCGAATTTCTTTTTATAAAATAATGCTGCTCTTGAACTTGTCTAATATTTTCTACCGGCATAGAAAGTGTGCTTGTGTGCTTTTCAAATTTAAATGGAATTATTTTCATTCGTAACTTTGAAGCAAAAAGGCCAAAACCTGCGGATGTATTTTAAAGGTCCAATATGTGTCAAGACTTATTGAAGACTATTTAGACGTGTTGTGAAATATACAACAACTCTTTTCGAACAAAAATTAAGGAAACAGCTGGCAGATGAATAATTATATACAGCTTCTTTTGGCATTAACTTTTTGAGTTGCAACATTTTTTTATAAAATAAAAAAATTTTTAAGAAAACATTAAAAAACCAGTAGCCAGGGAATTCGAACTTTGCTTCGCCGTTTTAAAGCTTTGGGCAAATATTTTCCAGCATTAAAGCATTAAACACAATGACGACAGCAGACTACAGACTACAACTTGTCAAAAATAGAAACCATTTGCGTGTATGAGATTGATTATTTTTACTACTACAGGCAACACGGCTACTGGTTGTTGTCCACGATGGTGTTTGTGGTTGTAGTAAAATTAAACGAATTTCTATTTTGATGAGCGGCAATGAGTAGATGCAGTGTTACCAGCGTAATATAAATATATTAAATTATTGTAGAATTGAAAATATATTGCTTTATTATACAAAAAGAAAAGACAAACTCTATTTCCAAGCCAATAAAATGATTTCTTGTCATTTATCGTTGACTTTAAATATATTTTATTTAAGAGTATTATATATATGAAAGCGGCTCCACTGGCGTATGAAGAGAATTGTACTACAAACAGCAACTCATGGTTATTGATTTTCAAAATAATTAAGGAGCTGACTACGAGGCAACGATTTTAGTCCACGACTTTTGTAGTCGGTGCTCGTGTAGCCTGCTGTCGTTATTGTGTTTAAAGCTTCAAATGCAAATCTAAAGTTTGAAGTTTTTATTTTTTAAATTAAAATTTTTTTTTTTCATTAAGAAAGGAAAATTTAAAAAGTTATTTACAAATAATTAAACAGATTTTAAGATTTTAACGACGCTGCGCCATCTCATAAGTCATTAAAAGGAGGCAACTTTGTGAGTTTTGAAAACATTTTAATAAGTAAAATTCTGTGGTTCCTTGAACAACTTTTCTTTTTTCTTTTTTCCTTAAGGACGATTACAAAAACCCTAGAAATACTAGCACATGTGGGACACCCGCTTAAAGTACTGCTTGTTTGATATAAATTTAATGTAAACAATCATTTTCTTAATGTAATTCAAGGTCAGCCTCCTTTTACACTAATAAAAAAATTAACTTGTTAATATCTACCAAACAATTATTAACTAATTAAAACACAGGAATATTGTAAGCTTTGAAGCAGTTAGCGCGAATGTCTTACAACAGTTGCCCATAAAATTATGGAGAAAAAATATTCCCTATTAAAATAGAACTCAAGTTAGAAACTACCTGAACAGCTTTACAGCTAAAGCCGTTTGCAACATGGAAACAAATTGAATAAAGAAGTAGCCAAGATAAAATAAAAAAGGTAAAAGCAAAAGTAACTGAAAAATCTCAACAAAAAAATCCAGCAGGCAAAATATTGAAACTGATGAACATTTTTCAAAGATTGTTGTTGCAGCAACAAAATATTCATTTTGTAATTTTCCTCTTATTTTACTTGGCATTAAATTTTGTTATCCTTCTTTTTTCTTCAACTTATTTCTTCGTCATTATTTTAGCTGAATTTGCCTATTCGAATAACTACAGTGGCAGCAAAACAATTCTAAATACCGAAAACACCAGAAACTTTCAAAAACAATTTTATTACGATTTTTGGAAAGCTAAATTTGTAGAATGAAAACGTAAGACAATTAAAAAAGGAAAAGTGATCAGTGAGTTCTTGTTTTAGACTTCTCACTTGTTAAAGTGGAAGTTGGAAATAAGAATCTTTAGTTATTCTAAGAAATGTTGGGTAAAGGCTCCCCGATGATCTGCATTCGCCCCAGTGAAATGCGTATAGAAACCAGCTAAAACCCCTGAATTGATCACTGAAAAAGAATCAGCACATAATTAAAATTAAAGATTTAATAGATTGAACTGTTACAAAAGTCTTTAAATACTATTTTAACAAAAAATTTCAACTGTGGCACAGAACAATATCTGGAAATATCAATCCAGTGCCTGATTTATATTTGGATGTAATTTTTAATGCTTTTTACAACGGGTCGGTATTGCAAGAGGTTATATTTTGTTTCCCACATTTTCAAACACCTCGAAGTCATGTTCCACGTGGACAACATGTGCCACGATATGTCTTTGAAAATGTCATCGACAATTGCAGCTCTAGATGAGCTTATGTTAGAGCCAGTCGTGGCGTTCGTATGCCAGCCATCATATTTAAATTTTACTGCCCCAAGATTCTCTTGTGAACGAAGTAAATTTCATAAAAATTTCAAAATTATATCTACACTCTTTTTCATTTCAAAGATCTATACCTCTAGAAAAAGTACCCTTTAATTATCTTTTATGTATTTTGATTAAATGAATTTCCTCTTGTGATTTAAATATTCAGTAGGTCTATTTCATATTGATTTTAGTTTACCCAACAATCGTACAACCCATGCGGCATCTAAAATGAGCTGCCAGCAGTAGAGCGTCGAAACGGGTCAACCGGTCAGTAACAGGGAAGTAACAGGTGCCGGACTTAAAAATTAAATAATTTTATATTATAAATCCATTTAACACACTGTAATTTATGCATGAGTTTTTTTTTTTTTTTTTGTTTTAAAAATAATTAAATTTTTTATTAAAAAAACAGGTTCATTGTGAAAAGAAAACAGGCTGGCAGGCGCCATTTTAATCAGCCGATTTTTTGGGAAATTTCTACCAAAAATTTCACGTCAAGCAATATTGAATGAAATACTTTCAAAATCATACTTTCATGAATTTAATTATATTTAATTAAATTAAATGAATTCAATTTAATTTCATGAATTAAATATAATTTATTCAAGTTTATTGTACCGTCATTTTGGCGTAATTTTGGATAACATTTCAATTATATTGAAATAAATTAAATATTAATTTTTTAATACAGAAGAATTTTTTATCGGGGGCGAATTGCGATCGCTGTTTTCATTTGAAAATTAATGAAATTTTTATAAAAATCGAATGCAGTAATTTGGCCTCCGATGTTGATTTTTATATATTTCAAAGATTTTTTGAAAGTAATTTATCATGAAATTTTTCAAAATATACAATAATATTTTATTTATTATTTATAATAATACAATAAGTAAAATTTATTGTACCCACTGTACTATTTAGGGAAGAAGTGAAGAATCCTTTAGTCCTGATACAAAACCCAAGCAACGGACCGCTTTCACATGAATAAGCAAAGACAAGCAGTTTTCTAGCTAAATTTTTTTATAATACCCTTCACAAAAAAGTGTTTGTCGGTTTGTCATACCGTGTGTAATGTCTTGGATAATAATATGGGACCCCATAAAGTATATATAATCTGGATTCTTAAGAAATCGTCCGTCTGTCTGTATAATTAACCCAAGCCTCCAGAAGAGCTAGAGACTTCTTTCTTGTACAAAAAAAAAAAATTAATAGAGTGGCATTGAAATTCAGTAAAATCCGAGATACGGATCCAGAGCTGGGAAACTTACACCTATTTCTCGACGCAAAATTAATACCAAAAATCAATTATTTTATTGTTTGTTCGTAAATTGGAAAGCCTCAATTGTTTTGAAAAATAGTGTATTAAAAACTAAAAAGATTCCAGAGATGGGAAATTAAATTTTTTTTGACACTTTCAGTGTTTTTAGTGCAATTAATAGCTAAGATGTTTAAAAATTTTAAGCTTTTCTTAAATAAAACCGCTTGATGCATCATTGGTAAAAAAAAAATTTAAAAACTAAAATATCGTTTCCAGGGGTGGGAATTTTTTTTTCATTAGCAAAAGAAACCAAAAAGGCAACTGACTTTGTTTTTTTTTTTGTTAACTAAAACTATTTCATAGCTTAGAAAACACGAAGTTGATATCAAAAATAAAAACAAGTAAAAAATTTCGAATCCAGGGTTGGACAAGTGCAATATTCTATGGTACATTAAAGTAAACAAAATGGTTACAAATTTTAAGTTTTTCTTAAATAAAACCGCTTTAAACATCATGAAGATTTGCTTTAGTAAAAAAAATATATTAAAAAAAATAAAATTTCGTTGCCAAGGATGGGAAATTGATATCTTCCCATTCACCAAAGTAACCAAAAAAACAACAGACGTTGTTTTTTTTTTTTTTGGTAACTAAAACTGTTTTATAACTTAGGAAGAACAAAATTGTGTATCAAATTTAAAAAAAAGATCAGAGTTGGACAAGTGCAATATTTCATGATACATGAAAGTAACGAAAATGGTTAAACATTTTGAGTTTTTCTTCAATAAAATGCCTCACTAAGAGTTGAATTGGTAAAAAAAATGAAAGATTCAAAATTTGTATTCCAGGGATGGACAACTTTAATATTTTGTAGTACACCAAGGTGACAAAAAGGGTTACAAATGTTAAGTTTTTTTTTTGAATAAAACCGCTTTAGACATAATGATGATTTGAATCGGTCAAAATATATTGAAATTTACTGTCCAGGGATGGGAAATTATTTTTTTTTTTCATTCATAAAAGTAACTAAAAGAGCACCTGATGTTGTTTTTTGTTTGTTAACTAAAACTATTTTATAACTTAGGAAGATCAAAATTGGTACTTAAGAATATATGCCACGCCAGACGGACGTTGGTGAAGGGTATATAAGATTCGACACAGCCGAATATAGCACTTTTACTTCTTCTTTTTTTCGTTTTAATAAGGCCCAGGTAAAATTTGTTTGAATTTGCATTCCCTCACATATTTTCGTTCCATCTTATTTCATTTCAAAATAAGTAATTGGTTTTGCAGCAAAGAAATAATAAAAATAAAAAAAAGACAGCAGCTGTTTTCGTCGACCATGATTTTGCTGCTTCTGCTGCTGTTGTAACCCTTTCGAATTTCTTGTTCAAACACTAGAAATTAGCCGATTCCTTGAAAGTAGTAGAGGAAATGCAAAGGAAACTAAAAATCATTTTAAGAGTCCTTTTTTCTTTGTTTGTATTTTATAAAAGTAATAAAAATAAATTTATAATCGTCATGTTGGAACGTGTCGAAATTTAACAAAAAGTGTTGTTGTTATATTTTTCATTTGTGTTTGGGAAATTTGGTTAAGAATTCATGATGGCTTTTTATATAAAAATGGGGTTGTCTTCTTTTTTATTTCTTAAGACTATTAAGTTTTTTTTGTTATTATAAAACATAAAAAAAAATTGTTGAGTATTCAAATGATGGCATTAAATATTGATTTTTATGACGATTAAATTCAGGGAGTGTTGCTTTTTTTATGAGCAAAAACTTTTTATATCAAAATTTAATAAAAGTTTTATATTTAAAAGCAAAAAGTTTGATGAGCTGACACTTTGTGCGTTGGCAAAGGATAAGAAGGGCAGTAATTTTTATTTAATTTTTTTTATGGCATAAATTTGAATTTTTATTATGCGAGTGAAAATCTCATTAAATCAAACTGAAAATATATAAATTTTTTTTGAAAGTCACCGTTGAAGTCACACCTGCAGACGTCTGCAGCTGCCCACAAAATCTGGGTAAAAAGGCTGCAAATATTTGAATTCAGGGACCAGCACGTCATTCATTATTGGAAAGAAATTTGTATTCAAAAACTTAAATGTTATTTTTAATGAATTTCGTTATTAAAGTTTTGAAATTTATTTATTAAATACATCAAAATTCAAAAGCGTTGGACAATATGGAAAATTTAATTAGTTGAAATTGGCAATAAGAAAACTGGCGCCACACATATTAAAAAAAAAGCATGTGAGTGACATTAAACAACGTCAGTTATTGAATTTCTATTAACAGCCAACATCAAAATGGACTGTTAAAAGTTAAAACAAATTAAGTTGTTTATGGGATATAAAAAAGGAATTAACTTTATTATGGAGCGGAGGACATAAAAGGGTTCAATAATCTCGATTTCTTTTTAAATCTTTTTATTGAAACTGCAACTCCGAAATGAGTTAGTCGTGTAGCTTTACATTGTTGGCTTATTAAACAAAAGCAACGTGGCCATAGAGATTAACTGTCGTTGTGGTAACTTTTGGGCTAATCCTACGACTGTTGAAAATGGAAGACACATAAAAAGTTAAGGACTTTTCAGCAGCCTTTTGAAGTCCTTTTGATTACATATACAATTTGAAATTTTTATGGTCCATTTCAAAATATATTTTCATGACAGAAAATTGAGAAAATATTATTTTTAAAACTCAATCATTCACTTAATATTTTTTGGTCATAATATATTAAAGTAACCGGCGAGATCTTAAGCTGACGGCTCAATACATCCGTGACTTTTTTAATATCCCTCCTTTGAACTGTTGGCTCCTGCCAACAGGTATCTGCCATGTGCCTCCTGCTTAATCTTTTAATACGATACCTTCATTTAGTTGGTGTTTAACAGCCGCTGATGACAGACTACTGACCATTTTAACAAGAAAAATGAAAAAAAGGATGTCTTTATTTTGCAAAAAAAAAACAACAACAAAAAAACAAACAAATAAATAATTCAAAAAATTTATTGTTACTTAAACCCAGACCGATCCCAAAAAACAAATATTGGGACAACTTTTCGTACTACATTTTCAGGCTACAGAAGTTTCATTAACTTCAATGTGGCCACAAAAGCACTGAAAATGTTTAACGTCCTGGGCTCCCTGTTAAGGTCTCTGTCTCTGTCTCTACATTCTAAACAGTTTACGATGTGGTTTTATTGGATCGAAGATATAAAGTAAGAGATATTGTGGAAGTCAAGGGCAGTGCACTTGGCTCAGTGCCTTCAATTTTCAATGATCACTTGAATATGAGAAAACTTTCCGTAAGATCGCTGCCACACTTGCCAGTAGTCGACGGCAACCGGAAACGTTTCAAAATTGAGCTGAAATTTTTCAAGTTGTTCAACCGCAAAATGAACAACATTTTGCTTCTTTTTGTAAGCGTGGAAGAAACTTTGGTTATTTAAAATTCACTGAAAATCAAACAGCAGTCAAAATGGTGAGACTCTAGCGGGGAGTTGATGCATTAAACACAATAACGACAGCAGGCTACATACTACAACTTGTCAAAAATAGAATACAGGTGCGTATATCAGAATGATTATCTACTATAGGCAACACGGCTACTGGTTGTTGTCCCTGCTGTTTTTGAGGTTGCAGTCAAATTAAACTGATTTCTATTTTGATAAGCGACAATGAGTAGATGCAGTGTTGCCAGTATCATACAAAACTTGAAATTATATATTTTTATTATACAAAGAAAAACAAAAAACTATATTTCCAAGCTAATGAAATGATTTCTTGTTATATAGTGTGGTCTTTAAATATATTTTATTGGAATAACACTATTTAAGAGTATTAAAAATATGAAAGCGGCTACACTGGCGTATGAAGAGAATTCTACTACAAAAAACAACTCAGGGTTATTGATTTGGTGGTATCGTTTTCAAAATAATTCAGTAGCTGACTACGAGGTGCAGTCCTGTAGGCTGCTAAGGTTAATGTGTTCAAAGCCAAAACACCAAAGAGGGCAAAGGGGAGTTTTCCAGTCAATACAGTCCGGGCAACCATTGTTTGGGATGCAAGTGGTCATGAGTATTTTCCAAGAGGGCCAACATTTAGAGGCGAATATTATAACAATTCGATTAGGAATCCAAGAGAGTTTAATTCAGCAAAAATTTCCTCTTCACCAGGACAATGGGAAGGGGGACTTGTATTCAGTTTCCATGACAAAATCCCTTGAATGGGGCTACGAGTTACTGCTTCATCCATCGTTTGTCCAGATTTAGTCCGAAGTGAGTTTTGAAAAAGCACCTGCACGTTGGAGCCAAAACTAACGACAAAAATTATCTTGCAAGCACATCCCTGTTTTGATAACCTTGAGAAATAACATATTTCAGAGGAGTTTTAATAAAAATTAATGTGAAACAGATATTCTATATGAAGTTTTTATAAAAGCAAAATGAATTGAATTAATTAAGTATTTTTCCCAATTCATTTTAGTGCTTGTTTTCGTCGTAACAGTGGCACTAAAACTGAAATTCAAAATAAAGAATATAATTGCATTTTTGTTTTAATTTTTCATCGAGAAATAGGTGCAAGGTTCCCAGCTCTGGAACCGCATTTCGGAATCTCAAGACCGCTCTATTTAAACTCATTTCCAATACATCAGTCCAAGAACGATGTCTCTAGCTATTCTGAGGGCTTGGGAAAGCCGATTTCATCTGCAGACAGACGGACATCGCCCAATTGTCATTGCTATTCATAAGAATCCAGAATATATATTCTTTATGGGGTCCCATATTAATATCGAAGAAATTACAAACCTATAAATATGAAACGGTATTTATAAGTTTGTAATTTCTTCGATATTAATAATATTTTTCTGAAGGGTGTAATAATTAATAAAAATAAATTAATTATTAATAAATATAAATAATAAATCAGAAAGTTTTAAAGAAATTAAGAGCTGAGAATTTCCGTTCATATCATTGCGCTTTCCGTATACCAGTCTTGCAGGCTGCTTTGAACCTACAGAACTGCTGGGTACAGGAACACATCCCCTAGTAAAACTCATTATGCTGCTGCATGAATGCTGCTGCTGTTGCATGTGCAGGGCAAATGATTTTGCTGTTTATTGACTTTTTACTGTGCTGTTAGTGCGATGCAATTAGTTTTTAATACAATTCAATTGCACAAAATATCGATATCGATGTTGGAGTGCTTGTGCGACTGTTGGAGTTCATGCTGCCACACTCTTGTCATTTTATTGCATGTGTTTGTGTTGGTGCGTTGCGTTGTAAAATGCTTAAAGGATTGCAAATCTGTCAGAGCATGTGTTTGTGTTTTGTTACAAATACAATTTAAGTGTTTTTGTTTTTTCGTTTTGCCTCTGATTAATTAATAAAATATTACATTAAAGCGACTATAATTGAAAAAGTATTTCGCTTATTGAAATGTTGTACAAATTGAATCGCATGATTTATGAGTTAAAACGGCGAGAAATAATTATTAAAAGCGGAATTAAAGGATGATAGACAAAAATGCTGCTAAATTGTTAAAGTTTTTAAATCAAAAATTATTATCGCAGTTGTTGCAATAAGATTTTGAAAGTTTCAGGGGAGTGGAGTCGTTGACCGTGTAGTTCTATTTGCACTAAAAAAATATTTGGTGCATTCAGAGAGTTTTGTTTCATACAATAAGTAATTCTTATTAAAAAGGACACAGAGGACTTTTTTTAATAATATCTCAGACTGAAGTTAGGAATTAATAAGATTCAAAAACATTTTTGAGATTTTACTGTGAATCGAAATATTATATTTGAAAATTATGAGGAAAAATTGTGCCCCTTTTCGTCGTGATTTAATTGTAATTGTGACACTCTACCCTTCAATAGTACGAAGCAGGTACTATTTTTTCATATAACTATTTTTTTACATTTGGTACTTTTTTTGCTTTTCGTACATTTTGTAAATTATGGGGTACTTAGTATAAGAATTTTTAGCACAATTTATTCTACTGAAAGAAATCTCCACAAAGTTTTGGTACTTTTTGAAGGCCCGCCGCTGTGAGTAGTAAGACTGTACCCCACTTTTCGCCACTTTTTTTGCATAATAAAGTACATGTCCACATACAACTAATTATAATGTGGACTCTCAACCGTTTTCTAATGCTAAGAAAAAGTCTTTGATCATTCGATAGTGAACGTGGTAAAAGGGGACAAAATAAGGGCGAAATAGGTAACTATAGTAGACACTACAATAGATAGAATCACATTTTCAAAAGCATACAAATTATGCTCAAATATAATTCGACATGTATCTGGTACTTTTTCGACATAAGTAATTTTAGAGGGAATAAACTATATTTGGTACTTTTATTTTCAAGGGATAATATTGTACCTATTTTTGGAATTTGTTTGCACTTATGTCCACATACAACTAATTATAATTTTAAGAAAAACCTCTTGGACATTCGATAGCACACGCGGTAGAAGGGGAGAAAAAAGGGTAAAAAGGGTAAAAAGGGTAAAATGGGTAACTTTATAACACCAAAACTACGACAGATAGAATTAAATTTTCAAGAGCATAAAAATTATTTGTTTAATTATTATATTTTTTTTTATAACATTAATAGCGTGTTCTTTTCTAAAAAAATGTAACATTCTTGCACCTCTTTTCTAGAAAGTGCCAGTTTTGAACAATTTTAAAACAAAAGCAACATTTTTTTAAGCGACGTTAGATTAGGTTCCAATAAATCCTTCATTTCTAAGTGGCATCATGTTGCCATTTTCTATTAAAAATTGCAGAAAATGTCGCATTAGAAAAGAAAACAACTTACTAAATATGGCACATTTATAACAACGAAACGGAAACAAAATAATTTTCTTTTCTTCAGAGTGAAATCAAAAAGAGATATAAATCAAACTCATTGAAGAAACATCTCACAAATTTATAACAAAATAATCCAACGAATTTAGAAATGAGAATTGTAAACATCAAACGATTTAGAAACTCACAGTTTCCATTTGGAAATACATCATTAAGAAAGAGGTGCAAAAACGTAACCGTCCTTGAAAGTGCAACAGCACGGCATGCACTCACTTTAAACGTGAAAACAACCATTTCAATATGAAATGAAAAGTAAATTGAATGGATATATTTCTTGCTTAACAAGTTTGCTGAAATTCAAAACAAACTGCAACTGAATCAATAGATAACCACCAGAGGCGGCAGCTGTAGCAGTTGAAATATTTTCGCAAAAGTCTACTGCAATTTTCCAAAATGCCAGCACACACAAACGGTGAAAACAAAGTTAATTTTGAAAGGAAAATCATCAAAACAAGCAGAACCAGAAGCAACAACAGTAGCAAAAGATGTGGACGAGCACATTCAACGTTTTAGCTGGGAAAAGTATCTCAGCGGAGTGGCTGTGATGCTCCTACTTATGGTATTAACTTTATTTCAATAAAAGACTCACGCACTTGCCATCAGCTATTGGAAGAAATGAAACTGACATGTCATGCACATACTAATCAAGGAGAAGGCGAACCAGTGATGCCCGACTATCATGTCAAGCTTTTGACTATTTTGCTATTGTCTTAATTACAAGAAGATTTTTAGGGGCCGTAATTTTGAATTATATTTTATTTAAGAACATTAATATTTTTAAAAAATTTTTTTTGCATTATTTACAACGAAAACTACTAGAGAAAGCCTTTTTTCAGATGTATGGAAATTCCGGTAGCGACTTTCCTATCCCCATTGAAAAATCTGATATGAGACCAGAGTTTTCAGGGACCGCAATTTCAGGTCATGAGTTGGGACAACATGTACCAAATAATTCTATTATATTACTTTAAATTTAATTTCCTTTATTGCTCATGTCCACTACCGGAAATGTGTTTTTTCCCTTTTCTCTCAATCCCAATCGTAAATCGTATTTGTCCCTCAAAATGCGTAATTCAGTCGAAAATAAAATTATGTCAATTTATATTCACGGGGAAAATTTCCTTTATTAGGAATAGTTTTTTCCGAAATGTGTTCCACCTTTTCACTCAATTCCAAACATGTATCATTCAGTCGAAAATAAAAGTGTGAAATTATTATCACAGCAAAAATTGTTTCTCCCGTAATTTTGTCCTTTTTTCCTTAATTTCGAAGTTAGAAAACGTTTCCCTCAAAGACGATAATAATAGCGAGAATTTCCCCTATCAGAAACAGCTTTTTTCGAAATAGTTTCCCCTCTTCCCGCCAATCCTTTCGTTACAAGCTTTTCCCTCGAAATGTGTAATACAGTGGAAAATAATTGAGGATAAGAAAAATTCGTAGCAAAAAGTTGGCTTATCGGGAACAGTTTTTCCCTCGTAATTTCGTCCTTTTTCCCTCGAAATGTGTAATTCAGTTAATAATAATAATAATAATAATAATAATAATAATAATAATAATAATAATGTTAATAAAAATAGTAAACAATTTTTCTTATCAGAAACAGCTTTTTCGAAATAATATCCCATATTCCCTCCATTCCAATCGTGACGTGCAATACTGTAGAGAACAAAAGCGGCGGGAAAAAATTCCCCTCAAAGATTTCACATATTGGGAATAATACCTTTCTCGTAATTTTTTGAATTTTTGCCAGGGATTTAATTGTACACATTGTCATCTAAGAACTTATTTCTTTCATTAGCTTATATGTAAATTATGACATTAAAGCTTTAAACACAATAACGACAGCAGGCTACACGAACACCGACTACAAAACCAGTTGGCTACAATCGTCGCCGCGTAGTCAGCTACTTAATCATTTGTAAAACGACGCTTTCAAATGAACAACCATGAGTTGTTGTTTGTAGTAGAATTCTCCTCATACGCCAGTGTAGCCACTTTCATATACTTAATAGTCTTAAATAGTGTTATTCCAATAAAATATATTTAAAGTTCACAATATCTGACAACAAATCACATCATTTGCTTGGAAATATAGTTTGTTGTTTCATTTTGTATAAAAAAACTATATATTTTCAAGTTTACATTAATTGAATTTATTTGTAATATAGTGGCAACACTGCAATCTACTCATTGCCGCTCACCAAAACAGAAATCAGTTTTATTTGACTACAATCACAAAAACAGCATGGACAATAACCAGTAGCCGTGTTGCCTGTCGTAGTAAAAATAATCATTCTTATATACGCACATGGATGCCATTTTTGATAAGTTGTAGTCTGCAGCCTGCTGTCGTTATTGTATTGAATGACTAACACAGCCCAGATGAAATCGTTAAGGTACTCATGACTTAATGAATGGACTATAACCGAGGGGATTCGGTTCCTGAGTCGAGTTCAATTATAAATTTAAAATGATTTTTGCATATGAAGCAAAAGCAGTCAAGAGCTTCTCACTTTGGGAAAAGTACTGAGCAGATGATGGAATTTCCTTAATTAGAATTCACTTTCTTCACTATCCCTTTTCACTCGTTTATTGCAAAACATGTGGCATCTCTGTGGTAGTGAAAAAAAATATATCCAGAAAACTCTGACTTGCTTTCACTTTAAAATTATTGCTGAAATCCTTTGCAAACAAAAAAAATTTATAAAAAAAATTGCAGAGCAAATTTCCATTTTTTTTTTCTTTTTCCAACACGAATTTCATCGGTATCATCAGATGAGAAGACACTTCGTTGTATAAATTTTCGCAAACAAACGTTCTTTATTGAACTGATGATGTTATTTTTCTCATACTTTTTTTCTTAGATTTTCATTTCGAAACTAAGGAACACACATACACACACACACACATACAATGTGTTTTCCAACGCGATGAAATTAAATTTGCAAGCAAAAACTGCACACAAAATAAAAGAGAAATTTTTCGTTAGTTGGGAAATTTTTCTTGACTAAAAAAAAAATTGTCTGACAAGCATTTTAAGCAGCAATTATTTACTCAAAAATACTGGATATAGAAAACAAAATATGCACCAGCATTCGCCCAGGATTGAGATGAAAATAAGTTCACTTATTTTTTTATTTACTTGTTATCTCTGTTTGAGCAACAGTCAGCTCCGTACTCGTGTACAACAAGTCCTTCGACAAGTTTTTTTTTTACAACAATTGAAATCGTATCCATCCTTCACACATTCAGTTGTACTTCAGTTAAGCAGCGGCGGAAATCAGCATAAGAGCAAATCCAGGTAATTTACTTTTACTTTTTCTTTCAATGTATCCACTCGAAATCGTATCGCTTACTTGCCTCAGGGTTTCATTAGCAAGACCATCTTCTTTTAACCCTTAATTACCCGTTTTGGAAGGTAATTAACTGTATGGGGTCTCGTATGGCCTCAAGAATGATTGCGAGTGTAGAATTACAAAATAATAGTTTCAAAGGGTGGTCCAGAAGTTAAATTTTTATTTACTTTTTGCAATTATAAAGGGTGTTCCAGTGCAGGATGTTAATTGTAAGTCAGATTTCAACGGCAAGTTTTTCGCCGCAGCTTAATTTGACACATTTTATTTTTCAGTGTTGGACAAATCCCATCATGCAGGGGTACACAAATGAACAGCGTTTTAATATTGTTGGAGCCTTTTACTAAAATTGGCATTGAAACTAATTGATCGTTTTCAACTTTTAAATAAAAATTTTGGAAAAAAGTGTTAAAATCGATTCCCAAATATAAATTTAAAAAAATTAAAAAATTTGAAAGAAACAAGAGCAGTAACTGATCAGATATATAATTTCGAAATTTTCAAAATATAAAATAACTTCTTTGAATTCTTTCGTTCACAATATCTCGCAAATGGATTAATCGATTTTAGCCCGATTTAATAATAGAAGTGAATTTCAAAAAACTGTTGAGTTTGTGAAATCGATCGATGGAGCCCTTTAAATTTTATTCTTAACACCGACATAGAAAATGCTTTTCTTCCATGTTTCGACATTTAACGGTTCGAATCGGTTAAAATTAACATTTCACTTATAAATTCAGGAACACTTTTCCGCAAGCTACGAGTTTGTTTTAAATCGGTTCAGTTGTTCTAAAATTCTAAGCACCTCACATACATATTTACAAACACACACACACGCACAAATGTAGGATCTCAAAACGCGAAGATCTGATAAGAACTATATTTTTAATGGAGTCAAACCAATAACTTCTTGATATTTTTATTTTCCAAATTTCCTTACGGAGAGCTAAAATTCAGACTCTAATTGTGTAAATAAATCTGCATAAAGCTTTAAACACAATAACGACCGCAGGCTACATGAACACCGACTACAAAAGTCGTTGGCTACAATCGTCGCCTCGTCGTCAGCTACTTCGTTATTTTTAAAACGACACCACCATATCAATAACCATGTGTTGTTGTTTGTAGTAGAATTCTCCTCATACGCCAGTGTAGCCACTTTCATATATTTAATGCTCTTAAATAGTGTTATTCCAATAAAATATATTTAAGGTCCACAGTATATGACAAGAAATTATTTCATTTGCTTGGAAATATAATTTGTTGTTTCATTTTGTATAATAAGACGATATATAAGTATAAAATTCAAACCATAAAAGTTTGACTTAATGTATAATGGAACAAAAAATTCAGAAAAATGGGACATGAAGAAAATAATCAAATGGTAACACAGGTATCATAACACACAAGTGTTAACATCAGGTTGATACAGTTCTCGGATTGTTTTTCACAATAAAATTTGTGTAAATAGAAAACTGTTATCACATTCAACTAAGCCACCTAAACAGTGGTGATAAACACAATATACACATGAGCACTGAAGATGAAAGTGTAGCGACTTTCGAAAACAGCTGTTCTGCTCTGCTGTGTAAGTTGAATAAAACTGATGTTGACTTCCTTTGTGCCTAGGAATATTTATCATCATGTCTTTCTGAGATTTTAACTAAGTTAGAACAATTAGCCTATATAAATATTAATATAGATATATTTTCAAGTTTACATTAATTGAATTTATTTGTGTTATACTGGCAACATTGCAATCTACTCATTGTCGCTCACCAAAACAGAAATCAGTTTTATTTGACTACAACCACAAAAACAGCAGGGACAACAACCAGTAGCCGTGTTGCCTGTAGTAGTACAAATAATCATTCTCATATACGCACATGCATTCTATTTTTGACAAGTTGTAGTCTGTAGCCTGCTGTCGTAATTGTGTTTAGTGCCCAGGTGATATTTATCAGAATACAGAAACAATATATGAAATATTTATCATATGCAGTTAACGTTACCAGAGTTCAATAACATTATAATACCTGAAACTACTAATTTTTTTACTCCATTTACTTTTTGTTTTAAAACAAAATTTCAAACATTTTGAAGGACAGAGACAGGAAGGTATTTCTGTACATGTTTTTGATGAACAAATTTAGTGCTGGAATGAAAATCAAAGATGACTGAGACAAAATTTTAAAATTTTACTTATAGAACAAAATTAATTGTTTTTTCTCATAATAAGTGAAGCTTTTCGTATATTTTTACTTTTTTATTTTTTATGGTCAGAATGCGCCGTTCGTCCCCATTGTGTTTTTGAATAAATTGCTTCTAGTAGTTATTTTGCTTATTATTAAATCAAGCACTTCTTTTATAACATCAAGATTTTACTGATTTATAAAAAAAACTCTCAGTCTGAGAACACAATAAAATGGTTCACGTAATTCGATGCTCTTATAATTATTATCTGCAGTGTGAAGTTACATCTAATTGTCTTCTCAGCAGTATTTAATGCACAAACAATATTTCTATGATATCGTCGTATCATCATTTCTTCTCGTTTAATGGCTTTCGGCTGTTATTAAAACAAAACATCTATTGTTCGAGCGAAACTTATACGCAGGCTACGTACAACAACAACAGCACAATTTGGTATGTCTGTCGAGAAAGGAAATGAAATTATATTTTTCATTTTTGAGATTTCATGCAATAAAACACACGCAGGAATTGTATCATGTAAAATGTTACTATTTTGACTGAAGTCAGTATGGGAATCTCCAAAAGTTAATGAATCCTACATATTCTGAGAAATTGAAGTTCTGAGAACTCGTCACTATACAAGACCATAAGGTATGTGTGTGTGTGTGTGTGTGTTTGTTTGAGTGTGTGTGCGTGTAAGTATGTGACCCGCTTCTAACTTTTGAACGGCTGAACCGAATCAAATCAAACTGGTGGCGTTCTGAGAAGTGTTCCGCAACTTAGCTTTGGAACGTAAATTTGAACGCATTCGATACTTAAAATTTTCAGGTACCTCAGAAGGAATTAAAAAAAAAAAACAGACGCAGTGACATTTCCAATCAAACGAGGATTGTTGTAAAACTTCAAGTAAAATAACACACAAATTTGCACGCAATCAAACGCAACTGTTTTAGATTTCAATTTGCACAAAAATTCATTTAATGATGACAGCAAAATAAAATAAGAATAATTATTTACGCTTAAAATACGAGCATTAAATGAAAAGAAGAATAAGAATAAGAAGTGAATAAGAAAAGAACGTAAAAATACAAACAACAGCCAGCCATCGTTCGATAGTTAAAAGTAAAAACATTAAAATTGTTAATGATGTTGCCTTTAAATGGCGGCTAAAGGAGAATAATAAAGAAATAGTTCTGCAGTTAAATTAAAATTGGAGAAACCGTTAAAACGAAAAATGCATTCAGCAGTCGTCTTAAATATTTAATGATATTGATTTTTAACTGGCGAATGTTGTAAATATTTACAATCGTTGTAATAAAAATATAACAGTTAATTGTCGTTTGTATATTAACGAATTTTCTTTTGCCAACTGCATTGAGAGGAGCTGCAGAACGACCACAAGCTTAAGAAATTCGCTGCTGAAGTGCAGATGTGGTTTGCGAATTCACGATTTACGTCATCCTGTTAGACTTCGTTATAACAAAAATAACGATTTTCGTAAATCAAAAAAAAAAACCCTGATGATATCATGGATTAAATAAAGTTAATTGAAAACGCTGGATAAGTACGGAAGAGGGAGAGAGAGAGAGAGAGAAAAGATACAATTTGGCTATAGAAATTATTACTCTTTTAAGTCGGTAGTGCGTTTCAGTAGCTTTTAATAAATAAAGTTAATTGAAAACGCTGGATAAGTACGGAAGAGGGAGAGAGAGAGAGAGAGAGAAAAGATACAATTTGGCTATAGAAATTATTACTCCTTTCAGTCGGTAGTGCGTTTCAGTAGCTTTTATTTTATTATGATAAACGTGGCTATCGTCGCCTTGTCATAAAATTAAAACGGTGTTTTAAAAATAAAGTATTTCTTTTAATCCATCCATTATTCGCTACTTAGAGAAACCATTAAACATTTCCAACTGCAACAACAGGACAAATAAAACATATAAAATATCTAAACGAATCAGTTAAACAGACACCGACTCCTACTTAACGCACATGGTTTTTGGGACAAAAATTAATTAATTACCTGTCACTGACATTCAATATGACTGCCAATCACGATTTACAAATACTTGCGCACACGTCTACACGAGGAATACTGCTGCACGGCAGACGGCAAATGCTCGTAACTATGAAAAGCCACTTAAAGGGCCAACTCACACAGAAATTTGGTGACAACCAGAACAACAACATTTTTTATTTTATTATAGACGAATAGCAGCCACTAAACCAAAACTATTTTGAAATGGCCTAAAACAACAATTTTACCACTAAGAGCTTTAAATTTAAAACTTTAAGGCGAAAACTATTGGGAAAAATATATGGGACTCCATAAAGTATATATATTCTGGATTCTTATGAATAGCCATGACGATTGAGCGATGTCCGTCTCTGCGTCTGTCTGTACATGACATCGGTTTTTCCAAGCCCCTGATGGACTAGAAATGAATATTAATAGAATGGTATAGTATAATTTAGATACTTCCGAAATACGCTTCCACAGCTGGGAAGCCTACACATATTTCTCGATGCAAAATTAATACCCAACACCAATTATTTCTTGTTTGTTTGTAAATTAAAACTATTTTATGCTTTGGGAAGCCTCAACTGTCTATTGAAAACTAAAAAATATTGAAACTTTTTCCAGGGATGGGAAATTGATTTTTTTTTTGCTCATTCAGTATTTTGCAGTACATGAAGCAACTAAAATGTTTAAGAACAGCTTTAGACATCATGAAGATTTGAATTGTAAAAAAAAAAAGACTTTAAATTAAAATTTCGTTTCCAGGTGTGGGATATTGATTTTTTTCTATTCATATAAGTAACCAAAAGTGCAACTGACGTTGTTTTTTCTACTTTTTTTTTAACTATAACTATTTTACAATTTAGAAAGAACATAATGGGTACCTAAAAATATATGTAACGCCAGACGTACGTTGGTGGAGGGTATACAAGATTCGTCACAGCCGAATACTGTACTTTTACTTGTTATTTATTTAGTAAAAAAAAAGCAAATTCCTTTTGATAATATTTTAAAGCGAATCTAATAAATAGCAAATTTGAGGTTAAGATATAAATAGGCTTAAAGCTCAAAGTTTTTATTTATTTTATCTTTTTTTTACTGAATTTTATTGATGCCAAGTAAAAAATATAAGCATTCATAATGGAGGATGACGTTGGGTAAATATCCACCTCCAACACGTCGTCAGATTTCCTGCTTTTTCACAACATTTTTAATCAAAATTTGCATCATATCTTCGTTTATCTCGTCAATGCCGGAGCTCCGATTGCCAACTTCCAGAGCATCAGTTATTCGTGTTCTATTTTACATCACCCTGGTCTTTTAAATGATCCCACAAGAAATAATACAGCGGCCTTAAAACACAAGAAAGAGGTGGCATCAAGGTGGCTTAAGCCGTTTAAAACTTTTGAAGCTGATAGCGTTTCAAAGCGCGTTCATGAACTTGGAAATCCTGTGAGTTTGAACCGATTGGAACCGGGAGATTTCAATATCTCAATTCTTTCTGAAATCAGAGGTTTTTGATGTCGACTTTTACCAATTGGGGCTACCAAAAATTGGATGTAATAGTTTGTTAACGCGGAGAATTCACCGGTGACGGCGTTGCCTAACTCATATTGAAGAATTCACTGGCCGATGATGCCACATGATCAGAAATCGCACCATGCGGCCTCTTTCTTTGGCTGTTATGGTCTTTTGAGGACTATTAATAATTTTTTGGGTTCCATCTGCGATATTTTTTTTTTAAATGCCGTCTCATCACTGGAGATGATTTTGTTGAAATATTCGTTGTTGTCATTCAGTCTTTCAAGCAGCTAATTCGCAAACATTCAACGCAAATAATAGTCGGCCGGTTTTTATTCTTGAACGAGTTAAATTTTTTAAAGGTGTAGATGAAGATCTTTGAGCAAAATATTGCTCAGAGGGCCTCCGTTAATCCCCCATTGTTACGAACAACGGCACATTGATATTTAAGGATCATCTTCAACACTTTGCAGTACAGCAGCACTGTTTCCATCACTACGGCCACTGCGCGCATAGACGACAGCAATACCCCGGGAGCCTCGAACTTAGTGATTAAAATCTGCTCGTATTTCACAAAATGATGCAGTAAAATTTTCTCTATTTCGATGGCAAATTTCCACAATAAAATTTATTTTTTCAAAGAAATTGAGTTCCATTTTAAAAATTTCCCATCTTTTTGCTAAATAAGCGTTCAAAAAATGACAATTTAATTCCGGGAATGTCATCACTTGGCAGCCAATTTACTTCCTAACCTCAAATTTGCCCCCTATATACTTTTAATTTAAGTGACTTTTTCCTACTCTACGGGCACCATTTTCTAATACATTTATGTTGCCTGAATAACATTCTCGCGTTGAGGTTTCAGTGCATTTAAATTTAAAGCTTTTTCCGAGATTTTATTGTCCAAAAATATATTGAACATCTTTCGATTTCAGTTTAGCAATTCCTATTTCCCTGATATAAATAAAATTGAATACCAGCGTGCAGCTGTTTTGGCTTTAATTTCTATTTGGTAAATTGTCACTGTATTGAAGTGTGTCCGTATATGTGACATCCCTAAGTACCTCAATTTATTTATGCGCAAGCGTTTGTATCTGTGTGTGTTAATGTATTTCAGTTTGTCAATAGAAGGAATTGTAATTTTCTTGCGTTAATTAGACAACTTATGCCACTGACACCTTAAGACTGCTTGTTTTCATCTTGACATTCTGTTTCTTTCGGTTGTTATCGCCTTTAGCTTTTGTTGTTGTTATACTTGTAGTAGTAGTTGTTGTTGTTGTTTCTAATATTATTGCCACTTTTGACATCAACAACAGCATCATCATACACTTGTGCTCGCTTGTGTTGATGCTGTTGCTTTTATTATGCAAATTATGCTGAAAATCATTTTGTAATTTGTTGTACGTGATAGAGCTTTAATATTTCGACATTAATTACAAATGAATTTTGATATTTGAATATTATTAATACTGTTGTCATTGTTGTTGTCATTTATTATGGCAGTGCAACACTATTCTTATATCGAAGGACATGAGACATTAACAAAACAAAACAAAACGAAAACTCTTAATGTATTCAACGAAACAAATAGTGAATTTAATTTCAAGGAGAAAGTGGAACTTGAAATTCTTAAATACATTGACCATAAATTAAAAGGATAATGACTAAAATAGAAATTAATTTATCATTCTAAGCTGGATGGCATTCTTTTCAACTCTAATTTATTTTGAGAGTAGCAAAAAGAAAAGAAGGATATATTGTGACCAAATTGTTTTATCGAAACGAAGTTATTTGCAATATTAACAGGATTTATTTTTGTATTAAATTTACAATTGGAAATTAGCAATGAAATATCGTCCACGTGAATTTCCCTGCGCTAACAAACCCTGACAACCGATTATTGGTGGCCACAACCGGTAAAAGTTGACATCAGTGACCTCCGATTTCAGCAAGACTTGAGATATTTAAATCTCCGGGTTCCAATCGGTTCAAATTCACAGGATTTCCAAGTTCATGAACCTTCTTTGGAACGCTATCAGTTTCAAAAGTTTTAAACGCCTTAAGCCACATTCCCGGCCAAACAATTCAGTTGATGCAACCTCTTTCTTGTGTTTTAAGGCCGCTGTATTATTTCTTTTGAAATCATTTAAAAGACCAGGGTGATATAAAACAGAAC
This sequence comes from Linnaemya vulpina, assembly GCA_963675445.1. Classification (NCBI taxonomy): domain Eukaryota; kingdom Metazoa; phylum Arthropoda; class Insecta; order Diptera; family Tachinidae; genus Linnaemya; species Linnaemya vulpina. Next base: position 11,514,529 of record OY776279.1, read on the forward strand.
ACGAATAACTGATGCTCTGGAAGTTGGCAATCGTAGATCCGGCATTGACGAGATAAACGAAGATATGAAGCAAACTTTGATTGAAAATGTTGTGAAAAAGGAGGACATCTAACGACGTGTTGGAGAGGGATAGATTTCATTATTAATCCATATATTTTTACTCGGCATCAATAAAATTGCGTTAAAAAAAACTGTGAGCTGTAAGTCAATTTATTTCCTAGCCTTTAATGGGCCAATTTTTGCATTAAAATGATAAAGGACTTCTAGCTTCCAGAAATTAAGGACATGCACGACATGTGCTACCAACAGAATAGTGTCACTTGCCACTCAGCCTACGTAACAATAGCCCGTTTGTTCGAGAAATACAATGGCCGTGCTATCTCACGTAGTGATGCTGCTAATTGATCGCCACGATCAAGTGATTTGACATCGTTGCACTTTTTTCTTTGGGGATAGTTAAAAGAACAACTCAAGACTTAAAGGATTAATAAACTCTACATATTCACGATATTGAATCTTAATTATGACATAAAAGTCTTTGGAAATATGGACCATCGGTTAGAGATGTGCTGCCGAAGCCGTGGCCACAACAATTGTCACAAGTCCTTCTTATCAAAATGAAATATATTGAAACAATTCTCTGCGATATTTTCCTTTTATTTGCATTTAACCTCATGCATTATGGATGGGGCCACCCTTCACATCGTGTATAAAAGTTATCATGGTTTTGGCAAAGAACTATTTTTGTCTATAAGTTTTTTAGTAATTCAAGTGGAACGTCACACAACATTACAAGTCATTAACGTATTAAAGGCAGTAGTAACTCATACAAAATGTCCAGCTAATGATTTGAAAATTAAAAGAGGTCTTAATAAATAAAACAAAATAAAAAGCCAAACAAATTAAAAGGATACACTCGCTGAAGTCATGCAAAGGACGTGCTGGCGTAATTCAAACCAAAATAGTTTACAGAAGAGCTAAATTTCGTACTTCATTCTTGTGCACTCCGTTCAGTCCAGTCATGCAAACGGCTACTGAGTTTCAAATTAGACGTTATCGAACAAACGCTGGCCATCGATGAATAAACAAATTATTTATTTTAACAATCAACATGACCAAACAAAAAATTATATTACAAATAACGAGAAAAAAACGGAAATAAATTAAAACGCAACAGCGGTCATGCCGTCGAATAATAAACGGTATGAAAATAAATGAATTTCATGGATACATTTAATTTATTTTCTTTTAAACTCTGGCCAAGAATAAAAGCGACCCCCAGACATTAGAAGCGATGATATGCAAATAGCACTTGAAGCCAATTTAGTTTGAAGTTTAATATCAGGATAATAGGCTGTTTCCTGCATGAGTTGTCAATTACAAATACGAGTCCTTCAAATATCGTGTTGGTTTGCAAATCCAAAAGTGGAAAGAGAAAAAAAATACTGAAGTCATGCTAAAAGCAATAAAAATTAAAAGTAGCGAATAAGTGAATGAGGCGGCAGCCACTAAATGGCGATTTTTGTGAGGGCATGTTGTTTTGATTTGGTAAAATTATACCGAAATATATTTCAAAAATCCAAAAAAGATTTCTAAGGAAAATGATTTGCAAGCGATGGAAATGGATGATGGATTTTAGGAATTCGCCTTCAAACGCTGTAATTATTTCCTGCTACAAGAAACACAAAATAATGTGTATTTTACATTCCAGCCATTTATTTGGCCTTCTTTTTATTTATTTAGGAAATATTTTTTAGTTATTTCCATCGTGTATAAAATGTTTAATCAGAAAATTGACCGAAGAAAAGAACGCCAGCCAAATACACCCGCGATTGAAGCACTTTTGTCGATTAGGGGAACCCCTATTTCGGGCATGTTTCTTCCCGGTTTTGATTTCCTCTGCAGCTCTAGTCAACAGTCCACTTTTGTTGTGTGTATTCATTCCTTGAAGTTCAAGGCTTAAAATAAAAAATTTTTTTCGTTAACACCGGGAACCCACTTCATCCTCTCGAAGAAAAATTCTCGTCATGCAAAAGAAAAGGGTGACTATTCCCACGCAGCCGTCTAACTTAAGAAGAAATAAATCTGGACCTGAAATTCCGGAGACACCAGCGAATACATAAAATGGCGGTAAAAGAAGATTTTGTCATACAAAAAAAGTTATGGAAAACGACTTCAAGGTCATGCTAGTTTTAACCGCTGAGCGATCGTTAACTGGTTCTTGCGCTGTTCTATTCTTTTGATTGTGATTGATCTAGTTTTCGATTTCTATAAAAGAATCGGGAGCATTACCTGATCAGTTATATAATTTCAGAGTTTAAAAAAGAAAATCATTTATTTTTCGAATTTATTCTTTCCCGATATCTCACGAACGGTTGAAACGATTTTGACCCGGTTTAAGGTGATCGACGTGGTTTGTATATGTCAAGAGTTGATTCGATCGGTCCAACTTGCCTCAAAAATGCCTCATAGTCCTGAGGCCACTATATATTCGCAGTTATTTTTTCCATAAAATTTAATAAATAAATTAAAATCGTCAAGATTTCAGTCGTTTAAAAAAATTATTCTTTCAAAAACGCTTTGAAAAACTGTCTTTTCTTTAAGGTTTTTTGAAATATTTTTAAGTCCACCGACTCCATTCAAATTCACTGGAAACTTGAGCTCAGGAATGCTTTTAAAAGCGCTGCTAGTTTAGCTCGTTTCGGTTAAGACGTTCAACAGAGTGTCACACACACAAACACACTCACACATACAAACAGACAAACATAGATAGTGGCACCATCTCAAAATTAGGCAGGAACGGTTCCTAGGGACTCAAAACGCCGAGATCTGATGGGGTCTGAGTTTTTGCAAGACGAAGATAAACCAATAACTTTCCGATTTTTTTAAATTTTCAAGTTGAAAACGTTGAACCTGCAACTTCTGCATTTTATACTCTGACGAATATAAAATGGACCAGGCAGTTCATATGCAAATTTGTTTCAAAATTAACAGGTCTTATAACGAAATCAAATATAAAAGTGGTCGCATGGGGTTAAATCCCATTACCCTGGTGACCAATTCACATAAAATTTTTTGTAATAATTTCCTCTGAGAATTGTTGCTGTCATAAATCATTTGTGTCACGCGTGACTTCATCTTGCTAAATCTAGGAGTTGTCGAGTACCATGCCCTTCCATAGTGCCCAAAAAAACTTAATTATCATGTGCCTACACCGAATGCCGGTCTCATCTCACAAAAAGCAAGACCCTGACCGCAATCAACACGACAGAATTGTTTGTGGTGCGGTTTTTTTTAATGAAGAATTTCGGAGTCCGGAATTTTGAATCTTTTTGTATTCATGAGGCCGTTTAAATGAACATGAGCTTGATTGGAGAACACGACTTTTTCCAAAACAGATTCTTGACTTCACTTTTCTTTCGTCACTATTGAACGTATCGCTTACGCTTTCCAGGGTCCTTTGGCTTGAACTCCTGAATAAAATTAATTTATAAAACGATTTGTGTGCAAAAGAAGTTGGAGCAGGTGCAGAAGGATGCCTAATTAATGTCTTAGGGTTTTCGGCGACACTCTCTTTTAGAGTAGAAATTTTTGCAAGAAATCGACCGATAAGTTGACTGAACAGGAGTCGTATTGACGATACTGTTGCTTCAAATTTGTGAAACAGCATTCGAATGGTTCACATGTTAGATGTACTTTTCGGATCTGGGAATTCGTCGAAGCTTGCAGCGCCATCGGGAGATGTTTCAAAATTTGTATAACAAATTTTCACAATTAAAACCAGTTGTTCATTCGTTAATTATTTTAATTATTTTTTGGTCTGGGACGAACTTTCCAGGGAAGATTCCGACACATGCAGTGCATTAAGCCAGAACAAGAAAGGAGACGATGCTGTCAAGAGGACACATGACAGAAAAAATCGGATTATAAGGAATTTTGTTGCAGCTGCACTTTTTTTACATCGTCGGCGATATTTTTGCTGCAGATACCGATACAAAATTATGCAGTATGCTGGTATTTTAGCACACGACGGTGTTAATCGCTGTGGGAGAAGGTCAGTCACCAGTGCTATACCGTCTCCATTCAGACAAGTCGACAGCAATTATCATAATCTTGCACTGATTTCGATCAGGCGTCCCACTGGGGATCTGAAGCATCATATTTTTGTCTTCACTACTTCAGTTGGAAAAAAAAAATTTTATAAATTAACACCGAATTTCATGAGACCGCTCTTACTGAGCCACTCTTTAATGCAAAACTAGACGTTTTAATAATGCCAACACTCGGTTCACTTTCACAAAAAACAGTTAATTGAGACATGGACTATTATGAACAACAGAATTACCAGACCCGTGGGAACACAATCATCAAAGAATAATTCAACGAATTATATTGTAACAAAATCAGCCAAATTCGGGATAAAAATTAATAAAATTGTCTCAATATCGGGATATATCATTCAAAGCAGATTTACCCGGTTCGAAGCTTGAGAGAAACTGGCAATTTAATCAAGTGATTAATAATATTTTGGTTCCACAATATCTGGGGCCAAATTACCGCACTTCATAGCGATCCAATTTTTCATAAAAATTTCACTAAAATTTCGATTGATATTGATATTGAAACCAAAATGTTATTGTAAATTGAATTCTTTATCATAATATAATTTTGTGCTATACAAAGTCGCCACCTCTGTCTCCTGCTATAAAAATAATTATTGACAATGAAGCATTAAACACATTAACGACAGCAGGCTACAGACTACAACTTGTCTAAAATAGAATACATGCGCGTATATGAGAATGATTATTTCTAATGCAACAGGCAACACGGTTGTTGTTCCTGCTGGGCTTGTGGTTGTAGCCGAATTGAACTGATTTCTAGTTTGGCGAGCGACAATGAGTAGATGCAGTGTTGCCAGTATAATATAAATAAATTCAATTATAGTAAACTTGAATATATTTTGTTTTATTATACAAAAGGACACAACAAACTATATTTCCAAGCTAATGAAATGATTTCTTGTCATATACTATGGACTTTAAATATATATTATTGGAATAACATTATTTGACAGTATTACATACATGAAAGCGGCTACTCTGGCGTATGAAGAGAAATCTACTGCAAGCAACAACACATGGTTATTGATTTGGTGGTGTTGTTCTAAAAATAATTAAGTAGTTGACTGCGAGGCGACGATTGTAGTCGGTATTCGTGTAGCCTGCTGTCGTTATTGTGTTTAATGCCTTACCCTTTAAAAAAGTTTCATATTTAATTCGGTTTTTTTTTTGCTTTGTGGGAGTTAACCAACAATAATTAGAAGTTTTAGGCATAACAAATTTTTGTGTACATATTTAGAGATAATTTTATGAAAAGGTCAAAATGTAATACGAAACACAAACAATCACACAACGTACGGTTGAAGTTATACTTTTGGAGTTAAAAAAAAATATTAAATCCACAAAAAAAATAGCAACCATTTAACCTGCGGAATACACAACAATCAATGTTGGTCAATATTTGCCAGCTGTTAAAAACGTACACACACGTGGAGTGAGTGGACAAATACACGGGCACACACAAAAGCAAATAAAATTTAGTAACAAAAAAACACACACACACTCACATATTTCAACGAAGGACTCTACAAGTCTGCATGTGTGTTGCAAGTCAAAATGGTTGTATAAAAGTCAAAACAAACTCTCTTTATTTTTGTAAAAATAAAAAATTTAAGAAAATAAATAAGAATTTAAAAGTTGAAATAGAATCACACACACACACACGCTCTCTCTATATCCTTGTTTATATGGGAGCACAACTCGCACATCAAAGACACAAAATTTCCAATTTCATATCGAATGTGAGTGTGTGTGTCTAACAGGATGAATGATTGAAGTTTCAAGTGCCAAAAATAACCACCTTGACTTTTGATCACCTTCACTGATGCCCATCAAAATTATTCTTTTATTTTTGGGATAATTTCATTTTCATTTTTCGTTCTTGTTTTCCTTTTCACGCTCGTCTGTTTGATTTCGTGCTTTACAAACAGTTTAACAATTTAAGCTGCAAAATCCTGACGCTGTTTAAATGATAAGATTTTTTTTTTTTATCATTTTTGTGTGCACGTAGTGGTGACTCAAACTCATAGATACTGACAGTATAGATGTGTTGAAAATTGTACTAAAATGTTGGTCTTAAAATTATGCTTTAAACTTATTTGGCTACCCACTTGAATTATAAACTTCTTTGCTGTTTTATTATTTATTCCTTCAAATTAAAGATTTTTTTTTTATTTTATTTTAAAATCTATTTGCTTTTTAGGAATAATTTAACCTTTTATTTAAGTTCGATTGAAAAAAATTTATTGGCCACATAAGGTTCCACGTAGTAATTAAACGCTTAAGAGACCCCGTTAGTCAGGATCTTTTTTTTAAATATGTTTTTACAAATTCCAAAAAGAATCTAAATTAAAAACAAATAACATTAATTTCTCTCAGTTAATGAAACTAAAGTTGATTAGAGCTAAATATTAGTAACCGCAAATTACTAAATAAAAAATATGTTGCGCTAATTGAATGAAAAACTCCATTGACAACAACAACATGAATAAAAAATCTATAAATTTAAATACATAAAAAATAACGCAGCATGTAAACAAGCACAAGCCAACACTTGTGTGTTGGCAAGCCATGCTAACGAAATGCTTTTTACGTATTATATATGACGCAAGGCAATATATTAATCGTGTTAACCCATTAGCGACTGCTGTACTACGACACAAGTTCTTTTTAAAATTAAAATTGTGTAAAAGAAATGTTTCGCCTTGACAACTTCATTGAAAGCTCATATCACAAAGTCCTAGTCCCCCATGATTTGTGAAAATTAATTAATTTTGAATTAATAACTACCTGACTTTTTGTTTTGTATTAAATCCTGATGGGGTAATTGTTCGAAAAGTGTTTTTAGCTCATCAGGATGTGATAGATATTCCAAAGCACAAGGAAAAGTTAATACTAGTATTATATATATATATATATATATATATATATATATGATTGTACCATTTTTATTACCAAAAAGGACATGATAACTCTTTCAAAACGACGCCAACAAATCAATAATCATGAGTTGTTGCTTGTAGTAGAATTCTCTTCAAACGCCAGTGTAGCCGCTTTCATACATTTAAAACCCTTAGATAGTGTTATTCCAATAAAATGTATGACAAGACATCATTTGATTAGCTTGTATAATAAAGTAGTTTATTTTCAAGTCTGCAATAATTGACTTTATTTATAATTTATTATAATATAAAAAGAGCATGGACAACAACCAGTAGTCGTGTTGCCTGTAGTAGTAAAAATAATCATTCTGTATTTTTGACAAGTTGTAGTCTGTAGTCTGCTGTCGTCATTGTGTTTAATGCTTTACTGGAAAATATATGCCCAAAGCTTTAAAACGGCGAAGCAAAGTTCGAATTCCCTGGCTACTGGTTTTTTAATGTTTTCTTAAAAATTTTTTTATTTTATAAAAAATTGTTGCAACTCAAAAAGTTAATGCCAAAAGAAGCTGTATATAATTATTCATCTGCCAGCTGTTTCGTTAATTTTTGCTCAAAAAGAGTTGTCAACTCTGTTTCACAACACGTCTAAATAGTCTTCAATAAGTCTTGAAACATATTGGCCCTTTAAAATACATCCGCAGGTTTTGGCCTTTTTGCTTCAAAGTTACGAATGAAAATAATTCCATTTAAATTTGAAAAGCACACAAGCACACTTTCTATGCCGATAGAAAATATTAGACAAGTTCAAGAGCAGCATTATTTTATAAAAAAAATCGAAATTTCACAATTCCACATCCCTGCAAATATATGAAATTCACACAAAATAATAACTGAAGGAATTTGTATTTTTGTTTTTGCAAGCAGGCGTGCGAGCATGTGTGCAGTTGAATTAGACAAGAATTTTTTTGCCATTCGAATTCTCTACTCATTTTCCCAGCCACACACAACACACATAAATTTATATATATGAAATGCCATACGCAATTGGTTCTAGTCGTTGGCTATTTATGAATACAACCCAACAGAATGCACAACTTTTGCAAATCGTAATAATAGTGAGTCCCTGAAGGGACATCATTAAACCAAATAATGCAATCGACAGTTCATTTTATAAACAGTAGCACTGGTCGAATATATTTATCCATATTATTTGGGCATAACATCTCTGGCATGGCATTTACAGGCTCTGCCCCACAACAGCTGTTATTGTTTGAGGTGTGCTTGGAACACAACTACGCTGGATTGCGAATTCATTTGCTCTACGAATTCTCTGTTTTCGAAAATTCATATAAATATTTATTTGCTATAATAACATTTAATATATGAACACCCTGTCCAAAGAACTTTCGCATATGATTTGGCCCCAAAAATCCCATAATTGGAAATGCTTTTGTAAATAACAAACTAAAACAGTCAACAAATACAAAAACCATTTTGATCATTCAAATGCTCGTCGCATGGCAACAAACACAACAGTAGTTGGTATTAGTGATTTCCCTTATGCATGTGTATGTGTGTATAAGTGTAGGTGTATTTGTGGATGAGTGCTTGTGTTTATAAACAACAAACAAATGCAAATATCAAATATCTCAGGACACTTACTTTTCCGTACATGATTTTTTTATCCTTTTTTTGCTTGCAACTGTAAATATCTGATGGTCATGCATGTATTGGAATTGCTTAAAGCACTAACACAAATACAATTTATTAACTCATACATAATAATCCGTAATCCTGTACGATGCTCGCAATTTGATTTAGAAGGCAAGTGAATTTGTAACAGATTGTAGGCAACTTGAAATGGCAAAATGATGGCTGGCTAAAATCAACAAACAAACGGACAGACGAACAAACTTTCAGTTGCTCCCTCGTTTGTTTTCAAGTGCATTCCAACATATTAAATCGTCACAGATTTACAATATCAACAAACGGAAAGTCAAACAAATAAAATTAAATGCAACTGGATGTTATTGTGTGCAATCAGTTGGCTTTTGATAAACATTCTGGAGAATTTCAGAACAAAGTTATGGAATAGAATAGAGGAATAATGACGTTATTAACTCGCAGTATGATCGGTGATATAAAACAGTCACATCCTTACGAGAACCGAATTACTTTCACACTCTACCGAAATGATATAATTTTTACCTTTTTAATTTTGTACTGATTCCTTTTTCCCCAAAAAACTTATCAAAAGTAGTAGAGATCAAATGAGGCAAAGTGATCGCTGACCTCTTGTCATGACTTTGATTTTTGTTTTAGACTTTTCACTTGTTGAAGTGGAAGTTTGAAATAAATATCTTGAGTTATTCCAAGAAGTGTTGGGTAAAGGTTCCCTGATGATCTGGCTTAGCCCCAGTGAAATGAGCTCAGGAACTAGCTAAAATCTGAATTTTTTAATAAAATTTTGGGAAAAAAGAATCAGCACGTAATTAAAATTAAAGAGGTTTATGAAACATTTTCTATCTATAAAAAATGAGTTGTGCGTAAGACATGACCTCAATATAAAATGTCAACGTTTTTTTTTAAATTGACAATTCAATTTTCCTGTAAAAAAACCAACTGTTGTATTTAACAATATTTTATTAGGCTATTGAGAAAATGATAACGATTTTTATTAACTGTTTTTAGTAGCAGAGACACAAAACAATTGTCTGGTGAAAATAATTTGTGTTTTTAATTAAAATTAACTTTGAAACTTTAAACAAAAATAAATTTTATTATCAGTTCAACTGAATAAGAAAAATTTTGAAAATTTACGATTTTATATAGCAACTTATTAAATTGAAAACCAAAGACATTTTTCGCTGTCAAATTCCTTTTTATTCAATGTTGTTTGATTATCATCGTCGTAGCATAGAAAATTATCGTCTCGATATACTCTTAAGTATATATCTTCATCATTATGAAATTTCAAAGTCCAATTCTCTGTATCCGTTGACTCCCAAAAAGTACTGAGTGTAACATTAAAGGTATTTTCCTCGTCATTAAAATCGAGGATATTTATTAAGCTGAGTACGGCCTTATGGTCATTATCCATATTATTTAGGATAGAAAAAGAATTTGCCAACCTGTTTAAAAGATATTCGATATCTGAATAGTAGTGGTATATTCTATGTTCAAGTTCGTCTTCGATAACATTATATAAGGAATTGTTGAAAACTTTTTGTAGGATTATGATGAAGAGGGTATCAGTAAACCGTTTGTCTTGCTTGTTACTTTCGAATACATCCATTATGGCATTCAGCAAAACTCCGGATTCAGCCCTTTGATCTTGATCTTGATATTTATCTATCAATTTACTAAAGATTTTAATAAGCGCTCTTTTTCCATTAGATTTGATGGTAATTTCTATTAAGGACTTGGCATCTTTCGTATTATTTCGTAAATCTTCAACTATTGCATTATAAATACTGTCTGCAATTTCGGATGTCTTCTCGTCAGGGACCTCCACTGATGTTCCGAATTTCAGCAAACAGCTCAAAATGGTGAGCAACACTAGTTTAGACGCCTTCATTTTAAAAATTAAACTGATGTGTTGATCTTATCGAAATGCTATTTATATCAAATATATATTATATCAACACATATTAAACTGAAAGGGATTATTCTTAATATAGTAGAAGATAAAAAGATTTTGTACAAAACAAACAATAATTTAATTAAAATAAAAAACATGAAAACTTAGTGAAGCTTTATTAGCGTCATAATTTGACATCATAAACTATTTCAAGTATTTCTGTTTTTGTGTTTGAAAAATGATGTACAAGATAAAGAGACACTAGAGTGGAATATTGTTGAAAACATTCAAGATAAAAAGATTTTGTGCAAAACAATTAATTCAATGACGATAATAGGCAAGACAACCAAATACTTTTTGTTTCTAATTAAACTCATTTTGTTAGCTTCCCGGTGGGAAAATTATTGGTTTATTCCGTTTTGAAATAATCAAGTTCTGATCAGATCTGCACATGTTGAGGTCCTAAGAAGCTTCCCCGACTTATTCGGAGAACCCGTCGCTTTATCCATATGTATGTGTTTGTGTGTGAATGTGTGTGTAAGCATGAGACCCGCCTACAGCTTTTCAATAACTAAATTGAATCAAACCAAACTGGTGCCTTTCTGAAGGCCATTTTGGAACTCAGATTTCTTATGGACTTGGACCGATTCAAGATATCTCACAAAAGCTTAGAAAAATAGGCAATTTAAAATTAATTTTTATTTTATCGAATAAACTTGCAACGATCGATTCAACAATCTAATCAACTTCTAACAATGAAGAAGCAGGTCGATCACCGTAAACCTGATCTAATTCGCTTGATCTGTTCGTTACGCTTCTTACGAACTTTCCTTATAACGAACCCTTTTCGCTAGTGCTAAGGAGTTCATTATAACCAAACTTTATTGAACATAAATAATGTATTTTTCTTTTCAGTAACTGACTGATGTGTGAACTTGTAGAGTCGAAAATATCAATTATAATTACATCTATTTTAATTCGAATTAGTTGTAGGGCCATCCAAGGAATTATTAAAGTAAAACGGTTTAAAGGAAAATATTCTGAAAAATTTTTTAGAATTTCAATAGCAGATAATGTAAAAGAAATGTAGAAGGTGTTTATCAAAAGAAATGACAAAAAGCATAAAAAATAAGACTTAAGCTTCGTTTAGACTATGCTAATATTTGTCCAAACACAACAAATAATGGTTTGGGCTAATAGTATGGTTTGTGACTAATGTTTGGGCATGCGTTTAGATTGCACTAATATTTGTTTAAATTTTATTTGCACAAATAACAGAAGATTTTGTGTCAGCCATGTTTGGTACAAATATTTGTATACCCCTTTACACTGCACTAATAATTTTATTTGTCCGGTATGTATGACAAACATCTGTCAAATAATGTTGTTGTTATGTTTATGAAATTCATCTGCTAAATAGTATCAAATTGTGTCTGTGAAGCAACGTGAAAAGTTAAAATGTTTAGTGACAGTGACATTGAAGACTTATTATTAATAACTGCTGGAGCTATAGCAGTTTCAGAAACCCAGCAAAAAGAAAAAAAGAAGATCCAGAAGAATGTGGGTTCGAGCTTGGGTGCAGCGTCGTAAAATGGAAGGATGTTGCCAAAAACTTCTAAAGGAACTACGTTCTGAAGAACCTTCGCAACATCACAAAATGTTGCCATGACATTTGTCGTTGTGTTGTTCGACAAAGGCGCAGATGATAGGACTGATTCTGTAAAAAAAAAGGTTTTCTGATGACAACAATATTAACAATTAATGAATGCATTCTCATTAGTTTACCTTCGCTTTCAGATAAAATATTTAAAAGCCATTCAACTTATTTAATTTTTTATATGTTAAGCACTGTCAAAAATAACTGTTGGTAACCCACATATCTACAATTATTTGTCGCTATTTGTTCCGTCAAAAATATTGTGAGAACAAACAAAATATCGAGCCAAATATTTGTTACGACCAGCTGACAAAGTGTTTACACTACGCAAAGTTTTATTCACAAACAAAGATTTTTTTAGCCAACAAACAGTCGAAAAATATTTGGTGGCTAACAAATTCGAGTGTTTACACTAGGACAAACAAAATTTTTATAGTTTTGCACAAATATTAGCACAGTCTAAACGCAGCTTTAGAAAACAACAACAGCAAACACATAATATTTTTCTTATATATTAAACTCGTGTTAATTATCTAAATTGCTTTCGCGTACCCAAATAATGTCAAAATCTATAGTTTTTATGATGATATTTTGGTCTGAAAATTATACGGTTGATAAGGGACAAAAAAATTTAAAACAGAATTTGTTATCTGGCTTTTTAAGTTTTGGAACAGTTCATGTTGCTACACAATTTATTTACCTGCAACTTGAATGAGAATATTATTTCTAACTTACACTTAGATCTGAATTAGTTTAAACTATTGGGGAGGGGTAAAATTTTAAAATTTTTACAAATATCAGTTTCAAATTACCAAAATCAAGTCATTCAAGCTTATATATTCCTTGAGGATGTGGATTCTAAGTGGAATATATAACAACCGCAATAAGATGGCGTAAGTATTTGGAAGATGATAAGACACGACAATTATTTATTCAGTCGCCAGGATAATGTCAGTATGATAAGAGTTGATATGGGGGACACTAAATATGAACATGATCCTGCATGTATTTGGAGTTTAGGCGACTGCTGAATTTTAATTAAAAACTCGAAATTAAAATTTGTTTCCATGGAAATACTTCTATCACATATTTTTAATGAAACTTTTATCAAAACTTTATATGTCCAACATTGTTTGTGCAATATATATTTAATAAAACGTTCAAATTGCTATTGAGAAATAACGCGTGAATAAATAACAATCAATTAATGCGTGAACATACAGCAGAGATGGACAGAATAGATTCTAGAATCTCATTTGTTAGTATTGAATCCGCTTTCTGCCAGTTGCAATGACTCAGTTGCATATTAACTCATTAAGTCAGTAGCTGCTGGTTCCTGGAATATTCGGAGGTTTAAAACGCAGTAGTTTTCACTATAAAAAAGTAACTTGAAAACTTTTTATCTCAGATTTGTCAAATGATGTATTTGAATGGAATGGGAATTGCCGTTTTATACCTCTTTAATCTTTATTTTCGTGCTGATTCTTTTTTCCCAAAATTTTATTAAAAGATTCAAAGTGATCAATTGAGGGGTTTCAGCTAGTTCCTGAGCGCATTTCCCTGGGGCTAAGCCAAATCATCAGGGAACCTTTACCCAACATTTCTTGGAATAACTGAAGATAATTATTTCAAACTTCCACTTCAACAAGTGAAAAGTCTAAAACAAAAATCAAGGTCATAACAAGAACTCACTGATCCCTTTGCCTTTTTTAATTTCTTACGTTTTTATTCTAAAATTGCTTGACTTTTTGCAACTCTAATTGTAGTTGTTGATTTTTGCATATTTCGTTACACGGCATTGCCTTCCAAGAGGGTAAATATCTATTTGGCAACACAGGTGCGATGTCACAAAATGCCCCACTGTGTTTCCATTCGTTTAATGGGATTTAAAAGAAATCGAAAGCACGTCAAGCGCACTGTTGCAATAAAACGTTGTCTAGAACCAACACATGAAGTCGTTGCATATGAAATAATATTTAAGGGTGTCCTTGTTAAAAGGATAAGGGCAGTATGTGGTACTTAAGCTTTCCCTGTGGCTCCAAAATAAAGAAATTTCCATGCAAAACCCATTCGCTTCGTATTTTTTATTTATGTTTCGTTGAGCGTGCTTTCTTTTGTTTCCCTAACATTTGCTGCAGGGCACACCCTTGTTCCTGCAGCATTGAAGCTCTTAAAATCGCATGCACCATCAACCAGCCATGATCGATGCTCATTTAAATGCATTTATAATATGACTCCAGAGAACCCAGAGCCAACCAATACAAACAACAACAAGTGACAAAATGCAATACGGCATTCCAAACGGGTTACGACAATTTTATTCAATTGCTGCTACCACTACATCCCCCCCTTTACCATTTTTATAAAATAGGATTGCAAGTATGTGCACACAACCAACTTGGGGAGCATTCAGATGAGTTCCTAAAACTAAATTGCCAAATAATTCTACTCACTTACATATTTAATACTTTGACTGACTATAAATTTGTCCTTCCAGAAGGATACCAAAAGATTGGTCAACTAATAACTCCATGAAATTGTACTTGTGGGAATATTCAATAAGCAACAGTAACGATTGTTGTTGGTTTCGTTGCAAAATGATAAACATTAAGGAAACTGTTTGCTCAGGTTTTCGGTTTTGTTCGCACAAAAAAAAGGATGTTTAAATCTGCATTTGAATTTGATAATCCTTAAAGTTGATATCTAAGATGTTAATGTTAATATATATAAACATTATGCGCCATTATATTGTGAGTGTAGTGGTGCAAAGCGTCAATCAAAGACTAACGAATATAATTTAAAAGAGTTTAAAGGGACGACTGAAGTCGGAAAAAGTTGAATCGTACTGCGTCAAGTCATATTTATAATAAATGTGTTTGTAAATGTGAGTGTTCATGTGTGGGTGTGTGTGTGTGTGTGACCCGCTTTTAGGCCGCTTTAATAGGTAGTAGCGTTCCTGAAAGATCCATCAAACTTTCATTTTCTGTAAATTGAGAGCGATACCACGAAATGAACTTCCAGAGATCGCAAGAAAACTAAAAAAATTTTTTATTGTTCCAAAATGTTTTTAACTCAGAAAGACATGAAAAATATTCCAAAGTACCAGGCAAAGTCACCACCAATTGTATATATTTAATATACACAGCAAAGCACAACAGCTGTTTTCGAAAGCCGCTACATTTTCATTATCGTTATATGAATTGTTTGCAAAATATTACGACTTAAGAAGTCTGTAAAAATGCAATTAAATTGCGATTTAAAATAAATATTTTTTTTGTATTTTACATAATTTTTGTTTTATTAATTTATTAGACGCCATCCATCCTCTTCCTTTTAATGAACTTCATCTTTTTAGCATTTTAATTCTTATTAACAATTTAATAATTCATAATTCGAAATTGCAATGAACTCTACAAGCCGGAGAAGCGAAACACAAAGGAAAATAATAGCGAACGAAGCTCCACTGGATAAATATTTTCTATCGACTGTCAATCCCATTACAGTCAAACAGTGGGACGAGAAAAAGAATTTGAATAAAACAGGAGAATGTCTTTAGCAAACAGTCTTAAGTTAGTAAATATCAATTAAAATATTAATTTGATATGAAAAGAGTTACCTGAAATGCTTTCATAATTATTTTAGACAGCAAAGACCCAAACCAAAAGTGCTAGAAGAGGCTATTTAGCGAAAACGAGCACTGTTAAGTCATGCTTTAGACCAGTGTTACGCACCACTACATAAACACATTTTCAATGTACTATTTGTAGCAGCGAAACAACTGAACAGGGTTGGAAAAGCCTATAATGTTTACTTTTCATATGGATTGAAATTTTACAACAATTCAACACATAAAGTTTATTATTATTTTATTTCGACAGAAAATTATTTCTTCTAATTCGCCAATTATAATCTAGGAATATATATTATTTAAAAAAATTAAAATTAAATCATCAAATAACATCGTAAAAAATAATGAAAGCGGCACCACTGACGATTGTACACGTTTCTACTACACACACACAATAACTCATCATGATTGATTTGGTTGTTGTTGTTGTTTTCAAAATAGTTCAGTAGCTGGCTTCACAGCGCGAATTGTCGCTTAACGGCATTTGCAGTTATTGTAGCCAGCAGCCTGCTGTGGTGAATGTGTTTAATGTCTGTATGAATTTAGATCTCCTGAAAAATATAACCCTTTCGAACCGGCAAATTTCAAAGAAAGAAAATACATTTTTCAAAGTGTTTTTTTTTTTAGAAAAACTTTTTACACAAACTTATCAGCTCTTGACGTATAAAAACCACATCGATTAACCTAACCCGGCTCATAATGGGTTATTGCTTTTGTGAGATATCGTTAACGAAATAACGACATTTTTTGTTTTTTTTCTTTAAATTCCGAATTTATATATCCGATTTATACATCACTCACCGTTTATCATGGGAGAATCGGTTGATTTGAAAATTACAACAACAACGCTTCAGTTCGACGAGGTCGAAATCGTGCAATAGCACAAGAACCAAAGCATATATATACAATTTATAATTTTGTGTTTCTTTTTTTCTTATGCACTTCTCAGTTTGTTTCTTAAAGTTTGTGCACAAGCCAAAACGTCTTGTTACATTTAGAGTTGTGCTGGGAAGACAACTAGGACCAAAGAGTAACTTTTTAAGAGTGAAATATAATACGGTTCGTCCCACAGTAACTCTCATAGTGTTGCTCAAATGCGTTGAGCTGTTTAAAACAAAAGACACGGTGCGCTACACATCCCAACCGACTTTTTTTTTTTTTTTGTAAAAAAGAAGAAAAACATATTAAAGATGTGTAGGTTTGTATATGAAAGTGTTGGTGAATGTGTCTGAATTAGCTTGTGGATTTGTGCTGGTGTTTGTGTGCGTGCGCTGGGTGTGCAAATTATGGTTTAACACCTCATTGAACTTTTATGTTGCTCTTTGTGTGGCTCAAATGTTTTTGTGTTTGTGGTTTAAGGGCTTTAACAATTTCTTTAAGTTTCTTTTTTCCCATTTTTATTCAAATTAGGGATCTGTTTTTATGCGTAAATTATAATTTCTTTTCTTTTGCAAAAGCTTTTGCGTTACTTCTTTTACTTCCTACAAGAAAAAGAAACTTTTTACCAACTTTCTTCTTTTATGTCTTGGAAATTTAATTTTAATCTTTTTGTTTTTTGGCTTTGTTACATCAAAAGTGTGGATGCATGTTTGATTGTGTTTGAGGATAAAGTTAATTATGAATATGAGTTTGTATTAGTTCTTGTCTATTTCATCCAGCTAATTTTCTCTAGTATTGAAATGTTTGCGGTTTATGGCGGGTGTGAAATAGAGAAAACTTAATTTATGCCAATTTAAAATTAGATTAATTATTTTTGAATAAAAAAAAATGTTAATATTTTTTGATGAGGTTTTTAATAACGTCAAGTTTAGTGATGCACACGGGGACTGTAATGTTAATATAAAAAAGTATTTAACAAAATGGGTGAATGAATCAAAAACTATTGTTTTCTATTCTACACGGAATTTTGGCTCCCATAATATTTTAATTTTCCTCTAAGAAAAAACCTCTATTCAAATGAGCAATAAAAGGTTTTCTAACTTCATGGATCATCTGTTTAAAATAAAGAAAACTATCAGTTCATAGTGAATGACCAAATCTCTTAAGGGGGTTTGCCAACCCGTCAGTAAACCAATAAATTGATTATTGTTTTCAGAATAAAATAATTAGCGACTGTTAAGAAAATATTGTAAATTATTTTCCCATTCACGCATTAAACACAACAACGACAGCAGACTACAGACTACAACTTGTCAAAAATAGAAAACATGGGCGTATATAAGAACGATTATATTTACTACTACAGGCAACAGGGCTACTGGTTGTTGTCCGTGCTGTTTTTGTGGTTGTAGTCAAATTAAACTGATTTCTATTTTGGTGAGCGACAATGAGTCGATGCACTGTTGCCAGTGTAATACAAATAAATTTAATTATTGTAACCTTGAAAATATACTGTTTTATTATACAAGAAGATATAAGAAACTATATTTCCCAGCTAATGAAATGATTTCCTGTCATATTTTGTGGACTTTAAATTTTATTTAAATGGAATAATACCATTTAAGAGTATTAAATATGTGAAAGCGGCTACACTGGCGTTTGAAGAGAATTCTACTACAAACAACAACACATGGTTACTGATTCGACACCTTTTCAAAATAATTCAGTAGCTGACTACGAGGCGACGATTGTAGCCAAGGGCTTTTGTATTCGGTGTCCGTGTAGCCTGCTGTCGTTATTGTGTTTAAGGTTTGACTTTAAAAAATCAATACGCTGTTACTTAGAATTTGCTTACATTTCAATTCTATTCGTTTGCAAAGTTAAAAATTAAAATATTTTGGCTTTTTATTTATAAAATGAATTTTATTTATAAAACAGCCGAGCACACACTGACAGTGATTCGTGTAGTGGTTTTGTAATATATATACATTTTCATAAATCACTTACCTGCCTTTTGGAGGGATCTTTTCTAATGCAGCAAAACTATTTAGACAGAATATCCTGAGAGGCTTATTGTTTAACTTGAAGGACACACTTAAACAAGTGTGAACTTTGTGTTGTTTCACCTGCAACAGAGATTAAAAGCATTTATCAATCAATTAACCAAAAAATATTGAAACAAAATTAATGTGAATTTAAAAATAGGATTCGTACAGGATCGGAAGCACATAAATGAAATTAGTGGGGAAAGTGGAAATTTGAAGCACCATACTTTTACTGTTTTATGAAGCAACATATTTGTAGTATGTATTAATAACATAAAATGAAATTGAATATGCAAATAAAAAAGTCCCTAACAAGTAAATATGCTATATTCGGCTGAGCCGAATCTTACAGACCCTTCACCAACGTAAGTCTGGCGTTACATATATTTAAGTAGCAATTTTACTCTTCCTAAATTATAAAATGCTTTCAGTTAGCAAAAATAAACAAAAACAACGTCAGTTGCATTTTTAATAACTTTTATGAATGGAAAAAAAATAAATTTCCCATCCCTGGAAACGAAATTTGAATTTTTTTATTATTTTTTTTACCGATGCATCTCTTCATGATGTGTAAAGCGGTATTATTTAAGAAAAACTTGAAACTTTTAAGCATTTTAGTTATTAATTGTACTACAAAATACTGAATGTGCCAAAAAGAAATTTTAAATTTCCCTCTCTGGATAAAAATTTTATTTTTTAGTTTTTAATAGATAATTAAGGCTTCCCAAAGCATGAAATAGTTTCAATTTACTTACAAACAAATAAATAATAGGTTATTTGTATTAATTTTGCGTCGAGAAATAGCTCTTGAACCATAATTCGGATACCTCTTCTTAAGATCATTTCCAATCCATCAGTCCAAAAACGAAGTCTCTAGCTCTTCTGGGGGCGTGGGAAACCGACTACACGTACAGACAGAAGGACAATCGACTTCGCTACTCATGAAAATTCAGATAATATATTCTTAATGGTGTCCTAAATTAATATCCAAGATATTACACTCGCCATGACAATCTTTTAAATCCCCTTTCACTTCTTTGTGAAGGATATAAAAAATAAGTTCACATGTGGGTGTTTCCACTGACCGGTTAACCGAAACCTGAACTCATATTGAGTGGTTTGTTTCACTCCAAGAGATGATATTTAAAATATTATTTTAATCCCTATTGAAGCCTTTATCAAGCCTTGAAAAACAAAACACGAATTTATCCAATAAAATCATAAAATATCTACTGGGCAAATTCATATCCTTTTATAAATTGCAACTTTAGAAAAATTAAAAAATAAAATAAAATTTACAAACACGCTTCACATGAGGGCGAAACGTAATCGAGTGTAAAAGTGCTCAAGAAATTATTGAAACACATTTAATAAATTGTTTGCTCTTAAAGAGTCCTTTTTTTTGTGTAGGATCAAACGAATAAATAAATAATGCGTGAATATCCAACCAGAATTAATAGTCAGCAAATAAATTTAAACAAAAATTGGCCGCATATTTGCAAATGGATTGATTATTTCTAAAAAATATTTGGGGAATAAACAATAGAAACGTTTTATAGAAATAAATAAAAACGAAATTCATTTGAAAGTTTTCCCAGCCAATCTATTAAATACACCAGGACATTGTTTATTAACCAACACAGTAATGCAACTTTCAACAAATCAAATTTAATAAATAAATTTTGGGGAACATGAAAATTTAATTTCCTACTAAAATGGGAAATACTTCCCCACTTCGCATGATTATCCTGCGCGATGAGAATTTCCTTCACCATCAATCAGTCTATCAAATGCAAGCAAAAGTTGCAGTATTTTAGGCTGATACATGGACAAGAGCTCCTCTAAATACATCCCACAGGATGTATTTGAGTTCGCTAGAGTGAACACCTGCTCCTGAACATGAGACCATAAGACATCCATCAGTAAAGATTAACTCGTTCACATTAACTGCCCAGTGAAGTTTTTTTAAATGTCTTTCTTCTCTTCTTGGATTTGGGGGGCATTTGAAATTCCCTAATATTTTATATAAAATCTTTCGATAAAGTAAAATTTCTTTAATAAAAATTTCAAATGGAAGAAGTTACCACAAACTGAAGCAATTCGACACTCATATTTTATTTGCCTGTTTGGTCATTTAAATCCCAAGGATTCGTGTCCTTCCTATGTATATTCTGCTATAAAAATATAGCCTTAACGGGAAAGAAAATATATATAAAATTTAATAAAATCTTAAACCGCCACTCGTTATAATACGTTCAATGATCCCTGTAAATTTAGTTCAATTCCGATCAAGGATAACTCTACCTCGAAAAAGTTGTTTTCCCAAAAAAAAAGAAAGAGCAGCAAAATTTTTAAATTCCTTACTTATTTTAGCAACTAAATAAGTATATTTTTTAATATAATTTATTTTTATATTTATTAGTAAAAGTGTCTTTTATTAAAATTTTGTTAATTTCCAAAACTCGGTTTATCTGTTTATGGCCACGCTCGCAACACTATGCGACGTGAGATAACACAGCTATAGAATTTTTCACACAAAACGGCCAATGTTTCATTGACTGTGTGGCAGCGTACGGTCCACACCGTCAATTTCTGGCCAAAAGAAGTCCCATTGTCTTCCCGTTTGAGCGAACACTCTTCACGGCAACTGCTTCGCTGACCTCATTTCCGAAGAAGTACAGCCCGATGACGCCGCCAGCCTATAAATCGCACCAAACAGTCACTCGGCTTTATAACAATCATTTGTGGATTCCCATTTTTTCACACGCAGCAATTTCGCTTGTTAGTGAATCCAGTGAAGTGAAAGTGTACCTCGTCGCTGAGGATAATTTTCTTTGTAAAGCCACGTTTAACTTGAGGAATTTCAAATCGAACGTCTACTGGCACTACTCCCTCATCCCACAACCTGGTTTTCTACGTCTGTCGCAATGCATCGAATACTTGGAGGTGATCCCCTGGAGTGCTGGTCCAAGAGAAGGAAGAAGAATTTACTTTTGTCTTTTCAAACCAACCACTCGTCATATTGACGACGCTTTCAATGGTTATGAAATTTCACCCCGTGAGTCCATCGAACCTTTAAAGGGATGTTTAATTGTTGGACACGACAACGAGTCGAGTTTCACGGGTCTTCTGCCATACTGTCGCGCAAAATGACAGTATTTTTCGAAGGACGAACTGGTCGGGGTCTTCATATCCTATACTGACGGTTTGCGTTGAAATTGTCTCACAATTCTTTAAATTGTGGACACTCTTGGCCGTTTATACTGAATAAAAAATAAATCGAGAAGTCCAGAAGCCAATTTTACCAACATTTTTTTTTTTTTTTTTTTCACTTCGCATATTATGCTGACAAAAAAAGATCACGAACCAGGCGAAATACATTTTTATTTGAACACCCGTTTTCGTTCGGCTTCAACATTTCTAACCCGCTGAATTTTACTTCCCCATGGCTGAATTTTCCATGCACTGAAACAAAGAAATGCCGAGTTAATTGGGGCAAGAAACTTTGCGTTAAGGCGGAACTCACAATTAATCTCGGGTGTTATGGTTGGGGCACCCTTTATAAGAGAAATAATTTGAGCGTTTAAAAAGTACTTTTTAGAATAAAAACTTTTCACAAGTTATTTTCAATCAGCCACAGTGGAATAAATGTAACGCTTATCAAATTAAATCTGAAGGATATTAAAAGTCGGTTTTAATGAACAGACAGTTTGAAAATGTCCTTGTGATCAATATTTTTTAATTTTCAACTTTTATCATTCAGTGAGTATTTTCTTTTTTGTTAGCACTTTTTAAAAGGCTTCAACGGATGTGATATCAGTTTCTATTTGCATTGATTTTATTAGGAAAACGAATACGAGAATTGTATCAAACCGGTGATAACACAACTAGTTTTCTTCGTGTGCTATTTTATCCACTTTTCGCTCCATATTCCGTCGTACATTATGGTCTGACCACCCTTTATTTACATACTGTAATTTAAACCTCTTTAATTTTTATATTCGTGCTGATTCTCTTTTCCCAAAATCTTACTAAAAAATTCAAAGTGATCAATTGAGGGCTTTTAGCTGGTTCTTATGCGCATTTCACTGGGGCTAATTCAGATCGTCAGGGAACCTTTAACCAACATTTCTTGAAATAACTCAAGATGTTTATTTCAAGCGTCCACTGCATTGAGTGAGAAGTGTAAAAGAAATATCAAAGTCATAACAAGAACTCACTGATTAATTGTCCTTTTTTTATTTTCTTACGGACTGTAATTTGTTCCTCAAAAAAATTAAATTATAATTCAACTGGATGCAAAGGATTTACTTCAAAGAAATTAGAACACGAAACTGATACTTTTGAGCTGCAGAACGACGAAAAGCACCTAAACAATAACCTAAAAATATTCACTAAACTTTAACAGCACCTCTAAGTTATACTTTTAAAAAGACAGATGCCGAAAATCTGTTTAAAAATTTAAATATTAAACCAAAAAGCGTAGACAATAAAAGGGACATTTAAGAACAAATTTGACAATTTAAGATTTCTTCCCTCATAAAACTTGGAATGAAAATTATAAAATTATCTGGCAACAAAAAAAAAGAATTAGAGAAAACAAACTCCCATCATTGGCTCCATTGTAATTTTTCACTTGGACGAGTGTAAAATTAAGTCATTAAATGAGTAGCAGTGAATGTTTGTCTATAAAAATAATGTGTTCATAACTACGACGTTTACACTGCACAGCCTTGGACCAGTGAATGTTGCGACTACTAGACTGCCACCGCCACTGCCGCACAGCAGCTGCTGTTACACATCCATCCACTCGTCTGTGGCTCATCAACTCTGCTGCAATGGGAAAATTATACGCGCACACATTCTAGTCAAAGAAAAAAAAGGAAATACTGTAGATTACAAAAGTATATTTAAATGCTTTTACTAAATAAAAATACATAAAAATGAGAACAAAAAACTAGTGAATACAATAAAAAAAAAAGACAACAAAATGAATTTCCATACAATAAACACAACCACGCGTAACATTTACAGCCATCAATGGCCATCATCAAAATTATATAGAACCGCAACGAACAACATTTCACAGCATTTGCCCCCTCAACCCCTCCCCTACAACATTTTACTAAATACTACAGCAGCAATTTTCTCAAAAAGCTTTGAAGGTTGTGGCCAACAGGCCAAACGTGTGCGTGGACGTGGACGTGTACATGTAACTAATTCGCAGCAGAAACTGTAGCCGTGGCAGTTTTAGAAACAACTTTAAATGCGGTTATATTTATATATAAATGGGCGTGCTACATCAGGAGGCAGGGCACTGGCAGTAAAACATACTCTGCTGACTCTAGTCAAGGTGATTCTTAGTTGAATTTTATTTAAATTACAGTTTGTTACACTTTTGTTGTTGTTGTCGAAATTGGTGCAGCTTTTTTTTGCCTGTTTTTGGGGGCACTTTGTCGAACCGTGATGTTACAGTTTTCCTCAACACCACTAACTAATTTATTCTAATTGCCTCGGTGTGTGTGTGTGTGTGTGTGTGTGTGCAGAAGGGCATCTGCTACCCCCCTTTTCCCCAACCCCCCAATGTATGCGTAATTGCTGCGGATGCTTGCCGTGATGTGATGTGTTGTGTTGTGATGTGTTCTGTTGTGTTTTGTTTTGTTGTGTTATTTGTTTAGTTAGTGGTTGTGGCAATTTGTTGTGAAATATATTCGTGTGTGCTCGCACGGGGGAGCCGGGCAGGGAGAAAAAAAATTATAATAATAAATATAACGAGGAGCAATTTGAACTAGACCAACCTGCCATGGAAGTTATGTTGACAGCATGTTGCCAACATTTTTATGCTGCGGCATGTTTGAAGGCCAGACATGATGTACGACACAAAAGAAAAATAAACTTTCAGTGGTGGATGTCACCACGCGTATATTTTTCCTTTTTTTATAAATTAACAGTTTTCTATTTTGCATTAGAGGCAGTTAATTTTTAATTTGCAATTTAGCAGACTTCTTTCTGAAATTTACTGAAAACTGTTACAGTGGCTGCAACGTTGGAATACGGTAGTCATTATATGCCAGCCATGGCTGTTTATTCAATATCAATATTTATGTCCTGGTTGAATTGTATATCTCATGTGGAAGGATATAAGAAGATGAAGTGCTCGCAGGACTCGCACTGCACCGTTTATTTCGTGGGCCTTCAATTAAATTTTTTAAATTCAAAACACAGCAGACAGAAGATGTCTCAATGTCCTTCCAATACGGAAAGTCAAATCAAAGTCTACATTTAGTGGGAGCAGTTGGCTAAAAACACTGCCACCAGCATTAGTTTTTCTCATGCACCCGCGGGCTAAGCTTGGTGATGCAAAAAGGAGAATAATCAATAAATCACTTACAGGTGACCTCATCTCTATCTTCAAATAGGGCCGTGCGAATAGGCTTAAGTTTGATCCCAAGAAGACACAGTTTGGCTAGTGGACGTATTGAGGAATCAAAAGCTCTTGATGTTATTAGCATGAAAATTCAGGGTGTTGTCGCAAAAGGAACATTCAAAAGCTTCGGTTTCTTCAGATAATATAACTCCTACTTCACACCTTCTGATTTTCTTACGAAATACACCATTTACATCCGAGCGAAAGTGCAATTCAACTTCCATGGACAGGGCGTTGCTTCAAAGTCAAGTTTAAAGTTCCTCGATCGCGTAAAAGAGCGAGTGAAGAAGCTAAACGGTGAGAGTAGAGAAGCCTACTCCATTGAAGCACTGAAGCACTGAAGCATTGAGGCAACATGGGGTCCTACCGATACTATAACAAAATGAGAAGCTTCTCGCTCTTCACACAAGAAGCATTATTTTGTGGTCGAGTCGAATAGTTAAGGAGGACATCCCACGCACTACAGAGAAAATTCGTTCCATGACGGAAAGCTTCCTTGACCATACGAACGTAAGTGGAATATATTTCCTGCAGAAGTACTTCCTGTTGTGATTACAACAGTGTTTGCACAGGCACTACTCCCTTCCCTCAGCCTATTTTTCTAGTTCTGAGGCAAGGCGTGGCATTTGTGGGGGTCATGAACTGATTGGTGGTACAAGACAAAAAATAAATAAAAGAAAATAACAAAAAAATATGTAACCCACTAAGCCGATGGTCCAGGGATTGATCCTACAATAATGCATTAAACACATTCAGAACAGCAGACTACGGACTACAACCTGTCAAAAATAGAATACATGCGCGTATATGAGAATGATTATCAGGCAACATGGCTACTGGTTGTTTTCCATGCTGTTTTTGTGTGTTTGTAGTAAATTACACTAAAGCTGCAAACACAAAAACGACAGCAGGCTACACGAACAACGACTACAAAAGCCGTTAGCTACAATCGCCGCTTCGTAGTCAGCTACTTAATTATTTTCACAACGACACCACCAAATCAATAAGCATGAGTTATTGTTTGTGGTATAACACTCCTCATAGGCCAGTGTAGCCGCTTTCATATATTTAATACTCTTAAATAGTGTAATTCCAATAAAATAGATTTAAAGTCCACAGTATAGGACAAGAAATCATTTCATTAGCTTGGCAATAGGGTTTGTAATTTCTTTTGGTATAATAAAACAATATATTTTACAATAATTTCAAGTTTACAACGATTGAATTTATTTATGTTATACTGGCAAAACTGCATCTACTCATTGCCGCTTACCAAAATAGAAATTCGATTAATTTTACAACAACCACAAAAACAGCAGGGACAACAACCAGTAGACGTGTTGCCTGTAGTAGAAAAAATAATCATTCTCATATACGCCCATGTATTCTATTTTTGAAAAGTTGTAGTCTGTAGCCTGCTGTCGTTATTGTGTTTAATGCCTTAGTTAAAAATATGTACTCCCATTTCGCCGATATCGCTACTTATTATAATTATATTATTATATATATTACAAATTTCTAAATTTTATTTATTAGATCGAACAATAAGTTGCGATATCGGCGCACTGTCAGATAATATGCAACATCTTCTTTCGTCCTTAACTTTAAGTTGCATTAAAATATGTTTTTAAAAATTCATTTATTTCCAATTTAAATAAATTTTTTTTCAATATGCAACAAAAAAATTATTAACGTTTCAACTCCATTTCTTTTATCCATTCTAATTGTTATTCTATGAATTTCAATTCAGTTTCCTTTTTGTTCCCCCATTATTTCACTGACAGTTTTATTCGTTGGCAAAAAGTTAAAATAACTGAGATAAGCCGGACACTTCTGCCATGCAGCACAGTTTTGCCTTCAGAGTTCACACCTCTTGTTCTTTTCTTTTTTTTTACATTTCAAATTCTTAACAATTTTTAACTGATTTTTGCAAACTTATCTGTGATTTTCTCTACACAAACTGTCATAATATCTCCTTTCCTTTTTCTTGGCTAAAATAACACACAGATGGAAGGAAGAAAGAAGGAAAGGGAAAAACAGCTTTCAATAATGCTCTCTAGACTAGAATAATTGTTTTCGTACTTTACTGTATGTATGTGTGTGTGAGTGTGTGTGTGTGTGTGTGCGTGTGTTTTTTCCGAATATTAATATTCAATGAGTTGTAGTTGGCTTGTGCAAGGTGCACTGCAGTCTAAATCGGATAGTGTCTGTCTACTGGATATAGAGATTATGTTTTTAAGTTTATGTAAATCATTCTATTGAAAAAAAAATATATTAAAAGTTTAACATTTAAAAATCTGTAAAATAACAAGAGTTTTATTGGAATTTAAGTGGATTCCTCCTCTGCGGCAGAAGAGAAAAGATGAGATTGTCAGAGTTTATTTTGATTGTTTGGTTATTTTGAGCGGGTTTATTTTCCTTTAGTGGTGTGCGTAATAGACTCATTAACTCTTAAGGTACGCGCTCAGTTGACAAACATTTGCCCAAAGCAGCGTAATCTCGGGTTAAGTTGGGCAGCTGCCAAAAATCTCGCTGCGTTTAGTAGCCACTTTGGCGGCACCTCCACCTTCCCTTAGGTTGCAACAACGCTTAAATTATCGGGCCTATCCAACACCCTCTACACTTTCAAGGATTCCGCCGTGATTTCAGGATTGAGGAAAGAAACCAGCAGAACAAAAATCTACAAAATAGACGAGAGCATCAACTTTACAGCCGCCCCTTTCATGGCTGTTGTTGACTTTGCAACTGCACATAGAATTAAGGCATTAAACACAATAACGACAGCAGACTACAGACTACAACTAGTCAAAAATGGTATCCTTGAGCGTATATGAGAATGATTATTTTTAGTACTCCAGGCAACACGGCTACTGGTTGTTGTCCCTGCTGTTTTTGTGGTTGTAGTCAAATTAATCGAATTTCTATTTTGGTGAGCGACAATGAGTAGATGCAGTGTTGCCAGTATAATACAAATAAATTCAATTATTGTACACTTGAAAATGTGTTGTTTTATTATACAAAAACAAACAACAAACTATATTTCCCAGTTAATGAAATGGTTTGTTGTTGTAAATTGAGGACTTTCAATATATTTTATTGGAATAACTCAATTTAAGAGCGTTAAATATATGAAAGCGGCCACACTGGCGTATGAAGAGAATTCTACTACAAACAACAACTCATGGTTATTGATTTGGTGGCGTCGTTTTAAAAATAATTAAGTAGCTGGCTACCAGGCGACGATATTAGCCAAAGTTTTTTGTAGTCGGTGTTTGTGTAGCCTGCTGGCGTTATTGTATTAATGCTTAAGACCGAAGTCCGGCATGTCAGAAATCCGTAGCCAACATTTCTGATAATAAGCCATTCCTGATAATAAGCCAAAATAGCCACGTCGACTCTAATATCCGGCCACAGAGTAACCCAACACTAACGAAGGAAGCGCAAACTCTGTCAATAAATATACCAGGCCTCCGGTATCGGAGACCGTGGTACCAGTTTTGGTTTATTGGTCAAGCCTCGCAGGTCAGGTCAGTTTAGCCCTCTAAACCTGCCACCCGCTTATGCTTATTCTTTGTAGGCGTAGGCTAGGCTACTATTTAGTTTCTTACAGGCACACCCTTTACTCTGTTAATTGAGAGGTAGGAAAAAGCCATATAGTCTGTGGGTTATCCTAAAAAGAAACCTCGAAAACTGCGTAGACTTTTGCCCCGGTCTTCAGTGCAACAAGATGTGCAAGTCATCAAGTTGCCTATCGAAGTCCTATTTCGGACCCAAAATGTGCGGTTGGCAAACGTTTTCTTCAATAAAACAATTGTGGCCTGAATTGGGTGACATGTTACACAGTCTTATTGAAACCACAGGTTCCTCACATAATTGCTGTTAATTGCTGAGTTGAAAATTCAATTAAATCATGGCTACCGTTGTAGAGGCATTGATTGTAACATTCTGACCAGCCTCGTTTTTAGACGACGTTTTAGAAATACAGATTGATGATTCCACCAGCCCATGAAGCACAACAAACTATCAGTTTCTCTACATGTTACGGCGTCTCAACAAACATACACCTGGAATTTATTATCACCAGGAATATGGCAGGCAGTTTTATTTATTGACGCCTCTATTCAAACAATCGTGGACTCCATCGCTGAAAGAAGACACTTTTTTCGAACAAAAAAAAATATTTTTAAAAATAAATTTGCAGGCGTTGTTAGACGTCAGACTATTCATGTATAAATGCAAAGGCACCTTGAACATAAATCACTTGACAGCTGACAAAGTGACAGCTGCCAGTTAATTAACTGTTGCCAACTTGATGTTTTTTCATTATAAAAAACACTAAAATTTATATGCATCAGATTTAACTTTGAGATCAATGATATTATCATATGAAATTTTAGCTATGTGCGCAAAAAAATATATATTGAGAAGAGAGTAAAATATCGGCTTCCAAAATCGCCGATACCGATATGTAAGTAACGCCGATATATCGGTATCAATATCGGTTACATCTC
Source organism: Linnaemya vulpina (assembly GCA_963675445.1). Lineage (NCBI taxonomy): Eukaryota > Metazoa > Arthropoda > Insecta > Diptera > Tachinidae > Linnaemya > Linnaemya vulpina. Next base: position 11,544,259 of record OY776279.1, read on the forward strand.
TACTGGATAGCTTTCCCGAAATTTGCCACATCCTGCTGAAATTTAATCCTTCTCGAATTTCATTAACTATATCAAAATATTAACCCCAGCGCGAGACACAATTTTTTTCTTGGCAGGGCCCCGGGGTTAACATATAGTTCTCGCACGCGTTGCAAAGCAGCTGCAGTGAGAGGGCAATGCGTTGAAGGACGGGTGTATTCAAATTGATATACAACGAGTTTATTGTAGTTATTTTAATTTGGCTTGAGCCTTGATAACCAAAATGACACAAGTGGCTGCACTCAAGCTCAATTAATGCCCCACAATATCTGCTGTAGCCCAGCCAACCCACTACAACCAAGCGATTGATTTATTGATTTAAAGACATTTTTAATCCCCGCATACGAATCAATCATCAAGAGTGAAAATGTTAATATAAATTCAAACGGCGAACAATCCATTTCCTTTGTCCTATTCAAAAATACATCAAGCAGCCTTCTTAAAAGCGTATTAAGAAACCATTAGAAATAACAACAAAAAAAATAGAAAAGACACTTTAAAATCCAGTCATCTTCAACTTAAGACTACTCAACCAACCACTCATCTGCCATAATGCGATTTTCAAATCGCATTTAAATACAACATATTTAAATATAATTTCTTACGCTCCTTCTCCTTGTCCTTCGCTCTCAAGCACTACAATTTGCAAAGGGAAAAAAGGCCAAAATATCAAAACAGCAACAACAAAATTGAAGGAATATAAAAACGCAGATACGACATCTTTATTTCTCTCACAGCTGAAGACAAGTCGTTACATTTTAAGAGCTGAAAGCAACAAAAAGTGCTACAGAAAACAGAAAATAAAAAGAAATCCGATATTAAAAGAAAATTAAAACAACATTGAAATGCATTTAACATTTTTGCATAATTTAACTTGAGTGTAAACTAAACTAAACTAAGAAGCAAAAAAGTTTTGCTTGGCCAGAGGGAAACGCACAAACTTGTACATTGACAAACAGCCCAAAATAGAGCAGCTCGAGATGGCCAAAAACGGAATGGCAAAAGATGAGGCGACGTTTTGCATATAAATTGTACAATCAGGAGAGGTGAAAGCAAGCAAAAATGCAAACTGTAGGGAAATTTTCTATTCTGTAACATTTTTTTTTTTTTTTTTTGTTCTCAAAATCCTGGCGAAGAAAAGATATTAAAAACAAGAACTTAAAAAGACAACAGCACTCACTTTGTCAACAAAAAGTAGAAAATCCTTTAAAATAACAACATTTTCAAACTTCAAAAAAAAAAAAAAAAAAAAAAAAACAGGCTGACAAAACACCAGCCATAGTGCAGAGCATTTATCGAACTTTTTCTTCTTTCTATAGCGTCAGTAAAAGCGTGTTCAGGGAATATTTTTGCTATTAACGTTGACATGCATTCGCAAGGACGGACATCAAAGGTGTGTATGCAGAGGGAAAACTATTTTGGAAAATATTTATAATACTGATCCGGAAATATTGTTCATGGATTAGAGCAAATTCGCAGCTGAGCTTCTACTGTTGTCTTAATTCATTTGGAAATTATCGTAGAAAGAAGGAATTAATATTTTGTTGCAAAAACTATTAAGAAGAAAAAAGGTAACAAATAAAATAAACGGTGGGCAAATTTGAGGTTAGAAAATAAAAGCCCCTTAAAGTTACAATATATTAAGATCTGAGTTGCCAGTTTTTTATATTTTTTAGCAAAAAGTTGGGAAATTCTTTTAAGCCAGTCTCTCGATCAAATAATAATACGCCCAGATCAATTTAAATATCATGGTACTTAAAAAGAAAAATATATTAAACGGTGAGCAAATTTGAGGTTAGAAAGTAGATTGGCTGTCATATACATACCAAGAACTGTGCTGCCATATTTTTATATTTATGTTGGCAAAAATTTAATCTCAAAATGGCGAAAATTTTACTCAGGCTGAGACCGCTGTGCGTACTTTAATGTCTGAATTTGAGGCTTGCAGTACTGTTGCTGATAATAGAATAAAACAATATGTTCGTAGTGGCGCCGTGATGGAAACAGAGCCTCTGCGCTGCAGAGTGTTCAGAATGACCCTGCAATATATTAGCAAGGAAACGCCCTGAACGCAAATTGTCTGCCCTATAAGGACATAGCAACCGATTTTATCCGGCCATAATTTGCGAATGTTGACATCAGTGACCTTGGCGTAAGCAGGACGGCGCCACACAGCAGTCCCAACAAATCAGTAGTTGCATGAGAAATTTTCCACTCGCGTAATTTCTCCATTTTACGATGACAATTGGCTGCCTCCTTCTTATGATTTAAGGCTCGCAGGACTACTTTCTCTATGGCCCATTTGAAGGACAGTATTTATAAGAAGAAAACACCAACAACTGTCATTCTGAAAGATGAAATTCGGCTTTACATTCGAGAGGTAATAAAAATTTTGTTGCAAAAAGAGCGGGCGTCTGTCGGAGCGTTAAGGGTGAATATTTGCCCCTTATCATATTACACTATTAATCGTTAAGTCTTTACTTTACATTCGTAGCAATAGAATTGAATTTGTCCAAAAATAATTGTGTTTTCAAGCCACTTTACTTCCCAACCTTAAATCTGCCCACCCTGTACTATTATAAATTCGTTATTCTTTAAGTGATTTACGCCTAAAATTCAATAGGATACGACTTCTGGCATATGACCGCCACGACTGGCTCAGTCATAGCCTAATCTGGAGATTTAATTTTCTATTAATTTTCCCATTTTCTGTGGCCGTATGGCGGCAATAATACGACGAATGTTGTCCTCCAAGTGTTCAATTGTTTCAGGCCAGACTAGCGCCTTCCCATATCGCTATCGGAAATAGTATATCAGCGTTAAATCGTACGCTCTTGAAATATTATTCACTGTTCCGATATGTGAAACTATGCTGTTGCCAAACGTTTCCTTCAGTAAATCAATTGTGGCACGAATTGGGTGACATGTTGCTGCGTCTTATTGAAAGCTTTTCGCGATTATTATTCCTCAAGTGATTTGCGCCTAGAATTCAATAGGGGAACATTTTGTTTCAGTTTTATTTAACATTTAACTGGCGCCCAGCAGAGAATGTGTTCATACAAAAATGAAGAGCTGAATTTCCAATTTTTATTATGAAGCTTTAAGCACAATAACGACAGCAGGCTACACGAACACCGACAACAAAAGCTGTTGGCTACAATCGTTGCCTCGTCGTCAGCTACTGAATTATTTTTAAAACGACACCACCAAATCAATGACCATGAGTGGCTGTTTGTAAAAGAATTCTCTTCATACGCCAGTGTAGCCGCTTTCATATATTTAATACTCTTAAATAGTGTTATTCCAATAAAATATATTTAAAGTCAACGATAAATGACAAGAATTCCCTTCATTAGCTGGGATATAGAGATTGTTATTCGTTTTTGTATAATAAAAAAATATACTTTCAAGTTTACAATAATTGAATTTATTTATATTATACTGGCCACACTGCATCTACTAATTGTCGCTTATCAAAATAGAAATCAATTTAATTTGACTACAACCACAAAAACAGCAGTCGCCGTGTTGCCTGTAGTAGCAAATATAATCATTCTCACATACGCACATGGATTCTATTTTTGACAAGTTGTAGTCTGTAGCCTGCCGTCGTTATTGTGTTTAATGCCTGAATGAAAATTTTTCGCAATTGCTGCCACCGCTACCGATAGTATATTATTATGATTTTTTATAATTTTAAAAGGCTATAGAATGGGAGATTGAAAAGTTTAATAAACGGTTTATTCGGAATTTCCATAATTAATTTTTTCATGTGAATGAAGGGATTTCCCCTAATTCAGAAGCAAGTTCCACTTTGAAAGAGGCGCCTTCAATCACAAGTGCATACAAACGATGATGCGAACTCCCTGCTTAGGAGTCTGCTGCATGTCTGGAAGACTAGAGCAAAAGGTAGAGAAGGTGCGTGTAATTTATTCGCCGCTTTTGCAAACGCCCTATACAAAAAGTAGCTCTTGAATAACTTTCAGTCATGACTTTCTGCTTTCCACTATATTTTTGCTATAGATTTTTTAAGTCACTAAAAAGTTATGAGATCAGTAAACTGTTAGATTGTTCCCCTTAAAGAAAATCGGCAACAGATGAATACCCCCAGTTCACATATTCTTAACTCTCTGAAATAAAAAAAAAAAACAAAAACAGCACCTAGAAAATAATCTCATGCCAACGATGCTATTGTGTAGGGTGCAACAGCCATGAACCAAGCACTCGCAGTGCCAAAGAGAGCAAATAAAGGAAGTAATTTGCAATTTAATTACAACTAAATGGGCAATAGAAAAGAAATTAATTGTCCACGAAATGCAATTATGCCATCACAACAGCAGAAACTAGAGGACGATAGAAATGAAAAGATTGAAATTAAAAAGAATGACTAAATGGAATAAAAAAACAAAGGAACAGAAACGGTCATGGTTCGAGCTTAATTTCAAAAAGAAAAAACACAACAATAACAATATTACAATACGACCAACAGCACTGCAGTAACGACTTATGAAATTGTACAAATTGCAAAGCAACACGCCTTTTACACTCTTCTCCGCCATCTCCAGTCAAACGCAAATTCGAGCGAAAGAAATGGGATTAAGAGATAGAGAGAGAGAGAAAGAGAATGAAATGAAAATTGCGATTTACTTTGAACAATTTTCACTCACACACAAACGTGTGGAAAGAAAACTGAAAACGGATACAAACTATTTAATGCAACATCAAAGAAGAATATGAAATATATTTCAGATCGAGCAAAAGAGCAAAAAAACACTGAAAACAGTTGGAAACATTAAACATTTTTATCTATAATTGAGTACATATTTGATTTGTGCAAAAAGAAATCACTAATAAAACAAAATTATACGTTTTAAAAACTTAAAAAGACGAACGCAAAAGTTGTACAGACACGAAGAAAAAAGTTAATCAAGAGAAACGGCGAATTGTGTCAATGAAGAAATTTTATTTATTAGCAAAACTGAGCAGCTGCTGTTTACACTAAGAAAAACCCCGTTTCTTATTTAAATTTTATATATATTTTTTTTAATTTTCTTTCTTCTTAATTTAAAAAATTTCTTTCTACCGTCATTCTTCATACCGAGTAAATTTTTCTAAAGGCACACGTTTGTGATATTCCCTTAACAGACAGACAGTAAAAGAAGTTTTATAAGAAAAAAAATTGGAATTGTAGCGAATATAAATTGGTTGCTGGTCACGATTTTAGTGCTTTAGTTCCCGAAATGTGTTGGAAGGTAAATGCCATGAAACCAAGTGGATAACAAGCGAAACTTCCCTAGAACAATTTTATCTCTCCCAAATTATTAAATTTGTTTAATTCTATACTCTGGCAACACTGTTTACAAAAACCCATTCCTATTGAAAACGGTTTAGTGGTCATGTGAAAAAAAGTACTTTCTTGTGCATTTACAAAACACTCTTTTAAAAAAAAAGTACTTTCTTGTGAATTGAAACGTACTTTTTAAAAAAAGTACTTTCTCGTGTACCAAAACATACTTTTTTTAAAATTACTTTCTTGTAAATTAAAATAGGCTTTTGTAAAAATTTCTTGTCAATTTATAAAAATGTACACTCTTGTCAATTAAGACAGGCTTTTTAAAAAAAGTACACTCTTGTGAATAAAAGATATACGTTTTAAGAAAGTACTTTCTTGCGAATTAAAATATACTTGTTTAAAAAAGTACCTTCTTGTGAATTAAAACATACATTTTTAAAAAAGTACTTTTCTGTGAATAAAAGATATACATTTTTTAAAAAAGTACTATCTGGTGCATAAAAACATACCTTTTTTAAAAGTTCTTTCTTGTCAATACGAATTTCATATGAATTAAGACATACTTTTTCAAAAAAATACTTTCTGGTAAAATAAAACATACTTAAAAAAAGTACTTTCTTTTAAATTGAAAACAACTTAAAAAATACTCCCTTTTGACCTAAAAAATACTTTTTTCAAAAAAGTACTTTCTTGTGAATTGAAAATAAGATTTAAAAAAAAACACGCTCTCCTGACCTAAACTTTTTTTGGAAAGTACTTTCTTGCGATTTGAAAAATAATTTTTTGAAAAAGTACTTTTTTGTGAATCAAAACATAATTTTTGCAAATTACTACTTTTTTTGTAAATTAAAAGTGCTTTTGTAAAAAAGTACTTTCTCCTGAACTAAAAATTCACTTTTTTGTCGATTTGTAAATATGTCCTTTTTTTCAATTAAGACATTTTGTTTTAAAAAGTACCTTCTTGTGAATTAAAACAAATTTTTTTAAAACAGTTCTTTCTTTGCGAATTAAAGATATACATTTTCAAAAAAGTACTTTCTGATGAATAAAAACATACCTCTTTAAAAAGTACTTTCGTGTAAATTAAAAAAATACGCTCTTCAAAAAATGTTTTGTAGTCAATTAAGACATACTTTTTCAAAAAAGTACTTTCTAATGAAATAAAACATACTTAAAAAAGTACTTTCTTGTAAATTGAAAATAACTTAAAAAAATACTCCCTTTTAACCTAAAACATACTTTTTTTTAAAAAGTACTTTCTTGTGAATTAAAACCTACTTTTGATTTAAAAAGAAGTACTTTTTTGTCAATGAAAAATACTCTTCTGAAAAAGTACTTTCTTTTGAAATAAAGTGTCCTCTTTTGAATGTATTTTCTTGTGAATTAAAACATACTTTTTCAAAAAAATACTTTCTCGTGTACGAAAACACGCTCTTTTAAAATATTATTTTCTTAGGAGCTGGTTCTAAAAAAATCCCTTTAAAATTAAAGACTTTTTCAAAAAAGTACTTTCCTTACAAAAATATATTTCTACAAATTTCTTTATCAAAAAGTTTATATTTTAAGAAATATTTACAACTCCTAAAAGTATGTTGCAAAAAGTTTTATATCCAAAACTTATGTATTCCGAAGTCGTATTTTCAGAAAAGTTCCACTTACAAAAGTACCATTTTAAGGAAGCAAAAAGTCCTTATTAACATACGGAATATTAAAAAAAAAAGATCTTTTAGATAAGTACTTTTTAAAAAAAAAGTACCATTTGCAAAAAGTACCAAATTATTCTTCCAAGAATATCAGCGACAACAGCTATTGACTCTCACGCCACAGCTTCGATATATTTGCGTGCACTCACTATCAGTTTCACGAACTTTAACAATAAACTTGCATACGTGGGCCATTGTTGGTCCTTCTCTGGGACCAACATTTTTATGACATTTTCGTACAATTTCCGATCAATTGTATTTATAATTGTATATATATTTGCTGCTATCTATTCGAAACATTTATATTCTTTTCTTTGTAGTTGTTGTATTTAAGTAGATATTTATTTGAAATTAAAATAATTTCCTTAACCCTCCACCTGTTCCAGAAATCTTTTAGATAAACAAGAAATAACTCCTAAACGTTTTACTAAAGCCTTATATTCTTGTGTTTTATTTGAGGGAAATTGTTGGCTAATTAGCATAAAGCAAAGTGCTCTTAACGTTTATTTTATTTAGTCATTTCTTTCCCTCTCTCCCTCTCTCACATTCTCTCTCTGTCTCTCTGCCATTGTGTTTACAGTTATTTTAACTCTGTTTAAATAATCTTTTTTGCTGTTGTAAACGTGTTCTTTTTAGCAGTGCTTTTACCTGAACGTTGTAACGACGGCGGCTCAGGAAACGCTGATAATCAAATCGAAAACAAAAGAGAAATAATAGAATTAAAGTGAATTGCACTCAAATCGTTTTAGTCAAATTGAATAGGTAAATAATTAAACACAATTACGATTTTATCACATGGGAAACAGCCGAATGCTATTAACAACAGAGTTTGCATTTCGTTCTTCAGTAGTTTTGGTCCTATTCATAATAATTTATTAAGGCTTAATACAGAACAAAGTGCAGGCAATTGGTGGAGATAAAAAAAATATATATAAAATGGAAATAATATAAAAAGTTTTCAGAGAATTATCTCAACATATTTTATTACAATAGAAGGGTTTATTAAAATTAAATGTGAAACAAAACATCGGCCAAAAGCTCGTCACGGCAGCGGGGGTTCATATTTTCAATGACTCTGAGGCAGAATTGAGTTCCCTTGTCCTTACAGCAGCAGAATTATCTCTTACTTTAGCTTTTCAATGATCAACACTTTATTTAATAACTTGAAATGAAAAAGTCCAGCGATGTCAAACCACATGATTGAGGTGGCGAATACACATCACCTCGACGCACAGTATCGTGATTTCATATCACGATGAGTGGCCAAAAATAGAATGAGTCATCACAAAGTGATGGAATTGGATACACATGATTTATTTGTCAAAATGTAGCCACAATCACAGTTTGGTCATTTAAATTCAAAGGATTCGAATCCTTTCCATATTCCCTGAAATTTAAAATCGCCGTGGGAAAAGGGAGAAAAATAAAACTTAATGAAATTTCGAACAGACACTCGTTAAAATACGTTGAATAATCTCTGTCAGTTTCATTCAATTCCGATCAAGGAGTTGTTCACCTCAAGAAAGTCCTTTTCCAAAAAAGAAAATTTTCAAAAAAAAAGAAAAGAAATTTTAAAATTTCGTCTGCTAAAAAGTTATTATTTAAATTTAATTTATTTTTAAATCTTTTAGTAAAAGTGTCTTTTATTAAAATTTTGTTAATTTCCAAAACTCGATTTATCTGTTTATGACCACGCTCGCAACACTGTGCGACATGAGATAACACGGCTATTGAGCTTTTCACACAAAACGGCCGTTGTTTCGTTGCCTCTGTGGCAAATGGCACCATCCTATCGGAGCCACATGTTGTACAGGTCCACCACCTCAATTTCTGGTCACAAGAAGTCCCATTGTCTTCCCGCTTGAGCGAACACCATTCACGACAACTGCTTCGCTGACCTCATTTTCGAAGAAGTACGGCCCGATGACGCCGCCAGCCTATAAATCGCACCAAAGAGTCACTCGGCTTTATAACAATCACTCGTGGATTCCCATTTTTTCGCACGCAGCAATTTCGCTTGTTAGCGAATCCAGTGAAGTGAAAGTGAACCTCGTCACTGGGGATAATCTTCTTTGTAAAGCCACGTTTAACTTGAGGCATTTCAAATCGACTTGCATCATTTAAGCTTAAAATATTAAGCGCTGGCTTTTGCTAACGAAATAAAAAACCAGTTAAGAGAATGCTAATCAAAACAGTTTAACTTAAGGAATATACAACAAAATACGAAAAAAGTAAGAAAAGCAGAATATTACCAAACGGCAACACAGGAAAACTTAACAAAAGTGTGCAGCCATCGGTTTGAAACAATTCTCGTATTCTTTTTTCTAATGAAATTGCAACAAATGGAAACTGTTATCACATACACTTAAGTTATTTAATAAAAACAAAAATTAACACGAAGACTGATGCTGAAAGTGCTGCGGCTTTCGAAAGCACCTGTTCTGCTCTGCTGTGCAAGATGAATATATAAAACTGATGTTGACTTTCCCTGGTGCTTTGGGCTATCTGAATTAAAAGCACTTATCAGACCATTATCCTACCAAAAATTAACTGAATAAGATAAAAATTTATTTACAAATAAAATATTTAAAGTTTTAGGCAAAACAATTGAAAGCATAACATCAAGCAGCAGCAAGATCTAGAAACTCTAATAAATAAATTAACAACAAATCAATTTGAAATATGTGCCCGAACGGAATATAGCGACTGGAATAGGGTTAAGTTCTACCTTTGAAATATATATTTTTTGATATATTGAAATTTTTTCAAAACTTTATCTCTTTTCTCTTTAATAACGACAAACACAAAAGTAACATTTCAATAAATATTTTTCAAACTAGAAAATTGTTTGGCCAACAAACTAAATATTTCAACAACAAAAAAAGAAAAAAAAACCTAAAAGCCAAGCAAAAAGCAAATGTGGTTTCGGATAGAAAAAGTAACCACATAAATGGGCGTATATCTTCTGTTCTTTGGGTGTTTGAAACACACAAATCAAACTCTGCCGAACATTAAAAAACATGAAAAATAAAATTATATATTTTATAGAAAATTCTCCGTATTTGAACAGTTTCCTAAGCCAGTTCAATGTCGGCAAATACACCAAAAAGGAAAACTTTGCGGTTATTTTAGCACTCGCACAACAACATCTCATGCCTTTTTTTTTCTTTCTCTACATGGGTTTCATTGAGTCTTTATGTAGAAGCATCTATAAAATAAAAATTACAAGAAAAAAAATTTAAAAAACTATTAAGAAACTTTTTAATTTATACTTGAAGTTTTTTGCTCGACTGAAACCAACACAAACAAAAAGCCAAGTGCTGAAAAAGGGTGGCAACAATTCTGTCCACAAAAGCCCAGCAACACTCGCAGCGTAGCTGGTAACTAAAAACAAAAAAAAACAACAACAAAACCCCAGAAAACAATTTATGAAAATGTGAACAGGGAACAAGTGCATGTATGTTCTGGTGTTCTCCTTGTAGGGTCAACAAACATGATGTTTTTTATAATTTTATTTTGAATGTTTTCTTGTTGTTGCTGTAGCTGTTGCTGTTGCTGTTGTTGTTGATGTCGTTGTTGTACTCCTTCCTACCAAATGGAATTATTTTTGCTTCGGCCATATAACATAAATTGAGTGTAAAAGGCACAGGAATTTATGGTAAATTCTTGTTGGATAGTTTGTTAAAATATTTATTGATACGGCAAAAGAAATAGAAGGCAAAAACAAAACCCAAATTCAATAAGAAAAAACTTCAGCAGCACTTAAGGGATGCCATGAAGATGAAATATTTTAAATTTTGTTAAATTTATTGAAAGCAGCGTTGTCGGCGGCAGATTTCTTTTATTTATTAAAGAAAAGAGCAACGCTACTGATTGACCGACCGACTGACTGACTGACTGACTGACTGGCTGACTAACTGACTGATTCACAATCTTTTAGATCAGACCACAAAACCTAGAATATATAATTTTTGATTGTGGGTTGCTCTACCGGTTCAAAAATCCACTGAGAAGGAATTTTTGGAAACTCTACAATTCATGGTGACTACATTGTTGGTACTTTTCTTTGCATGTGAACCTTTACTTAAATTTGGTACTTTTTTGCACTCAACAACAATTAAAATTTCTGCAGATATCAGAAAACGTTTTATTTACATTTATTCCTCTAACAAGAATCTCTAATATGCGTTGGTACTTTTAAAAAAACGCTGTTTAAAGGTGTCAAATCGTACCACTTTGTGGTAGGTTTTTTTAGTAACAAAAACCTTTTGGGAAGTGAAAATTTGTAAAAATAAAATTTGGTACTTTTTTGTACTCCACACACTTGCCAAACTAAACTATACACCATAAAACTTTTCATAATATACCTTGGTACTTTTTGGAAATTCGCAGTTATAGGGGACAAAATAGTACTTCACTTCGGTATTTTGTTGGTAATAATAAAATTTAAAAATATTAAATTTGCTAGCTTTCGCACACTCCACACATTTGTTGAACAGAAAGCTGTACAGATCAGAAAGCTTTGGTACTTTTTTGCGAATTCGCAGCTATAAAGGATAAAATATTACCTCACTTCGGTACTTTTTTTTGGTAACAATAATATTTAAATATATTAAACTTAGTACTTTTTTGCACTCCGTACACTTACTAAACTATCGTACACACTGGAAAATTTCTTATAAAATGCTGTGGTACTTTTTGAAAACTCGCAATTATAATTGATAAAATAGTATCTTTTTCGGTACCTTTTTTACAATAATTAAACTTGTGTGGAAATATATCTAATAATAATTTTAATTACCGCAAAATAGTACTAATTTTTGGAAATTCTACAGCAAAGGGAATAAAAGGGGGCAAAAAGGGTAGAAAACGTAATTTCATATTTCGGAAACTAGAAGAGATGGAATAAAATTTTGAAAATCATATTAGTGATGCTCTAAAATAGTTCGACACATGTTAGGTACTTTTTTGATATAAATTACTTTAGAGGCGAATGGTACTTTTTTGCACTCCATATACTTTCTAAATTTTAGTATATATCTGTAAGCTTTTTAGTAGGTTTTATTCTTAGGATAGAAATATCGAATATAATTTGGTACTTTTTGAAAATTCGTAGTTATAGGGTTTAGTAGCATTAAACCATTCCATGCGATTGGGAAAGAAGGGCGATGGAATGGTACAATCGGAATTTTGTGTTTCGGACACTACATATTGCTACTATATGGGATGAGACGTGATTGGTACTTTTAGAGGGCAAAAAGGGGTAAAATGATATTTGTTATTTTCTTTACTCCATACAACTTCTAAAGTGTTATATGCTAAAAGCTTTTTAATGCGTTTCATTCTTCTGAAAAATACCGCGAATATTTGTTAGGGGTAAATTTTTACTCTACTTCGGTACTTTTGCTGTTAAACCCCATTTACTCAATTGAAAAAGTTTCTTTTCAGGAGGGAAAATTGTTTCAACAAAAAGTTTTTGAGAAGGTACTTTTTAACATGTTGTTTATAATATACAAATCCAAAAAAGTTCGTTACTATAGATATGCTTCATTTTACCATAGATATACAAAAGGTACTTTTCAGTACAACACTTATTGGAAAAAGTGTTTGTGCAGAAGGTACTTTTTTTTAAGTAGGTAGATTATAATATACAAACCGAAAAAAAGTACCAAATTAGAGTTTTGCCCATTACAAGTAGATATATTTTTTTAAGGTACTTTTCATTAAAGAAACTTATTTCAAATACTTTTGGCGGAAATGTACTTTTTGTAACAAACCGTAAAGAGAACCACAATAAGGTCTTGCCTTCTTTTGCCCATTAATTTTCAGAAGGTACTTTTCAGTAACGAAACTTATTTCAAAAAAAAACTTTTGTGGAAGAGATACTTTTTTAACAAATAATTTGTAATATATACAAATCGAAAAAAGTACCAAATTAAGACACATTTTTTTTTTCAAAAGGTACTTTTCAGTAACGAAACTTATTTCAAATATCTTTTGTGGACAAGGTACTTTCCTTAAAAAGTACATTATTTAATACAAATCGAAAAAAAGTACCAAATTAAGTTAAGTACCTACGATTAGAAATAGAAGAAAAGTACCAAACTTATGTTAAATTTATTTTCTAATATTCTTTGTTTAGTTATTGAATTCTAAATCGATTTATTGTGATTTCTTAGATATTTATTTTTGCGATTTAAACCCTTTTTGATCGCTTTCACTCCCTTGGGGTTTGTCTTGCTGGAAATCCTTTCTAAATGGACTTTTAAAGTTTTTAATTTTATTTATTTGAGCTGGCCGCTAATCAATTAGTCAGTCACTCAATAACGTTCCTCTTGTTTTGTATTTGTTAATGATGGCTAAAGGCCAGTCAGAATAATTTCCTTAATTATTTTTAATTAAGTAAAATTAGGCTCTTGGCTTCATGGTAACTCCTTTAAAATTTTTTAGTATTTTAATGTCTAAAAGAATGCTTCACAGCCATAAAAGTGTGTTTTCATTCATGCCCTCAACTCTCTCCCTCCCTCCCTCTCACTCTCTCTCTCTCTCTCTCTCTCTCTAGCATTAACTCAAACAGTTTCTTGTGGCATTCCTTGTCTAGAGGTAACGAAGTGTAAGATTTTTACCAAATACTCCAGCTGGTTCTAAATCTATTTGTATTTATATTATTATTAACTTTGAATTGTACTACACCTGGCAACTGCTTCCAATTTATCTTCTTTTTTTTTTGTTAGTGTTGGCGGTCAAACATCATCGTGCATTTGAAAACAACAGGAAGCTGAAAAGTGTTGCATTATAAATTTTGTTTGTAGTTGTGCCGTTGCATTTAGCTTTATGACAATTTTTTATTGACGCCATCATTATTTGCTCACGAAAAAAGGAAACACAACAACAGCAACAGAAAAAAAAATAACATTTGGAATAAAACTCATACTTGCGGAGGACAGGACCCTCGAAACACACACTACAACTGATTGTTATTAAACACACACTCTACCGTGCACAGTGTGACATTTTTTGTTGCTGCTGTCGATGTCTATTTTTTATCCTTTTCTCTTCTTTTTCGTCCTCTTTTTTTCTTTGTCATCCCATTCATATGTTGCTATTTATAATTTGTAGCAGACACATTAATCAAAAAATTGTTACTCATTGTTACTGCCTCAAACACACATTCGTCGTGTAGTTGCATTGCTGAAGCATTTATTTTATTGTTGCTGTTGATTGTGGTGGATTCGAAATAAAAACTCACAATATAAACGAGAAATTGCCAACGACTGAGTGTACAACAAGCGAAACAAAAACAACAACAACAAAAATACAAGTTCAGACAGACAACACGAATGCGTGCATTGTTTTGTATCCTTTTGAAAACAGAACCTAAAAGAATTTTTTCTAAATGCGAAATATTTTTCTTTTCGGAATTCAATTGTTATCGAGAGGACATTCAAATCAAACTATTCTTCACGTTCTCACTCAACTCAAATTTTCGGCCAATAAAGCGTAGCCACTAAATCTTTGTGTTAAGAACTGTTTCACACATGGACTTATTCATAGAATGCTAAAATTGTTTTTTTTTTTAACTTCCCGTTAGGAAAATTGTAAATTTTTAAAAATCGGTTTAACATCATTTTGGAAAACCAGAGTTTTCATGAGATTTTCACGTTTTGAGCTCCGAGACTAATTCTGAGAACCTGTCGCTGCTGGTTGCTGTCCATGCTAAACTAATTTCTATTTGCTAGAGCAAAAAAAAGCGAGTCCAGTGTTACCAGTGTCATACAGATACATTAAATTTTTATAAACTTTAAAATTATATTCTTTTATTATAACAGAAAGTCTAAAAAATTCTCTTTTTAGGCAAATCAAATTATTTCTTTTGGTTTTTGTATGGCTGAAATATTTTTGTGGAATAATATTAAAAAATAGAATGAAAGCGGCACCACTGACGTTTCTACTACACACACAATAACTCATCATGATTGTTTTGGTTGTTATCGTTTGCAAAATAATTCCGTAGCTGACGGCACAGCGACAATTGTCGCTTAACGGCATTTGCAGTGATTGTAGTCAGCAGCCTGTTGTGGTGAATGTGTTTACTGTCTGTATGAGTGTGTGTGTGTGTGAACCGCTGGAATATATTAAAACACTTTGATTAAGTTCTGGAAAGCATTCCTGAATTAAGGTGTCCTTAAATTTTAAATGACTAAATTAATAGAAAATTAAAACATTTTTGAAAGTGGGCTGTTCAGAATAACGTCGATCACCGTAAACCGGGTAAAAATGCGTTAATACGTTTGTGAGATATCGCAAAAGAAATTATTCGAAAGAAGTAATTTTTGTTTTTAAACTCCGAAATTATATATGTTGGAGTTGAACTTCTCGTTTCTTTTATAGTGATCGAAAGCCACATCAATAACTGCTTATTCCGTGTGAATCGGTTGATTGGAAAACTAAAATAATAAAGTTTTAGCTCGAAGAACTCAAACAAAACAGATTGACAAATTAATAAAAATCAAGAAATAACTTTTACTTTTTTTTTTAATAACAAATAAAAATTAAGATATAACTTTTATTTTTTGATCAAAAAATAAGAGTCAAGGAATATCCTTAATTTCCTGAGGAATGAATTGCAATCAAGAAATAGTTATTGTTTATGAATAAATCAAGAGAAATAAATATCTTTAGGTTTCTGAAGGAATAAATGGAAATTAAGAAATAACTTTTATTGTTTTGTCTAAAAAGAGAAGTCAAGATTGAATTTTATTTTTTATCTTAAAATAAAAGTCATAGAATAACTTTTATTTTCTGAGAAATAAACAAAACATACAAGAATTGCTTTTACTTTCCGGTCGAAGTTTTATTAGCAGACAAATAATTAAAAATCCATCAAAAATAACTTGATCAAAAAATTAAAATCATGGAATAACTTTTATTTTCTAATCGAAAATTAAAAGTAGGAAAAGAACTCTTATATTTTAGTGAACAAATAAAAATTAAGAAGTAACTTTTATATTCTTATCGAAAACACTTGTTGTAGCAAATTTTACTTCGGCGTCGTTTTTTATTTTATCGATAGAAATTTTTAATACACAATTTTCGATCGATATCAAGGGCCGTAATTTGCCCCCTGCTCTTTTAATACACGTCACGGTGTCAATTGCCGATCTCGATATTGTTCAGCGGCCAGAAGGTGTAGCGGCTTTTGAAAACATCTCTATCCTACTCTGCTGTGTAAGTTGTGTGCATTTTTTACTTTGCAAATCCCATCTAGATTGAGGGAATAAAGCAAAAAGGCGTAGATTAAAATTCAGGTGGGCATTTTAAATAGGAATCGCCTGAAGTGGGCCCCAAAGCTAATTGCCATGATATTTTTGGGATATATTTTTTTTTCAACTATTTTTCAAAACTCCAAATGTTTCATAGTTCTTAATAACATCAAAACAACTGCCGGATTTAATAAGGAGCGACACACTAGTTCTCAGCTGCAGCTGCCGGATATGGGAATAATCATTTCCGCTTTTGTTTTTGAACAATATTTTTTTATAAACGGTTCGAAATGGTTAACAGAGTCCAGGGATATATGAACGATGGACTGAATAGTCGGTAAATTTGGCTACAAGACCAGCAACAGGCTGCTATACTTTCGGACGGACATTTGAATCAGTTGATTGCACTACACTTGACACAAGAAAGGATCGCTTGACAGGAAGGGATTGGACCGGCTGCTTCTTCTCTTATGAGGTATTTCAGATATTCTTGACATATTTTCGAACCTCGTCATATGTTCAATAATTGTTGCTCGAAAACATGCACTGCATTTGGCCCCTGCACTGTGGGGAAAGTTAAGAAAAATTAACCTTACAGGTAAAAATTAAATTAAACAACTTTAAGCCTTCACAAAGTCGGATGTAAGTCATCGTATTTCCACTAAATGTCTAATGAAACCGATTGAATAGAATTACAGTCTCTAATTTTCAAACTTGATGGCTTTGAATTTTCTATAATCACCGATATTGTAGACCATAAAACTCAAATAAAATTTGATATTTTATATTGTTTAAGGCAACGGACGCAAGACCAAAAAGAACAGCACGAGGAAAACGTTTTCTAAATTTCCATAAACTTTGTGACGGCACTTCGCCTGAATATATAATTTTTGATTATAAAGGGTAAAATATTACCTTGCTTCGGTACTTTTTTGGTAATAATAATATTTAAAAATATTAAACTTGGTACTTTTTTGCACTCCGTACACTTACTAAACTATCGTACATACTGGAAAATTTCTTATAAAATGCTGTGGTACTTTTTGAAAGTTCGCAATTATAATTGATAAAATAGTACTTCTTTTCGGTACTTTTTTACAATAATTAAACTCGTGTGGAGATATATCTACTAATAATTTCATATTTCGAAAACTAGAAGAGATGGAATAAAAATTTCAAAAGCATAAAAATAATGCTCTAAAATAGTTCGACATATGTTAGGTACTTTTTTGATAAAGGTACTTTAGAGGCGAATGGTACTTTTTTGCACTCCCGACACTTTCTTAATTTTGGTATACAACTGTAAGCTTTTTAGTAGGTTTTATTCTTAGGATAGAAATATCGAATATAATTTGGTACTTTTTGAAAATTCGTAGTTATAGGGTTTAGTAGCATTAAACCATTCCATGCGATTGGGAAAGAAGGGCGATGGAATGGTGCAATCGGAATTTTGTGTTTCGGACACTACATATTGGTACTATATTGGACCATAAAACACAAACAAAATTTGATATATTATATTGTTTAAGGCAACGGACGCAAGACCAAAAATAACAGCACGCGGAAAAAGTTTTCTAAATTTCCATAAACTTTGTGACGGCACTTCGCCTGAAATAAACTTTTAAATATTTAAAATTTTAATTGTCGCAATTAAATTAAGAATGCAAACTTTCGATTCCTTCAAACATCTCTCGTCATATAATAAAGTGAAGTGGCAAAATAAAAAAAATAAAAAACGACTGTTCGCTTGTGTATGAGCGTTTATCATAAATAAAAATGTGTAAAAAAGCACATTAAAAAAGTGTATTTTTATGTTCATCAAGTGTTGAAGGTAATTTAAATGTCAACGGAAGTGTTGCGTTTTTCGTGCGTTTTTTACATGTTTCTTTTTTCACTATTCTCGGGTAAAAACTGTCTCCGGTTTTCATATATATTTTCCGTTTATACATATTTTTTTATTTTGCTGGTTTGGTTTTTAATTCATATTTTTAATCAGACAGCGGGGACAGAACAAAATGAACTCATTCCATAAATTTTATAACATTTTAATTATAAGTGAAATGAGTAGTTTTTATTTTCAAATAAATTTATTTGTAAGCTTTAAGGTAATTTTAATAAATACAGATCTGGCCAGGTAATATTTTATTTGAAATGGTTTTTAAATATTAAGAAAATTTAGTGAAATGAAAAAGTCATGTTTGAAAACAAAAACATGTGATTTTGTATTCACACTGCAGTGTAAACAAGTTCACTCGATATCGTTTGAAATTTCAATAAAACTTAAACAGAAATTGTGATCTTAATTTGTTTCCAAATTCAATCACAATAAATAAAATCTCGTATAGAAATCGGTGTGTTATTTGTTTTACTTGCATCTAAATTTTTTCTTTATATTTAATGTACAAACTGTACTGCAGCTGTTTATATTCGTATAAAGAAAAATAAAAGAAATTTAATTTATAGTTTCAAATAAAAGTTGTTTCCAAATTAATATTTAAGAACTACGAAAATTCATTATTAAAAAACATTATTTCTTTTGAAATCATGCAAATTCTTTTGCACAACACATTAACAGATGTTTCCCATAAATAACTTGGCAGCACTCAACTTAGCACAGCGAGAAACATTCAAGAACAAGGTTGTATTTTATAAAATTTACTCAAAAACAATTAAAAATGGTTTCAAAATGGTTTTGACAATATATTTCTGCGTGGTGTTAACAGTGCTTTTCTTCACTTTTAATAACACTTAACACACAAACTGTACTGCAGATGTTTTTGCTTGTTTACAAAACGAGATAATTAACATTATAATTTGAAACTGATTATTGAAAATTATCAAAGTATTTTTAAAAAATTCAAAAATGCTTCGAAACAACTTATTTTAGATAAAAAATGATTTAGATTTTTTTTAAATTATTCTTATATTATCACATGTTTTCCACACACAACTTGGCAGCACTCAATTTAGCGTAGCCCCAAGCAAGGTTGCATTTTATAAATCCTATTGAAAACCAAACCAAACCAGGTTTCAGCAGTTATTTTTAACGTTGAAGCTAAAATTTATTAGAACCATGGCAGTGTGAAGTGAATGAACAGTTTTATGAGTCAATGCCATCCAGGAGTCAATACATTTCCAGGACGATTATGTTATTATTTTTTATGTTAAATTGAATTAATATTCATAGGCTAATTGTTCGAAATTAATTAAAATCTCAGAAAGACATGATGATAAATATTCCAAGGCACACAGGAAAGTCAACATAATTTTTTAATTAACCTGCATCTGAAAAGCAAGAAGAAGCCATTTTAATCGAATTGCAAACTATCCGGTTGTTGATGTGGGAAATATATTAAAAAGTAATTTTATTATTATTGTTATTATTAATGTTTAATTTAATTTAATTTAATTTTGATAGACTAAAGCATTAAACACAATAACGACAGCAGGCTACACGAACACCGACTACAAAAGCCCTTGGCTACGATTGTCGCCTCGTAGTCAGCTCCTTAATTATTTTGAAAACGACACCACCAAATCAATAACCCTGAGTTGTTGTTTGTGGTAGAATTCTCTTCATACGCCAGTGTAGCCGCTTTCATATATTTAATACTCTTAAATAGTGTTATTCCAATAAAATATATTCAAAGTCCACAATATATGACAAGAAATCGGTTTCTTGTTTCTTTTTGTATGTTGAAACAACACATTTTCAAGTCAACAATAATTGAATTTATTTATGTCATACTGGCAACACTGCGTCTACTCTTTATCGCTCTCCAAAATAGAAATCAGTTTAATTTGACTGCAACCACAAAAACAGCATGGACAACAACCAGTAGCCGTGTCGCCTGGAGTACTAAAAATAATCATTCTCATATACGCACATGGATTCCATTTTTGGCAAGTTGTAGCCCTGTAGTCTGCTGTCGTTATTGTGTTTAATGCTTAATTGCTTCTGCGGCCATGTCAATCAAATTCATAAAATTAAAAAAGAAATGTTATTTATACGATAGAATAATAAAATTGCAACAGGGGCGCAGAACAGCTGTTTTCGAAAGCCGCTACACTTTCATCACCCCCACTGATGGCTATTTTTGATTGCGTATCCTTTTTCATAAATAAAATTGTTGCATTCTTAAACTGTTAACAACAGACCACTTAAAATGTTTGCTGATGATGAAAGTGTAGCGGCTTTTGAAAACAGCTGTTCTGCTCTGCTGTATAAGTTGAATATATATAACGGATGTTGAATTTTCTTTGTGGTTTTGAATATTCTAAATGTCTTTCTGAATTAAAAAAAGACACGTTTCAAGGAATTTGTCTATCAAAATTGGATTGTTAATAAATAGTTTGATCAAATCAAAATAACATATTTTTTCTTTTTCTTGAAAATATATACGAACAACTTCTTTTTGTCTACCACGATTTATATTGAAGGACAAATATTTGATGAATTAGCTGAAGCAAAATTTCAAATAACTCGCCTTAAATACTTAAGGATTAATTTATAACAAAAAGTCCGATTCTTTATTTCTAAAATTTACTTTATAAGCCTCTTATAAATGAATTTATTTGAATATAAATTTACCTATAAAAAAATTCATTCGCTGAATAAATAAACAGAAGTCTCATATAAATTTGCAGTAAAAAAAAACTTATTTTGCCGCTTAATTAAATATTCATATTTATTTAGATCACGAGCATTTTCTAGTGCTCTCCCCACTTGATGCACGAATAAAAAGATTTATGAAAAACTCAAAAATTAAAATTTATAATTTTAACTCTCCGCCTTAAGAAGCAAAAACTTTGCTAATTAACAATTTATTCACAAATCTTTTTTAATAACTTTTTGTTTCTTTAAAAAAAAGAAAGAAAAAAAAAAGATTTTGTTATTTTCACAGGAAGTTAATTTAATTTGAAGCTGAGCTTGGGATTTTCTTATTTTTCTGGCAGGTGTGTGTGTGTGTGTTTTTATCTCTCCTTTTATTCTTATTTAATTTTTAACCCATCAAAAGTTTTATTTCGTAATTTTCTTGGCAAAGTTTTCTTGAGAAAACTTTTAATTTTCTTTTGATGTTTTAAATAATTATTTTGCACCTTTTTCGCTTTTCCTTCGCTCTACCTGCTACCCGCTACCCTCTGTAACTACTTGGCTTATGTGACCCCAGATCTGATTATATCAGCTGTTAGATAATGAGCGAAGAATTAAGAAAAAAATATAAAATAAAATTATTAAAACAAAAATCATAAGAAACATCATTTTCACTGCAAATTATTATTCAACATCTTGTTGCTGTTAATGAAAATTATTATTATGAGAACTTTTGGTTTCTCCTTTTATAATGATTCTTATTGCGGTTTGTTGTTGTTGTTGTTCGTGCATCAAATGGGGGAAGTTTGAATTTCGAAAGTGTTTCTTATGGCTGCAACTTTCACACAATTTATAAGTGCATTCTTTTGTTGTATATTTTGTTGCAGAAACAGAGATTAAATCCAAGAGTTTTGTTGGTGATAGCGTACACTGTTAAGGGGTGTCAGTCATACGCTGAGGGTTACTTCCCATCTGCGTTACCTAAACTTTACAGCGATTAAAAGCTCTTCCTCTTTTTGCACACTCAACTTTTCTCTTTAATCCGATATATTTCTGGATTTATAATCTTGTATTTTTCTTAGTTAATAATTTATGAAATTCAATACTACGAGGTCTGATAACTCTTTGACTTTTTAAATTTCTTAAAGCAGAAACTTTAAAGGCAACACTGCTACCGCCTGCAAGATTCGCTATGGACTAAGTGTCACATTTGGAACGAATTAAACGTTTTGGTTTTTATTGGACATCCATTATATATAAAAAAATTTTAAATATTAACCACAAGGACATTTTCAAAATGTCTGCCTATTAAAACAAACTTTTAATATCCTCCAGATTTAATTTGATAGACGTTACATTTGTCCCACTGTGGCTGATTGCAAAGAACTTGTGAAGAATTTTCATAATAAAAAGCACTTCTTAAACGCTCAATTTATTTCTCTCATAAAGGGTGCCCACCCGATATTAATTGTGAGTCCCGTTTTAACGCAAAGTTTATTGCCCCAATTAACTCGGCATTTTTTTGTTTCAGCGCATGAAAAATTCAGCCGCGTTAAAATTGTTGCAGCCTTTTACGAAAACGGGTGATCAAATAAAAACGCATTTCACGTGGCTCGTGATCTTTTTTTGTCATCATAATATGCGAAGTGAAGAATAATTATAGCAAGAATTTAAGTAAAAAAACAAGGTGGAATAAAATACAAAAATAATTGTAAAATTTTACAAAAATTTTGGGAAAATCGGCTTCCGGACCTTTAAATCGACATGCATTTTGTGGACTTCTCGGTTTATTTTTTATTCAGTATAGACGGCCAAGAGTGTCCACAATTTAAAGAATTGTGAGACAATTTCAACGCAAACCGTCAGTATAGGATATGAAGACCCCGACCAGTCCGTCCTTCGAAAAATACTGTCATTGTGCGCGACAGTATGGCAGAAGACCCGTGAAACTCGACTCGTTGTCGTGTCCAACAATTAAACATCCCTTTAAAGGTTCGATGGACTCACGGGGTGAAATTTCATGACCATTGAAAGCGTCGTCAATATGACGAGTGGTTGGTTTCAAAAGACAAACGTAAATTTTTCTTCCTTCTCTTGGACCAGCACTCCAGGGGATCACCTCCAAGTATTCAATGCATTGCGACAGACGTAGAAAACCAGGTTGTGGGAAGAGGGAGTAGTGACAGTAGACGTTCGATTTGAAATTCCTCAAGTTAAACGTCGCTTTACAAAGAAAATTATCTCCAGTGACGAGGTTCACTTTCACTTCACTGGATTCACTAACAAGCGAAATTGCTGCGTGTGAAAAAATGGGAATCCACAAATGATTGTTATAAAGCCGAGTGACTGTTTGGCGCGATTTATAGGCTGGCGGCGTCATTGGACTGTACTTCTTCGAAAATGAGGTCAGCCCAGCAGTTGTCGTGAATGGTGTTCGCTCAAGCGGGAAGACAATGGGACTTCTTGTGACCAGAAATTGAGGTGGTGGACCTGTACAACATGTGGCTCCGATAGGATGGTGCCATTTGCCACAGAGGCAACGAAACAACGGCCGTTTTGTGTGAAAAGCTCAATAGCCGTGTTATCTCATGTCGCACAGTGTTGCGAGCGTGGCCATAAACAGATAAATCGAGTTTTGGAAATTAAAAAAATTTTAATAAAAGACACTTTTACTAAAAGATTTAAAAATAAATTAATTTAAAATAATATCTTTTTAGTAGCCAAAGCTTTAAAATTTCTTTTTTTTTAATTTTTGTTTTTTTTTGTTTTTAATAAAAGACACTTTTACTAAAAGATTTAAAAATAAATTAAATTAAAATAATAACTTTTTAGCAGCCAAAATTTTAAAATTCCTTTCTTTTTTTTTTTGAAAATTTTCTTTTTTTTTTGGAAAAGGACTTTCTCGAGGTGAACAATTCCTTGATCGGAATTGAATGAAACTGACAGAGATTATTCAACGTATTTTAACGAGTGTCTCTTCCAAATTTCATTAAGTTTTATTTTTCTCCCTTTTCCCACGGCGATTTTAAATTTCAGAATATGTGGAAAGGACTCGAATCCTTTGAATTTAAATTACCAAACTGTGGTTGTGGCTACGTTTTGACAAATAAATCATGTGTATCCAATTCCATCACTTTGTGATGATTCCTTCTCTTTTTGGCCACTCATCGTGATATGAAATCACGATACTGTGCGTCGAGGTGATGTGAATTTGCCGCCTTAATCACGTGATTTAACGCCGTTCGATTTTTCGTCTGCAGATATTAAAAAAGTGGTGATCAATAAGTCCAGAACCCTTGAAAAACTAAAGAATGAGATAATTCAGCTGCTTTAAGGACAAGGGAACTCAATTCTGGCTCAGAGTCATTGAAAATATGAACCACCGCTGCCGTGGCGAGCTTTTGGCCGATGTTTTGTTTCACATTTAATTTCAATAACTCTTTCTATTGTCATAAAATATTTTGAGATAATTTTCTAATAACTTTTTGTTTTATTTTGAATCAACATCCTGCCACCGTTCCAATTAATTTATTTCAATAGTCCTTCTCTGCTTATTTCCAAGCAGTTGTAAAGAACGATTATCATAATTAAACTACTCGCTTGCAATTTAAATATATATCAATATATTTCATTTTATTTCCAATGCAAATATATCTTTGAAGTTTTTAATTATTCGCTATCAATTTTGAATCCAGTCATCATTCTTAATCATAATCAGTTGGTTACACCAACTTTAACCTGATTTCCATATTCAAATTCGAAGAGCTGCTCATGATTCGCTGCAAATGAAGACTTTTCATTTGTCTCAACTTTACGATTATTGCCTTGTCTGTGACTATCCTGTTAACCTCACGATACTCCTGCCATTTACCACTGAAGTGGTGCTCGTTGTGGTTTTCCCACTTTCCTACTTCCGAAAGTCGATTGCTCATCATCATTATTCATCTGTAAGCAGGTTAAGAATATGAAGGAATCAAATGCCTTTTTTACACACACACACACACACTCATTTACAAATACAACAAAAACAACAATATTCTTGTGGAAGGTGTGCTGGTGTAGAGCAGGAGCTGCTGGCTGCTTGTTGGCCTGGGTGAGTAAATACACAGCAAAATGTATGCTGAGTTCGGACTACTAAGAAATAAGAAAAGAAAAAAAAGAAAAACAACAACAACAGCAAAAAAGTAATGTTTCATTTTTATATATCCCATTTATCTCCTTTAGTCCTTTGGGGTCAACTAGATGAATGTATTGTAGTTTGTCTAAACGAGTTGGGCTGACTTTAACTTAGTGTTGATGTAGTTGCTGTTTGTGTGTTTCTGTGTGTGTGTGTGTGTGTGTGTGTGTGTGTGTGTGTGTGTGTGTGTGTGTATGTGCGTGTTCTTCAAGCACTCACACATCCAACTCAATAATGAAAACAATTCGCAACGGCAAAGATGCTGCTGTGCTGTGCTGTTTAATGAAGATGATGGCGTTGGCGGAAACGGAAACAAGAAAGGAAAGTCTTAACACTAAAATTGAGAGCAGGAATGTGCATGTGGGTATTTGTCTTACGCAATAGTTCGTCATGTGATTGTATGAGTGTGTGCGTGTGTAATGAGAGGTTTATTGTCTTTCGAAAAGGGGTCGCACTATCGTTTTGTGGATGGTGTTAAATATTTAATGCTTAAATATGTTGTGATGGAAAAAGGATTAGGAACAACGTCAATGCTTTCGCTTTTTTCATTAATTTTACTAAATAAGTGAGACCATAATTTACTTTTTTTTGTAGATGACAAAAAAAATTTATTAATAATTCCAGGAGATCAATTTAACTTCAGGATAAATTTTAGTAAAGAAAAATTAATTTAAACAGGCTTCAGTAGGACATCAAGAAATTTATGATACAACAGAGTTACAGCTACTCTTTCAACCACAACCTCTGTTATTAACCCTAGACTGCCCCACTTATATCAAATAGGGGGACAACTATTTCATGTATTTCTTGACTCTAGTCAAGAGTCCACTTCTGCTTAAAAGTAAATTTTGTTTCGTTAATATCTGGCACCCACTTCATCGTTTCAAAGAAAAATTTCCTTAAAGCAAAAGAAAAGATTGACTATTTCCATGCTGGCGTCTATTTTGAGAATGAGTAAAATGGCGGCAAAAGAAAATTTTCTCAAACAAAAATATTTACGGAAAGAGGTTGAACCTCAAGGCCCTCGATGTAACTTCCCGCCAATTTTAACTGCAAAGCGATCTATGCTTTTGAACTCTTCGAGCTAAAACTTTATTAATTCAATTTTAAAATCAATCGATTCTCAGTTGATTATGTGTGATTGAAGTAGTTTCCGATTCCTGTAAAGGAATCAGAACCATTAACTGATCAGATATATAATTTCAGAGTTTAAAATATAAAATCATTAATTTTTCGAATTTGTTCATTTTGGATATCTCACGAACGGTTCAAACGATTTTAACCCGGTTTAAGGTAATTGAACGTGGTTTGTAAATGTCAAGGGTTGATTCGATCGGTCCAACTGGCCTCAAAAATGCCTCTTGGCGCTGAGGCCATGATTTATTCGATGTTATTTCGTACAGGCAACTCAGAAA
Organism: Linnaemya vulpina; assembly: GCA_963675445.1. Classification (NCBI taxonomy): domain Eukaryota; kingdom Metazoa; phylum Arthropoda; class Insecta; order Diptera; family Tachinidae; genus Linnaemya; species Linnaemya vulpina. Next base: position 11,570,743 of record OY776279.1, read on the forward strand.
ATAAATAAAAATAAATAAATTTATTGAAAATTTATTCCTAAAAAAACACTTTAAAAAAATTCCCTTTTTTAAAGTTTTTGGGATTTTCGCAAATCTACCGACTCGATTAAAATTCCCAGGAAACTTAAGCTCAGAAACGCTTTTAAAAACGCTGCCAGCTTAGCTCGTTTCGGCTAAGCCGACGGGCTTTCGGAATCAGTCAGAGAAGTTTCTTAGGACCTCAACAGAGTTGTAAATAAATCATTCATTTTTTTTTTTTAATAATTCACGAAGCATTCCTGCACTGAATTAGCAAATTTTTAATAAATTCTTTTTTTTTACTACAAAAACGAATTGAATTAAACTTAAATCACTTCAAACGAATCAGGCTCAAATTACTTTTAATTCGCTTTTAAATTAATATAAATTTTTATAATGAATTGGAAGTCATTTCCAATTCAAATAAATTTGTTAAAATGAACCGCGATTCAATACCAACTCATTCAAAAGTTATTTAAAGAAAACGTCGATTGCATTTTGGTTTATTACTATTCTCAAATTATTTCAAAATTTTTTATTAGATTTTTTCAAAAGGGTGAGTTTTTAATATTTTTTTTAATTTGTATCTATTTTTTAGTTTAATGATCTCGAAAGAGTGTAAACATGCATACACTTTATCACAAGATAAGAACATGAACTAACTTAACATGCATGTACTAGTACAGTGTAACGTATGAGTAACATTATTAATAACATTAAGTAGCCGCATGGAAGCACAATACACAAGGACAGTTGGATACATTTTTTACAAATCGTAATAAGACAAGGAAATATATTTTGAATATCAACGAAACGGGCTTCATTTGAAAGAAAATTTTATGAAATTAATTTTTATATACGATTTCTGCCATATGGCCGCCACGCCTGATGCATAGAAGGCGCCATCCGCAGCACCAATTTTCAACAACTTTTTGTCCTACTTGCCTCAAAAATCCCTCCTGGCGCTGAGGCCACTATATATTCGGAGTAACTTTTTACATGGAATTTAATACATTAAAGAAAATTGAAAAAAGTCGTTTAAAAGTTGTTCTTAAAAGAAAACTTTCGAAATTTGTTTTTTTTTTCTTCCAAATTTTTTCAGATATTTTCAAACCTACCGGGCTCGATTCGATTCAAATTCACTGGTAACTTAAGCTCAGGAACGCTTTTCAGAGCACTACCAGTTAAGTTTGACACGGTTCAGTCGTTCGACTTTTTAACTAATAAAAATTTATAATTGTTTGCCTTAAAAAAAATTATTTTATTAAATTAAACAACTAAATAAATATCCTTGCACTTGTTACGATTTCCTTCTACAGATTTTCTTTGTTTGCTTTTTATTAACTCAATATTTATTCGATTTGATTGCATCGTTAAAATCTCTAAGTCGTTTTGTAAATATTTCCTCTGCTTTACCTACAGTCATGCATTAATAAATGCATCCTTCCATTCTGTACATATTTTTGTGAAATAAATTTTATTATATTTCTTTTCGTATTTTTTAATATTAAACAATAATTTTGCTGCTATAAAATGTATTAGGGGTATTCAGTGCGTACAGTAAAATGACAATAAAGTCAAAATGGAAATATATAAAAGTAAGTACTTTGTTTTTGTTTTTACTATTATTTTTATTTTTTTTAAGGAAATGCAACACCCAGTATTTTATAGATAAGCAATAATGTCGGGAGAATAGATGGCGAAAAAGTACCTTCATTTCATAAGACCAAACAGACGTCGTTCTGGCTGAAGTTTATAAGAGATTTCATAGCGGCTCTCAAAACCTTCCTGCAATCGATTGCACAGTCGAATTTCTGTTAACAGAATGTTCAGAACTGATTCTCTATTTTAGTTGAAAATATTCCGTATTTTATTCTATACATCAGCTGATTTCCACTGGGGTCATTAGAAATGGCAGTTTCTGGTTGGTTTTTAACTTCCCGTTAAAGAAAATTAAAAAAGTAGCCTAAAATTGGATTTACTACGTTTTGAGAAATTGTGGACCCATCAGATCTCTAGGTTTTGCGATGCAGAGCTGTAAATGAATCACTTGTTTTTGAGTTCACTTCTTTACGAATAAGCAAACTTTTGAATGAATTCTCTACAAAAGAAAAAATAATTAATAATAATTTGAATCAATTTAAAGAAATAACACAGAAATTAATTTCAATTCAAACGAATTTACAGAATGAGTTACAATTCGCTTTCAATTCCCACGAATCGGTAGAACTGCAACTCGTTTTCAATTCGAATAAATTTATGGACAAGAATATCAATTTATTTGAAATTCTTTTAATTTGAATTAATTTTGAATTGATTCAAATGAACTGGAGCAGTGAATTGCCTTTAAAATTAATGAAATCAAACATGAGTCTCAATAACTGAAATTCAAGGGCCGGCCAATCTAGGGGAAATAAAAAATTGAAATTTCTCCTTTCAAAATTTGGAAAATCTTATGCTGTCTAATTTCAATTAATTCAATGCAAATGAGTTGGTATTGAATTGCGTTTCATTTTAACAAACTCATTTCAATTGAAAATGAACTGTAATTCATTCTAAAAACTCATTTGAATTTAAGAAGGCATTAAGAGTAATTTGAGCCGGATTCGTTTGAAGTGATTTAAATTTAATTCAATTCGCTTTTGTGGTAAAAAAAAGAATTAATTAAAAATTTGCTAATTCAGTGCAGGAATGATTCGCGAATTATTTTTAAAAAAATTAATGACTTATTTACAACTCTATTGAGGTCCTAAGAAACTTCCCTGACTGATTCCGAAAGCCCGTCGGCTTAGCCGAAACGAGCTAGGCTGGCAGCGTTTTTAAAAGCGTTTCTGAGCTTAAGTTTCCTGGGACTTTGAATCGAGTCGGTAGATTTGAGAAAATCCCAAAAACCCTTAAATAGGGGATTTTTTTAAAGTGTTTTTTTAGGAATAACTTTTCAATAACTTCATTTATTTTTATTTATTTTTTGAGTTGCCTGTACGAAATAACATCGAATATATCATGGCCTCAGCGCCATGAGGAGTTTTTGAGGCCACTTGGACCGATCGAATCAACTCTTGACATTTAAAAACCCCGTTCGATCATCTTAAACCGGATCAAAATCGTTTGAACAGTTCGTGGGATATCGGGGACGAACTAATTCTAAAAATTAATGATTTTCTTTATTAAACTCTGAAATTATATATCTGATTAATTAAAGCCCCCGATTCTTTTAAACGAATCGAAAACTACTTCAATCACAGATTATCAAGTGAGAATCGGTTGATCTTAAAATTGAATTAATAAAGTTTAAGCCCGAAGAGTATGGAAAAACCAGGTAATGATGGCGGTAAAATTAGCGGAAAGTTGCAGGAAGGGCCTTTAGGGTCACACATTTTCCATATAATTTTTTATAGATTTTATTGAACATCCCTAATAATTGTTTCCTTTTTTTTATAAGATTTACAAACGAAATTTATAATTTCCCAAAAATAAAAAGAACTCGTAACGAAAGTAAAGCAAAAAATATTATATAAATTGTATTTAAAGTTTTTATATTTAGCAAATAAATATTTGCATAAAATTCTTGAAAAACATATTCAGCAAAGAGAAACAGAAAGTCAATATGGAATTCCCAGCAAAATGCGCAGCTGGCAGGCAGCAGCCAAAGGAAATATTTGGGAAGCAAAATATTTTATAAGAAACAAAATTCCTTTTATAAAAATTATAGATATTTAAAATATCATCAGCTCGGCAGCAAAATGTGTTAATTGTTTTAAATGCTTCGCCTTTGAAAGTTGCAAATAACTTTTTCAAATTGCATGTGGGAATGCTGACTAAAAATAAAGAAGAAACTGCAGCAGTGCCCGTCATGTGCAGTTGCAACTCATGCTCGTGACAACAGGACAAATTTGATTTTTTTTTCCAATAAGAAGGGATTTGATTTTGCTCGAAAATAAATATATGATTTATATGTATTAACTACGGTTGAGTTAATCGTTAAATTGGCTTGTTAGTATCAGTTAAATGCACTGAAATGTAAAGGTTTACACAGTGCTACAAAGAGAAAAAGGGAAATCTGTAATCAGAATATCAAATAGCGCAATAATTGAGGAAAACATTGTCTAAATGATTTCATATTAGATATAGATCACACACAACTCAAGTATAAATAAAAATAAATAAGGCATTAAACACAATAACGACAACAGGCTACAGACTACAGACTACAACTTGTCAAAAATAGAATCCATGTGCGTATATGAGAATGATTATTTTTACTACTACAGGCAACACGGCTACGTGTTGTTGTCCATGCTAATTTTGTGGTTGTAGTCAAATTAAAATGACTTCTATTTCAGTGAGCGACAATGAGTAGATGCAGTGTTGCCAGTATAATATAAATACATTCAATTATTGTAAACCTGAATATATACTGTTTTATTATACAAAAAGGAACAACAAACTATATATTCAAGCTAATAAAATGATTTCTTGTCATATATTGTGGACTTTAAATCTATTTTATTGGAATAACACTATTTAAGTGTATTATATATATGAAAGCGGCTACACTGACGTATGTCATGTCGTTTTAAAAATAATTAAACAGCTGGCTACGAGGCGACAATTGTAGCCAACGGCTTTTGTAGTCGTTGTTCGTGTAGCCTGCTGTCGTTATTGTGTTCAATGCTTAATAAAAAAAACCAAACAAGTTTTTTAAGAAAATCGAAATTAAAATCAATTTTAAGACTTTTTAAATAAACAAAGAACAAAAATTCAAAAATTATTTAAAGAAAATATCGATTGTATTTTGGTTCATTATTTTTCTTAAATAATTTCAAAATTTATTTCAAAATTTTCAATTCGATTTTCTTAAAAAGTGTGCGTTTTTAATATTCTTTTTAAATTTGTATCTATTTTTTAGTTTAATGATCTCGAAAGAGTGTAAACATGCATACACTTTATCACAAGATAAGAACATGAACTACCTTAACATGCATGTACTAGTACAGTGTAACGTATGAGTAACATTATTAATAATATTAAGTAGCCGCGTGGAAGCACAATACACAAGGACAGTTGGATACATTTTTTACAAATCGTAATAAGACAAGGAAATATATATAATATATTTTGAATATCAACGAAACGGGCTTCATTTGAAAGAAAATTTTATGAAATTAATTTTATAATATGACTTCTGCGCAACTGTTCGCAATTTCGATCCGTTGCGGTTGTACCGTATGTCAGATTCGTTTGCAAGAAAAAAACTTTTTTAATATTTTCACTTTTTTATTATTTTTATTATTTCCTTATAAAATGGCAAAAAAAATTTTTATTTAATTGCACACTCGTTTATATGAAAATATTTTTTATATTGCCCTTTAATTTTAATTTTATGCAGATTCTTTTTTCCCAAAATTTTACTAAAAAATTCAAAGTGATCAATTCAGGGGTTTTAGCTGGTTACAATGCGCATTTCATCGCAGCTAATGCAGCTCATCAGGGAACCTTTTGGTTTGGCACTTCAACATGCAGGGTTCTGACACCTGAAACACATTTCCAAATTGTGTTAATTTTATTGTAAAAGTCATGTTTCTCTTCGAAATGTGTAAGGATCAAAATTTGTTTAGCGTTGAAGATCGTTTTTATTTGAACGGATTTACCCCTCCATAAACAAAACTGCTGTATATGGAGTGATGAGGATCGTCAAGTGCATATTGAGGCGCCGTGACATCTAGAAAATCTGAGTTTTTCTTGTGCTTCATGGATTGATGGAAAAATTGACTGGTACTACTTTAAAAAATTGCTGATCAGATGCTGTTACACTTTATAGTGATCGTTATATTGATCATCAATTGAACAATTATGTTGTCCACGAGCTATGGTCTTCACATATATGACGGCTAAAACAACAAAAATATCACCAGCGAAGTAAAAAAAAACTGCAACGAAATTCTTCATCCATTCCCTACTTTCCAGTAGATGTCATCCCCAGAGTGCTGGTTCAAGACAGAAATTATGTCAGGCAAAAGTTCGTGCCACAATTTTGATTTGTTGAAGGAAACGTTTGGCCAATTTCGTACCCGTGAATTTGCCTCCAACATCATGCCAGTCAATGCCGCTAGACTATTTTCTGAGGGGATATGTGAAGACTGTAGTCAATGTTGAATGAGTCCGAAATGATTTGACACGTAGTTTGGAAAAAGTCATGGAAAATTGGTGCTCCAGATTATCAGTCCTGGCGGTGGTATGCCAAAAATCATATATAAATTATAATGCCAGATTGCCTTTAGTAAATTTCATGTCAATTTAAAAAAGTGCTGCCATCGTTTTGAATAGAGTTCTCGTATTCTTTTTCATTGCAATAAATTAGTACAAAAAGAAACTGTTGTCACATTCATTGAAGCCGCTTAACAAGTGATAATAAATAAAATTAAAAAAAAAAAAAAAACTCATGAGTAATGCTGATGACAGTGTAGCGGCCTTCGAAAACCGCTTTTCCGCTCTGCTATGTAAGTTGTATGTATAAAAACTAATGCTGGCTTCCCCTGTGCTTTGAAACATTTACCATGTCTTTCTGTTTGAAAAACAATTTGCAAACAATTCAATTTAAAAAAAAAACTCATGTTTCTTTCATACCATTTCAAAGTTCTGTACCCCTGAGAAAAACATATTATATAACGAAAGTGTAGCGGCTTCTTGTCACTTTCTTATTCGTTCAATTCTTTACGAATAACAATGAAAAGCAAATTATTATTTATATTTTAATTATGTGTTGGTTGTCTTTATTGCACCATGACTCCAAGTTAAATAATTAAATAATCACCTGCTCGGTAGTCGTTAATTAAAATATCATAAAACACTTAACGTATGATACTTTAATCTAAACCGTATTCAATTAAAAGTCATAAATTTTAATTACTGTTTTAGAGTTTCTCACTTCTTTTAATGAGAGATTTTCAGTGAACAAAACAAAAAGAGAAAAGCATCTGAAGAAGAGCGGAGATGATTGAAAAGTAACATAAACTCATTAACTTTTACTAAATACTTACCGAATAATACCGGTAATTAAATAAAATAACCATCAATTAAAGCAAAGGAAAAAGCTTTTGTTGTTGGAATACAATATTCACGAGGGTGGTAGGGAAATTTTCAAATGCAATTTTTATTATTCAATGCGTTACAATTGAAACGCTGTTGATAAATTAAAATCTTTAACTTTTCACTTGTTTTGCTTTAAAACCCATCCCATTCACACCATGATTTTTGGCGTGATTTTTATATTAATATTTTCGGTGTTCTAGACAAGTAGTCGGGTTAGAGAAAATATTATTTTTTGCTTGCCCTGGGTAAATCTTTTTTTTTTTTTTTTTTAGTATAATTCCCTGCACTTATTCGACCTTTTATTTTGTAGTATGAAAGAGAGGTTGAGGACTGAAATAATAAACATTTTCACTTCATTATTCCCACACAAAATTTGTTATTTCTGAAAGAAGACTTTAAGAGTGTGAATCGGGAAATAATAATAGTTAGCATTTTTAAATCGCACTTAAATTAATAAAAAGTTTAAACGCTGAGTTGCTGTTATGAATTTAATATTTTCTAAAACTTCTCATTTGCTTGGGTTAAATTTATATCTTTAAATACCCTAAAGAATTTAGTGTTAAGAATTTCTCGTGTTCTGTATTAGTTCCAGGGTAGTGAGTATAGAAATTTAGAAATTAGCTAAAACAGAAACTCTCTCAATAATCGCTTAGGATTTTTAATAAAATTAGAGAGGATATATCGGCAAGCTGAACATTAAAATTGAAGAGTTTAAAACAACAATTTCTAAATTTATTAATTAAAAAATAAAATAATAATAACGAAAGTAAATATATTTGAAATTGGGTTCTACATCGCAGCCTAAAAAAAGAACTTAACTTTTAAAACACAGAAAAAATCATCGTATGAATACACACGATTTTTGCAAGCAACTTTGAAAAGTATATAAAAATGAAAGTTAATTTTTGATTAACTAAAACCAGAATTGAAGGGATCATTCCAACTCCTGCAATGCATTGGATAGTATTGAGAGGACAGACGGCGCATGACGAGAAGGGAAAACCATTTTTTTATAATTTAATCTTTAGTCTTTCCAAAGTAAAATTTTTTTAATAAAAAGTAATATTGAATTTCTTTAATTTTTATAATCATTTATTTAATATGGAATAACTCTAATGGAAACTACTTTCCAAAATCCTTATAAACTCCCATAAACTCTTCAGGTCTTAACTTTCACTCTCACTTCCACTTCACACGCAATAAATTTTCCCTATAATTTCTTCTGTATCATCTGTAACCTCCCTCGTACTCTTCATTAGCCGGAGATCGAGCAAAATAATGCATATAAAATGTGAAGACAATTTCAGAGTGAGTCTCAGTTTGGGATGAGTTAGAGTTTGAAAATATTCGTTTGAATAAAATAATTTTAAATGCAGACCATGAAAAAAATAATAGACGTCAAGTACAAGAGTAGATGCAAAAAAAAAAGACTGAAAAAATGTTAGGAACGGTGCACAGTGGTCCATCCGCTTAGCTGCACAAGGGATTTCTATAACAACTAAAACGTTTTGCTGTAGAGGAGTCAGTTTTTGGACTCCAAATTCATAAATAATAAAGTGAAGTTGAAAAGTTCTTTAAAATAAAAAAAAAGTACGACAGTTAAATGTTTCAATAAGACAAATCAAAAAAAAAAAAAAATTATTTATTACGGGGACTTAAAAAGTGTGTTTCAATTGGTTTGATAAAATTCTCGTATTCTTTTTTGATGACATAAAAATCGGTGCAAATAGAAACTGTTGGCACATTCAATTTAGCCACTTAAAAAGTGTTTCTTAATTTAAAAAATACCCTTGAATACTGATAATGAAAGTGCAGCAGCTTTCGAAAACAGCTGTTCTGCTTTGCTGTTTAAGTTTAATATATATAAAATTGATGTCGACTTTTCCTTAAGCCTTAAAATATTTATCGTGGCTTTCAGAACTAAAAACACTTATCGAATAATTATTTTATAAAATTAAATTTAAAATATTAATCTACAAAGAGTTCAACACAACAACGACAGCAGACTGCAGACTACAACTTGTCAAAAAGCGAATATGAGAATGATTATTTTTACTACTACAGGCAACACGGCTATTGGTTGTTGTCCGCGCTGTTTTTGTGGTTTTAGTCAAATCAAACTGATTTCTATTTTGGTGAGCGATAAAGAGTAGATGCAGTGTTGCCAGCATAATATAGATAAATTCAATTATTGTAGACTTGAAAAGTTATTTTTTTATTATACAAAAAGAAACAACAAAATATATATCCCAGCTAATGACATGATTTCTTGTTATATAGTGTAGACTTTAAAAATATGTTATTTAAGAGTATTAAATATATGAAAGCGGTTACACTGACGTATGAAGAGAATTCTACTACAAACAACAACTCATGGTTATTGATTTGGCGGTGTCGTTTTGAAAATAATTAAGTAGTTGACTACGAGGCGACGATTGTAGCCAACGGCTTTTGTAGTCGGTGTTCGTGTAGCCTGCTGCCATTATTGTGTTTAAAGCTTTAGAAAATAACATGCAGTTTATTTGAGACAATTGTCTCAGTCATTGTTTGTAACTAAACCCACTGTGCGTTGTCAAGCTAAAAGCTTAATTGTAGGTTTAACACAATCTCACAAAAAGGATATGCAGAAAGAGAACTCAACTACAACACATGTGAAATAAAGGAGAAGAAAATTTATATGAAACCTCGAACAGTGAGCGACAATTATAATACTGAAATTTATAAGCCGAACGATAAATACCTAATAAAGAAATATATTATAAAGATCTACAACACAACATATTCAAAAGATGAAAAACTAAAATTCCCTAAGACGTAGTTTGCTAAGGAGTCAGAACAAAACGCCAGTGTAGCCAGTTTTGCCCTTCACTTTTGAACCCCCGTATCCCAACCAAAATACCTCAGCAAGTGCATTGCAAATACGTAAATGCTTTTATGCATTTTCTTATTCTTCGATTTTTACATTTTTGATAATCTGAGACAAAATGTAAATGCGAATATGCCAGAATTTGTATGATAATAGAATTGAGAGCTGCAACTTCTAACCGCACACACACACACACACACACGCAACAAAACTTTTTGCGACAATAATGATAATGCGACTAAACAAAGAAGATGCAGCAATTGAATAAACACCAACAACAATAACAACAACAACAGCAAATATGTATATATTTAAATGCAACGAAATTTAGTTGAACAGGAAACTAAACTTTAAAACGTACCGGAAACCAAAAGGAAGTTATTCAAAATTAAATTGCATAATATGAATACAAATGAATTGTCATGTTCAAAAAAGCAGCAGCAACAACAACAACAACAAAAACAAAACACATAATAGTTCACATGTTTATATAGAATGCAGAGAAATGTTTATGTGTTGAATTAATTTGCATGTTGGTTGAAAGTATTTGCAGAAGGAAAAAACAATCCTTCGAAAGTCCACTTCCAAGTGTTTTGAATTGGCCATACAGGCAAAGAATTTTTTTATATGTTTATAAAAAATTATTTATTTCAGGTAATTAAATGCAAAAATAGCGGTGTGATATATAAGAAGAATAAAATTTTAATTTACTTCGGCCAGAGATCTACACAACAAACCATTTTAAAATAAATACATCCTTCCATATGGGACTGCAACTGGGATAATCAGGCTCCTAGGAAAAGTCGCAGATGTGGAAATTTCGCTATAAATAAGAATATAATTTTTAAATTTATTTAACACCATTTCCTCAGGGCAACTATTTGTGCAAATTTTATTTAAAAAATATTAATTTATTTAAATTAAACTGTCACTCGGTTTTTGGTATTAATTTTGCTTCGAGAAATAGGCGTAAGCCTCCCAGCTCTGGAACTGTATTTTTCTGAATTTCAATAACACTCTATTTAAGCTCATTTTCAATCCATCAGTCCAACAACGAAGTCTCTAGCTCTTCTGGGGGCTTGGGAAAATCGATTTCACATACTGTCTGTATGACGGACATCCCTCAATCGTCATCGCTGTTCATAAGAATCCAGAATATATATACTGAATGGGTTGCCATAGCAAAATCGAAGAAATTATACACGGAATGACAAACCCTTTCAGTTTTTTGTGAAGGGTATAATAAGTTCCAATTCGGATTGATATTGTTTGGACCAAATGATCTCTTAATATTGGATCCTCATATTTTTTTAAATCTAACGCTGTGCCATTGACTTCAATCTCTATGATTTCTATGAAAATATGCATTCGCAGTCAATTGAAATAAAACAAGAAAATATCATTTAACAAACTCACAATTTGCGTTGTAAAATAAAAGTTCGTTTCAGTTGGCAAACTTGTCTCTTCTATTATAATTTTTTTTTTTTTCATTCTTGTGGGGAACCTGCACATTTGCAAGCAGTTAGAAAAGCATGAGTATGTTAACAACTGATTTGCATATGAAACCAGAGATCAGAATATAAAACTGCACAAATGACTGACTGAAAATCAACAACAACTGCATAACGAAACTACAACTACAAAACAATAACTACAACAAAATCAAAATTAAAAAAAGGAAACAAAAAGTGAAAGAAAAGCTAAATCAAATTTCCTAGGGAGAATGTAAAACAAAATGTTGTTAAGGGAAAATGATAAATGCAAATAATGGCTGAATGGTTGCAGCAAGAAAGAGTTGCAAGTGTATTGGGTTTCGAACAAAATTTTCAACTATTCGAACAGTTACAAAACCAAAAACATATTCAATTAACAACAACAAAGAAAAATGCATAAATATCGAGAATTGTATGATTTTAGCCACAGATATTCCAGGACTCTGCAATGATAGTCCGTCTATGTAATCAAATGTGTGTGTGTGTGTGTGTGTGTTTGTGGATGTGCGTGTTTAAGGCTTAAATACCTATTGCGGCTTATTTGCACTGAAGACGCACAATTGACCAGGTTGAAGCAAAATAATTTTTAATTTTTGTAAAAAAAAAATTTTAATTTTTAAACAAAATCTGTTACTTATTAATTCTTATTGTTCCACCCTATAATTTGAGCACCATGGAATTGTAAAACAGTTTCAATATTTCAAATAATTGTTCAAAAAATAAAAGACAACGTTCCATTTTGTCATTATTCAAATTAAATATTTTCTATATCAAAATGATTTTTGGGGAAATAAGAAATTTCCTAAATCTGAAATTGCGACTAAAATTATTTCCAATTGAAAAAAAATTTGGTGTAGAGAACACTGTTGCTACAATAGGAATTTCAAAAAAAAAGGTGGCAACGTTTTTCAGTATTGTGCTGCTCCATTCTAAATTTTATTATATTTCTGATATTGAAAGATATCAAAATTGAGGTCTGGCAAATTTGAGGTTAGGAAGCAAATTGGCTGTCAAATAATGAAATGTAAAGAGTTAATTGACATCCTTTGAAATTTATTTAGTAAAAAGTTGGGAAATTTTAAACATGAAACTCTACACTCTTGAAAAAAATTTCAATCGTTAAAATTTACTATCAAATAAGTTGGCTGTACTGAACGAAGACAGCGATTTTCTTCACACAAAATGAGGCCCATTGGGCCGCCTCCATCTTCAGATTTAACGCCGTTGTCTAGCGTCGTTTAAAGAACCGGTTTTGAATAACAAATCACAAGCAGCTGATGCTCTGAGAGATGAAATTCAGCATCAAATTGAGGAGACAAGCGGAACATCTCAGGACATGCCAGAGGTGGACATTTGTCCCTTTCCAACATATTTCATTATTAATTCCATTTTTTTCTACTTTGTGTTGGTGTTAATAAAACTGAAATTGTCACAAAAAAAGTATATTCTGAAGCCGATTTACTTCCTGCCCACTCCTTAAATCACATGGGATTTTCTTTTCTAGAAAAGAAGGCAACATTTCTTACACTTTTTAGTAGAAAACGGTCACATCATGTCATTAAAAAATACAGAATTTATTAGAAATTATTTCAAGAAGTCTTATAGAAAATTATTTTTATTTTAAAACTCCTCGAAACCGAAAATAAAAAAATAAAAAGAGTAAAAATATTTTCCATCTTTTCCAGAGAAGCGAACGCCAATAACTAAATACCCACTGAAACAAAAATGGAAGTCATGTTTGGGAAAGTGCTTTTTCCTTAACTTTTTGGTTAATCGTCCTTTCAAATTATAGATAGAAGTTTTTAAAATTTATTGCCGCTAAGCAAGAATTTGTGTAAAAGGGTGAGTGTAATTTTTACAAAAAAAGTATTGAGGGCAGAATCACACTGCAGTTGATGTTAATTCCTGTAAATTTTCTTTTATTTTATTTAAGTAGAAAAGCTGGATGCTAAATATATTTAAATCAATTGATTGTAAAATAATTTATAGTTTTTATTTGTAGTTGTATTTGTATATGTATTTAATGCTGTGTTCTTTTCTAAAAAATAATGCAACATATGTTACACTTTTTAATGGAAAAAGCCAGATTTATATGATTTGCAAACAGCGAATTTATTAGAAATTAATCCATTATGTTTTACGAAAAACTATTTCTAATTAAGTACTCCTCTAAACTGTTGCTGTCTAGAGAAGAAGTGAAAATATGTTAAACGTTTTCCAGAAAAGAAAAACGAACGCCATTAGTGTACCCACAGATCGTCTAGGGTTAACTAATATCTTCTTTATACAAACCGATCATTCTTTTCAATTGTAACTATGATTTTTAACCCACGGAGCGCCAGCCAAGATATTTACATTTCCATTCTACTCTTTCCTCCAACAACTGGCAGCTGTTTTCCATATCTAAGGCCAAGACTGAAGAGAACAACTGCATGTCGTGTAAAACCATTTAAAGTTCTGTAATTGTGTGGTGCATTATTGTGCATTTGCCTGTCTTTGGGGTTTTGCCACAAGACGTTAGTTTGCGTTACAAAACCCATCCTTTTATTTGTTGTTATAATTGTAGCATTTGTTTTTCTTGTTGCTGTTGTTGTCATTTAACAATTATTGTTTGAGGTTGCATTCCATTAATTTATGCTGTTGACTATTCAAGTCAATTTTCTTCCTGCCATGTTTTACACACACACACACACACACACACACTCCAACAAATCACCACTGCAAGCAAACTGTTTGAAAGTCTGTTTATTGTTGTTTCTTTTTCCCTAATACTTATATGAGAAAACTTGTGTTTTATTTTCTTTGTTTGTCGTCGTCATTAAATGATTTGTGGTGATGTTAACTGTCATTAATTACAATTATGGCCATCATTTAATATTTGCCTTTTTGCCGTTTTACTTTTAGTGCTGCTGTTGCAATTGTTTGTGTGCTGCAAATGCAATTTCCTGCATAGTGAATGAAATTCTAAGAAGTTTTAAGGGGTATTGATTGAATGGAATGGAAATTCTATTAACGGATGAGATGTGGGGCTACTGCCAGTGGAATGTATTGAAATATTAACACATTAAAAATTCCTTTAAGAAATTTTAAATCATTTAAAACTAATTCGCTGAGATGTCTCAAATAATTGATAAGTGTTGCTGGGCTTGTTACAGCCCAAGTATGTTGATAATGCAACCTATCAAGTCATCAAAAGACTTCAACATATTTCGTAACTACAAAATCTCTTATTTTATGCACCGACAGAATTGCTTCCATAAAATCTATGAATTCGATATTAATCGATTGAAAAATATCATTAAAATTCAGCCAACATCACGCTTCGTTGGATTAATGAAACAAGTTTCGTTGAAATTAGTTTGATGAAAACTTCGTCAAAATATATAAATCATTTCATCAATGCTACGAACTAATTTGATTGAAAAAAATACACGATTCTATAAACTCGACATTAATCCAGTGAAAAATATCATTAAAATTCAATCAACGCCACCCTTCGTTGGATTAATGAAACAAGTTTCGTTGAAATTAGTTTGATGAAAACTTCGTCAAAATAGATTAAATCATTTCGTTAATACTACGATCTAATTTGATTAATTAAAAATAAATTTCATTATTCAATTATCCTGCAGCAGCCCATCGGAGTTATTGGAGATCTGTTTTACGATATTAAGGGTCTTGGCTTATAACAACTGCTGGCGCAGCTTCTGACTTCTAAAAGGCGTAGGAGTCCCCAATTCTCCTTTAACACTTTCTCCTTCCCTTAGTTTTCAGTTCTTCTTCTATGGCTTTTATGTCACGCCTTAAACTCTTCTTAAACTACCCTCGTTTCTTATCCAAAGGTAACAAAGATGGATCATAAAGAATCCAAAGGAGCAGCAACTCTTTCCCTTTTCTACCATCAAACCACGAAAAAAAATCTATAGACTTTTCGGGAAACCCAGCAAACAATTGTGTATTTGTCCTTGATTTAACGAAGTACCAACATTAACACAATTAAATAGTTGCATTGAACCGTACATCCAAGCAATTTTTGATTGACAAACGCTTAAATAAATCAGAAAATTTTAATGCATTTAATATATCACACCTACAAATCGAATAAAATATTCATTGAAACAATGATCATCATTCGTAGAAACAATGAAATTCTAAATGTTTATAAATTTAGCATAAAACTTAATTGTGTTAAAGCACAGATTATTAAATGTATTTAAGCCTGATTTGAATATTTTTGTTTATAAAAAAGTGGTTTCTTAAAAGCTTCAAAATGTTGTAATTAATTCAATGAAATATTTTTACGAAACTATGAAATCCCATCGAAAATATTTTAGGAAGTTAGTGAAACTTCCATTGGATTTATAAAAAAAAAATCTAAAAAAATTATATCGCTGGACTTATGCAACAAATTTTTTTGATGTGTACAAACTTTCACAAACCGATTGAGAATTACAAAAGCAGGACTAGACATTTTTAAAAATTATTTTATGAAACTTTAAAAAAATGATATATTCGTGATAATATGATCACGGTTTATTTGTTTGTTATCTGTGGCTCCAATCCCTTTCATATGCGTTCCTAAATGTGCGGTCACATTAGGGCAATATTTGGCCACGAAAGCGCAACCACTACACAGTAAAGAAATATATTTTGATTTAAGCAAAAATTTTTTTTTAAATAAAAAAGTTTCGATCATAGTATCGAGTCATATCGGAACTGTTTAGCTTTTGAATTGTAATAATTTTCATACGTATTTAATGGCTACACTTATTTAGGCAAATATTTGCCAACATGCGGCCGTACAATAAGTTGGAGTGCGTTGTTCAAAAACCGTTAACTTTTCTTAATTCTGTGTTATTCTGTGTGACTTTCTGTCCTTAAGCGCCCTTTGCCAATTAACCCATTGTGGACTAGCACCAAAACCAATTGGACTTCCATATCAGGTAAACTTATTTGCCGGAGTTTCCTTTACGTTGAGCAAATATTTTATTACTGATGTGAACCAATAAGAATTTATAAATTTTTTTTATCTCTCTAAAATTGATAAAGTTTTTAGATTTTCTTGTCATGTTTTAATGCCAAAAACAAACATGAAATAAAAAAAATAAAAATAAAAGATGAAACGATGTCACAATTGAAAGTAATTTAAAGTGCATTTTACCAAAACGAAAAAAGTCAAACGTGCGTAAAATACGTTTGTAAACGAGTTTTAAAATAATATCTTTTAATATATATATCAGGGGGTTCCCCGAACATGTGGGCGAACGGAAGTGAAATCAAAAATCGAATTGACTTAAATGCCATAAAATAATACGCAGTAAAACAGAAGCTTTAATAAAATAACAAGATATAAAAAAATTTATGAAGCCACACAATTCGACTGTGCTCTAAAATATACAACAACATGTCGGTGTTGTTGTTGTTGTTGTTGTTAGCAACAGATTAGTTGACTAACCACAGACCTTAAATCTGTTACAGCTCGTCAACGATGTGGGAAATAGAGAAACTCCCCTTTTTTGTTGAAAAGTTTTCAGATACATTTTTATAAAAATATCTGAAACATTAACTACACTTTTTTGGCCAAATATTTGAAAAGTGTGAACGTATTTGAAAACTACCTGAGTTCGGTTGTCACCACTCCCTGAAAATTAATTCGGGCAGCCACTTATCACTTAATAATAGACGGGAAAAATGTATTTATTTTTCTTGTTCTGTAGCTGCTGTTTTTATTATTATTATTTTAATTTTTTTTTTTGTTGCTGATTTTCACGATTATGGCAACACGACGTCAGTAAATCTGACAGTTTTGTCTGCTCCTCTAAACAAGTGACTGTCTGGTGTTTGTCTTCTTGTTGTAAGTTTTTAATTCAGAGTGTTTTTACCACTTTTTTTAAGCGTTAAGCCACAGCAAAATAGAGTACGTCAGACTGACAAAAAGAGCACACGCACACACACAGACTTCGACTTGTTATTCTTTATAATTTCAACTAATCAAAAGAGTTGCCATATATTTTTTATACATCTGGGAATTCATATATAATATTTTTAATAATGAGTACAGTTTTTCTTTGTTATAAAAAACATAATAATAATTTTATTGAAACATATGCATCATAGATTTTTCAAAAAAACAATTTTATTCAGCATCAGAGCAGTATATCTGTTTTGGAAGGCGGCTGCATAACTAATATTCACTTATTAGGCGACTTGTTACTTGCATGTAATCACACTTTATTTGTAAAAATTTTTGCGAGAACTTTATAAAATCGTCGGTGACACACTTTCAGTCTCCGTGTTGCCACCTGATTATATTCTTCATGTACTATTTTCTGAATTTCTATCCCATTTAAGTTTTTTAATACTGAATCTTAAGGGATACAGTTGCTAACAGTTTAACGTAAATATTTTAAAGGAGACTGTTTGAGATTTTGAATGAATCCAATATTGATTAACCTGCGCTATAATCAGAAATTCAGAGCGATTTTATGACAAATAATTTGTAAAGTCATATCAGTGATCGATTCGTAAGTGACAAATATTTTCCCAATAATGAATTCTGTAACAAAATATTTAATTATTTTCGGTAGCACATAAAAAATATTTTGTATTTTGTGTGTTGCACATTTTCGTGTGCAATTAATTTGAAAATCTCTATTAAATTAACTTACATTTTGAAACCGTTTTTATTTTTGTGCTCACATTTTAATGAGTTGTAGATAAAAACATACCTGCAAAGAAAATATAATGAAAAATATTATTATTATTATTAGTTTAATTTAATTAAATATATATTTTTGTATTCTATATATCTGCATTTGATAATTAGAGTCTCTATTATTTCTGAGTTAAGGCCTTTCTAATTGCGACCAACGATATATTTTTTCTCATATTTATTTATGCATGAATTTGTTCATTGCCTCAGCTCATATGCAACATATAAAAAATATGAAACAACAGTTTTAGTATTCTAGAAAATATCGGATTTCCAAAATCAAATTATATTTCCACCATCCCTGACTAACGCCTCCAAAATGTTTATCTCTATTGAAAATGTTTTACGATCAAGTTGACTTGCTAAGAGAAAAAATAACTGTAATATAATAATCCAAAGATTTTAGGTTTTCAACGATAGGATTAGTGTTATTTTGCCTTGGACTAACACTCAGGGAATGACCCCTACATATCCAGTGCAATATGAAAGCACTAGAAAGGAGGCTAGTCTAAGAAGACAGATCAGAAAACAGATCAGAAGAAAGAAAATTCGGTTATACCTTCCAATATAAAAAAAAAATATAAATAAATTTAATTATTCAAATATTAAAATAACCGAATAATCGTTAAAAAAAGGATCGAATAATTTTTAGAATTTAAATTGTAAAATTTTTTTAATACCAACATTAATGGAAAAAAGGGAAGAATATGGGGATTTCGGTTAGATTTTCTAGTTTAATTTAAAAAAAATTATTTTTTGAATATCAAGCTAAACGAGTAACCGTCGAAAACAATTCGAATAACTTTTAAATCTAAACTGTAAAATTTGTTGAACGCCAACATTAATGAAAAAGAAGGTAAAAGATAGGGAATTATGTTGGAGCTTCCAGTTGAATAAAAAAATCTTGATTAACGAATATTAAAACAAACGAATAATCGTCAAAAAAAAGTTCGAATAATTTTTAAATTTATATTGTAAATTTTTTTTTTTTTTTGAATTCCAAAATAATTCGAAGAGAAGGTAGAAGATAGAAGATAGGGAATTCGGTTAGACTTTCTAGTTCAAAAATAAAAAGCTTCTTTTAATTATTCGAATATTAAAATAACCGAATAATCGTGGAAAACATTTCGAATAATTTTTAAATCTAAATTGAAAAATTGTTTGACTTCCAACAGATATAAAAGAGAAGATAGAATTCGGTTGAAGCTTCCAGTTTAAAAAAAAAAAAATTTAACTATCGAATATTAAAACAAACGAATAATCGTCAAAAACAGTTCGAATAATTTTGAAATTTATATTGTAAAATTTCTTTTAAATCCAACATAATTCAAAGAGAAGATAAAAGATGGGGGATTCGCTTAGACCTTCCAATCGTAATAAAAAAAATATTAGTTAGTCGAATATTAAAATAACCGAATAATCGTCGAAAATAGTTCAAATAATTTTTAAATCTAAATTTTAAAATATTTTTAACTCCAACATAAATGAAAGAGAAAGCAAGAGATAGGGAATTCGGTAAGACCTTCTAATTCAAAAATAAAATTTTTTTTCTCAATTATTCGAATATTAAAAGAACCGAATAGTCGGACAAAACAGTTCGAATAATTTTTAAAACTAAATTGTAATTTTTTTATTCCAACATAATTCAAAGAGAATATAGAAGATAGGGGAGACCTTCCAAATAAAATTCTACTTTTAATTATTCGACTATTGAAATAACGGAATAATCGTCGAGAACAGTTCGAACAGGATATTCGTTTAGAAATTGTAATTCAAAAATTAAAATTTTTTATTACATTATTCCAATATTAATACAACCGAATAATCACTTGAAATTATTTCTTAAATGAAATTTTAAAAATTTTTCTAACTACTAATTCCAATATAACTGAAAAATGAACAAAATACTTGTTTCAGCAATCGAATAACTCTTATTCGAAGGAGAGCTCTTACAAAGCAGATTCTATGAGTAAAATCTTTAAATAATGACCCGTTTTTTCCATATTAATTTAATTATTATTATTTCATATTATTTAATATGTATTTCAAATACCTCCCAGGAGTTGTTAAAAAAAAAGTAACAAATAAGGTCTGTTTTTGAATCTTAAATTACTTTAAATTACAAATTGAATAAGTATGGCAACACTGCTAGTGTGTATTTGTTATAAACAAACATGTTGCAACAATCATGCAACATCTACATTTAAACATTCAAACACACTGTTTTACAATGTTGCTGCCAGCCCAAGTTTTTAATCAAATTATGTTGAATGTTTTCTTTTATTTTGTTTTTTTTTTTTTTTTTTTGTTTAATCTTTTTCTTTCTTGTTTTTAACTCATCATTTTTTAATATTCTTACACCATACAAACACACACACATGCATTCACACATCGCCAGGCACACAATAGCAAATGAAGAGCATTGAAGAGAAAAGAAAAGCAGCAGCAGAGAATGTTGTTGCAGTTTTGGCAACGAATTAAAATCACTGGGAAACATTTAATGAACTTTTCGCTGTCAAAAGGAGAGTAAGAAAAAAAGGAAAACAAAAATCAGCATTTATGACGATGGCAGGCAACAGCACGCATACATACAAACACACACACACACACACACAGAGAGACAGACATATTCATGATATCTTCCTCACAATAACTAATTGAAGAAGGAAAACGCAAAATTCGCTATTGCGTCGACATTTTTAATTGAATTTTTAAGTTTATCACTTTCAGCCAACAACAACAACAACAACAACAACGAAATTATATTTAGAGAGATTCATTCAGAAACAGAAGAGAGTTATAAAATTACAAAAACAGTAAAAACTTTTTAAGAAAAGATTTGTCTATGCGCGTATGTATAAATTAATGAAATTAAATTTTTCTTTTTTGAAAAACTTCACACACTGTCGTCATGTTTAAGACAACACGATTCCGGCGTTTAGAAGATTTGCAATTTAAATAATCTTTTGTTTTTGTTAAACAAAAAAGGGGATTTTGAAAATAATATCTGGAATCTTTCCACGTAAAACATGAAGGTCTTTGCAATTTATTAGATGCAAAAATTAATTTTAATATAAAGGATTTTACAAAAGCCTGCGATCAATGAGTTCTCTGCTAATCGCTTGACGCGGAAGTGGCTCAGTGGTCGGTAATGGGTTAAGCTTAAGCACATGCTTACGATTTATTAAGTGTAATTAGTTAAACTTTTTTAAAAAGTCTTCCAGTCCTCAGGGTTATTTGGGAAGTCTGAGAAAATAATATTTTAAATTTATAGAGAACAGCACACACAAAAATATTAACCCTAGATGGCTACTCTACGCCAAATCGACGAAGCTAAGTTACTCTTTATCATTAAAGTAACTCTTTTTATTTTGCTAGAATTCGTAACGAATTTTAAGAGGGAAAGAGCTTTTTAAGTTACATTTTATTTTATTTTATTTCTTAATTTTTTTTTTTATTATTTTTTTTTTTTTATATAAAAAGTCTAACTAAAAAATATTTTATTTATATTTAACTTTGAAAACTGTTCCCCGCTGGAATTATTTTTACGAATTGTTAGCCGATTTAATTCACAAACATGAAGCGTAACCATCCAGGGTTAATAATATCCCGCTCAATGTGGTATTAAGGCCACTGATTATAGTGGTGCTGTTTTGGTCACCATAAAAAATACTTTTTACATTAAAAAAAACAAAAACAACATACACATTCAAACATATTAAATGTTTTGTCAAAAGGGCTCCAGCTGAATTGCTTTACATACTCATGAACACCTCAAACATTTTAATAATGATTTTCAAAATGTCACCCCCCAAAAGCATGAAATTCATAAATTAATCCCTTTAAAAATCTTAATAATTTAATCAACAGACCCCTTGACTATGACAACGGCACATACACGCAGTCGATGGCTTCGGCAACAAAAACAACAACAACAACAATAACATCGCTTAATGAAAATGTTGATGATATAATTTCATTAAAGATCAGCACAAATGTTTTTAATGGTTTCTCATACATTAAAACGCTACATACACTGAGGCCTTGAAAGACCTTGAAATGTAAGAGAATTTGTTTTATTTGAAATTTTCATAGTCTTCACAAAAAAGTGAAGGGCTTTGCCAATCCGTGTGTAATTTCTTCTATATTAATATGGAACGCCATAAAGTATATATAATCTGGATTTTTAGGAATAGCGATGACGATTGAGCGATGTCCGTCTGTCCGTTTGCCTGTCCGTGAAATCGTATTTCCCAAGCTCCCAGATGTTCTAGAGACTTTCTCATCGTTCTTGGACTGGTCGATTGGAAATGAACTTAAATAGAATGGTATTGAAATTCAGAAAAAATCTGAAATATGATTCCAGAGCTGGGAAGCTTACACCCATTTCTCGACGCAAAATTAATTTTTTGTTTGTTTGTAAATTGAACCTCTTTCATGCTTGGAGGAGCCTCAATTGTGTAGTAAAAACTTAAAAGTATAATTTTTTTCCAGGGATGGGAAATTAAAAATTCTTTTGGCACATTCAGTATTT
Organism: Linnaemya vulpina; assembly: GCA_963675445.1. Classification (NCBI taxonomy): domain Eukaryota; kingdom Metazoa; phylum Arthropoda; class Insecta; order Diptera; family Tachinidae; genus Linnaemya; species Linnaemya vulpina. The sequence goes on from OY776279.1 coordinate 11,593,458, forward strand.
CATAAAATATTTTAATACTTTAAGTTTTTCTTAAATAAAACCGTTTTCGACATCATAAAGATTTGCACTGATCAAAAAAAAAGATGTTTTTATATTAAAATTTCATAGCCAGGGTTGGGAAATTTAGAATTTTTTATACATAAACGTAACCAAAATGGCAACTGACCTTGTTTTTTTGCTAACTTAAGCTATTTTATAATTTAGGAGAACAAATTTGGCATCAAATATTTAAAAAAAATTTTAATTTCGAATCCAGGGTTGGACAAATACAGTACTTTATATTACATGAAAATGACCAAAATCGTTACAAATCTTAAGTTTTTCTTAAATAAAACCATTTCTTGTTTTAGAAAGTCTCAATTATCTATTAAATACTAAAAAAGTTAAATTCTTTTTTCCAGGGATAGGAAATTAAGTTTTTCTTTTTGTCACATTCAGTATTTTGTGGTACAATTAATAACTAAAATGTTTATAAATGTTAAGTTTTTCTTAAATAAAACCGCTTTATACAACATCATGAAGATTTTCATTCGTAAAAAAATTAAAACTTCGTTTCCAGGGGTGGGACGATGATCTTCATTTCATTCATAAGAGTAACCAAAAAAACCAGTGGCGGTTTTTTTTTTTTTTTGCTAACTAAAACTATTTCACAACTTAGGAAGAACAAAATTGGTATCAAAAAAAATATATAAAAAAAATTTTTAATCCAGGGTTAGACAAGTGCCATATTTTATGGTACATGAAAGTGACCATAATGGCTAAAAATTTCAAGTTTTTCTTATATAAGACTATTTCATGCCTCATTGATAAAGCAAAAGCAAAAAAATAATTAAAAATTTCGTTTCCCGGCTGGGAAATTGAAATAATTTTTAAGCGTTAAAGTAACCAAAAAGGCAATTGACTTTTTTCTGCTGATGGAAACTATTTCATAGCTCGGAAAGTAAGAAAATGGTATCAAATATATGAAAAAATCAAAATATTGATTACAGACTTGGAGAACTTCAATATTTTGTAGTACATGAAAATGGTTACAAATTTTAATTGTTTCTTAAATAAAACCGCTTTATACAGCATTAATAAAAAAAAAAAACATTATAACTTCGTTTCCCGGCTGGGAAATTGTTTGTTTTTTCACTCATAAAAGTAACCAAACAGGTCAATGACGTTGTTTTTTTTTTTTAACTGAAACTATTTTACAATTTAGGAAGAACAAAATTGGTACTTAAAAATATATGTAACGCCAGACGTACGTTGGCGAAGGGTGTATCAGATTCGGCACAGCCGCATGTAGCAATTTTATTTGTTTTACATAAATCGGCAAAGATTTTCTTTACTCCCAGTACTTGAAAGTTAAGTTTGAACTCCTGTAAATGTGGGCTCAGGTGTGACGAAATATAAACGCAAGCCCTGTAAAAGAGACTTATTTGTAAGTCTTTTTTTTCATGGTCTCTATGCAAAAATAATAATAAAATAAAAATGAAACGGCATGTAGACCCTTTTGTTGTTTAATAATTTTCAATTAAACAACATGCGCGTACAGAACAAGAGATCTTAGCAACAGCATATGTGAGTGCCACACGAGCACACACAAATGAAAGATAAAAATAAAAATAATAATAATAATAATGATAATAAAAAACAAACAAACACAAACATTGAAGAGTTTTTATTCGTGTTTGTGTGTAGGCGAAGAAGTGAGTGAAGGGTACGCGTCAGCAAGTAAATCCCTTCTTCCATCGATGAACTTCTAACCCCATAAACTGGCTGATTATCGTGGTGGCATTTGCAAAAAAAAAAAAAAAAAAAAAGAGTTCATCAAAAAGATTTACATGCCAGTTAAATGTTTTTCATTTACGTATCACATCAACTTACAGTTTGAGCCCAAAATATTGTTCAACTCCACGTTGGGTTGTTGCAACAAGGACTTCTGTACGCACTCATCACACACGCCGCCACTCTTCGAAGCCAAAGTGTTCTTGTCATCCACACCCTCTGACAAATAAATTGTGACACAAACAAACTTCAGACGTGCATTGGTGTGCGTGCATGTGTTTGGGAGAAACTGAAACAAGAATTATATATCTGTAGCATGTTTTGACGCACGTGTCAAAGGATTTTTTATATTTTTTTTTTACTTTCCGTTACAACGTAAAAATCTCTTTTGCTCAACTCATGACTGGATTTCTTGCAAACATTTCAGTTGTTGCATGCACGATTGCAGCAAATATTTGATTAGTCTTTTCCTTTTATAAATTATTCGTACGAGAGATGAATATTAACGGCTTTAATTTTAAGTTTTATTTCATAAAGAAATTTTATGTTTTAGCAAAAAATTTTGTAATTTCATCTATAACTTTCACAAAAGTAATGAACGACTCCATGAAGTATTTATATACCAAGTGATTATGAATAGGCAAGTCGAAAAAGCCAGGTTCTTCTGTCTGCCTGTGTGTCTTTATTTCCCGTTGGTTTTTCGAAGCCTTCAATAAATCCATAAAATGGTCTTAAAACTTTTATGTATTTCATGATAAATTATATTGCCTTTAAGAATCAAAAAAAGAATCTAAAAACCATTTCAGGGTTGGGAAATTGTATAACTCTTTTTATTATCTAAACAAAATCTTTTTCTTTCCAAACTAAAACATATTATTGAACAACAATAAGTAAATTTTATCGGAGAAATAATATTTTAATTATCTTTAATTAACAAACAAAAAAAAAAACAAATAAATCCCTTATAACGGGTGTTTTTTTTAAGAGTGGCACAAGTTGAAATCATTATAAAACAAGGAGATCAATTTTTAAAATCGATGCAACGAGCCTCATTTGAAAGAAAATTTTATGAAATTAATATTTTTAATAAGATTTCTGTCATGTGGTCGCCTCAGCTGATAAGTAGAAAGCGCCATCTAGAGCACCCATTTTCAACAACAGCATTTGCACGATAACACTTCGAATTTTGATATCCAGGAAATCAATTGTTTGTAGCTTATCGACGTAGAAAAGTGACTCAACATAACCTCAAAGAAAATAATCGGATAGGGTTCAATCACACGAGCTTGGCGGCCAATTAATTGGACCATTGCGTGATATAACTTTTTTATCGGAAGTTTATTTGAGTAAATCAATTGTAGCGCCCGTCCCGTCCTGTTGGAGCTACTCATCAGCCAGATTAATGCCACGGAATTGAGTCAGGAAAATATGTCGAATTACGTTCCCATTCCCTTCGTAATTGACAGTAACATTCTGACCAGCATCTTTTTTGAGGACACATGGGCCAACGACTCCGCCAGTCCATAAAGCGCATCAGACAGTAATTTTCTCTGAATGTGATGGTGTTTCGACAAAAACTTGTGGCTTCTTCTCACTTCAAATGCGAAAATTCTGCTAATTTGCACACTCATGCAACCAGAGATGGGCCTCATCGGAAAATATAGTTTTTAATGGATGAATTGGACGAATAGAATAATTATTTTGATTGGAAAATTTCGACAATTCGCCCCTGTTGCTCTGATGTAAATCGATTCATAACGAAATTTCAAAGCGAACTAAACAAAATGCATTTATCAGCTGTTAAATGGGTGCTCCGAAAAAGCAGTGATGCCAACTAAAAGTTGTGACACGCAGTATTTGCTGCATGGGGTTGCAGTAAAATGTAATAAGTAACGTTAAATTTTTTATAAATTTCTAAGGTGTTTTTCCACATTCTTGAGATCATTATAAGTCAGTCACTTAAGTCAAATTTATTTCAATTTAAGAGTTATTGTCCTTAACAGTTTCACTGATATCCTCAGGGGTTATACCCTTCACAAAAAAGTGAAATATTTGTCATTCCGTGTGTAATTTCTTCGATATTATTATGAAACCCCCATGAAGTATATATATTCTGGATTCTTATGAATAGCAATGAAGATTGAGCGGTGTCCGTCTGTCTGTACGTGAAATCGCTTTTCCCAAGCCCCCAGAAGAGCTACAGACTTCGGTCTTAGACAGATGCATTGGAAATGAACATAAATAGAGTGATATTGAAAAATCTCGACGCAATTTTTATGTAAATAAAACCTATTTCATGATTTGGGAACCCACAACTGTCTATTAAAAACAAAAACGAATTTCCAGGGATGAGAAATTAAGTTTCCTTTTTGCACATTTAGCATTTTGTTGTACCTGTAATAACGAAAACGTTTAAAAGTTTTAATTTTTTCTTAAATAAAACCGAAAAAATTGTTTTAAAATATATTATTAAGATATATTTGTTTCCACGGGTGGGAAATAGATTTATTTTTTCAATCATAATCATAAACACAAAGGCAACTGACGTTGTTATATTATTTAATTTAATTTTTTTTTTTTTTTTGTAAATAAAATTATTTTATAATTTATGAAGAACAAAATTGTTACTTCTCAATAAATATAACGCCAGACGTACGTTGGTGAAGGGTATATAAGATTTGACGGCTGCCATTTTGTTGAAGGCAAAATTGTCGAGCCGTTAGCAAAACTAATTCGGCAAATAATTTTTTTCCGCGCTCAAAATCAACAATTATTTGTATGATTCGATTAAGTCTTATATTTGCCCAAGGCTGGGTTTTTGAGGCCTCAGCTAAACTGGGTTTAGTTAATCTTAAAACGGATGTCAGCCGCCGCTAAATTTTTACAGAACAGCTTGAATTTTCTTAAAATGTTGGTCTTTAATGAAACAATAAAATGAAAATCTCATTTCGCTTGACCTGTACAATTTTTTTTTTTTTTATTTTTTTGGAAACTGATGCCCAAATTCATCGAATTTTCCACGTTTTATCTGGCGATAAGTGGTCGCCTTCCTGCGATTGTGAATGGATTGTGTGTTTGAAAACAAATTCGCGTGTAATAAATATAGATTAAATCGTTTTAATGAGTCAGTTACTTGATGAAAACAATTGCTTTTTATTAAATAGGAGAAGATCACTTTAAAAAGTCGGGACAAACATGAAATAAAAATTGCATTTTGTTTACATAAAAGACGGTAGGCCAGTGGCTAATTAATTACTCCCAAGATCAGTAGAAACGGAAATTCGGCCGATTATAATTTATAACAACGAAAATGTGATATTTATGTATTCATTATCTGCCTGCTTTGCACGACGTTGCAAAATGAACTTCAAAAAAATAATTTAACAAATAAAAAAACTACCCGTTTTTGGTTTACTGAATATAAACATATTATTTTAATACTAAATTCAACTATTTATTCTGTTGGTGTTTTTAGTTCCAAAGCAAAAGGGCAAGTCAATATCAGTTTAAACTATAAAAGAGAGCAACTGTTTCCACAAGCCGCTACACTTTCATTATCTGCACTCACATGAATTTTTATTTTATTGGCTTAAAATATATTTATTTACAGTTCCCATTTATTTATGAAAAACCAAATTATTTAGTTCACAAGTGTTTGTTTTGCTCACAGGTTATGTTCCCTTCTTTATCTTGTTTCAAAATATTATGATGCCATTCATTGAATACGGAAATTGCATGACAAACAGGGGAGGCCGCTTGGCAGGACAACTATAAAATAAAACATCATCGATGGGAAAACTCAACAGTTTTGAGTCTAACTTTGGAAACTGGTTAGACAAAACAAAAAATTTTTTTTTCGGTGTATTGGTTATATCTGCTGTTCCAAACTTTAGTAAACAACCAAGTAGACAAATAAAAAACATTTCATAAGCTTTTCATATAATAAAAGTATTCATAGAATTCCATAGAGTTTCATATAATTTTTATAATTTAATTTGAGGCTAAAAACTAAAATGTATCACGCATTGACGTCAATAGAATTATCTAAATTAGAAAAACGCGCTATTAGAATTTTGATTGTTATATGAAATTTACACTGTGCAACATTCACAACTATAAAACATTTTTTCAGTAAATATAAATAAAGAAGTCAAGTAACGTTCGCAATTGTTAAATATTTACGCAAAAAAGCGTAACCACTCGGTACTAATCAAAATCCCTTTAATTTAGAAAAATTTCAGCATTTTGAGTTAAGCAGTACACGAATAATGTTGGACTGTTTTACTTTATAAACACGTATATGAAACAAAATATTTTCGATTAAATACTATTAAATTAAATATTTAACAAGTGCGAACGCACCTACAACATAAAATTTGGGTTGCCCACAAGGTTGTGTTTGGATTGAGGGTTTTCAAATTTCTAACAGAGTTGGAGCTTTTCAGCATGTCCAGTTTGTTTGGGAGAGTGTAAGATTTGATTGAGAATTTGCAGTAAAATTCTGTGTAAAAATGGAATGAAGTGCTGGAAGGCATATGAAATGTGGGGGTGGTATTCTCAGTTTTAAAAATTTTTACACACAGTGAAAGCTGAAAAAAAGTCGAATAGATCTGAATAATGAAAAAAAAGTAGGGCGTTTCTCAAGTACCGATTTATGAAGTACCCTACACTTTCTCCACAATGATAATACTCGTATATTTCAAGATATTATTTAGATTTTATTGGCTGATTGTTCAAGAGGTAATTTTAATTCAGAACTACATCAACTTATACAGCAGAGCAGAACAGCCGTTTTCAAAAGCCGCTACACTTTCATTAGGTCTTTTTAAGTGAGTATTTCTTGTTTATAAATTTATCTCCATGGTTCGAATTATTTTGAGATTGTTCTTATTAAAGCGTCCTTTCATCCCTGCCACTGTTTTTCTTATCAAATTATTTCATTGTCACCGGCTCTAGATAAGTACACAAAGTGAGTCCTGATTATAAACAAAAGATTTGAAGTAAGAAACCCAGGCGGAATGCCAAGACTAGAGAAATTTGGCTCGAGAAAGGATTGTTAAAAAACCAGGACGATTTAGAAATAAAGGCATTCTTTACAAGAAATAACTTTAACTGTGGGAGTCATTGAAAAAAAAATAGAAAACAAAACGTAATAAAAATTTCCTACAGACAAGGAAAAAACAGGCCACATAAAATCCTTTAAATAACTGGAAGTATATAAAATATTGTAAAGCCAAGAACTAAAACCCTGGGGCCATTTCACAGCATTCGATATGAATCAAAATTCCAACAATAATTTCAATACTGGTTTTGATCGATATCGAATCCCGTAATTGAACTCCTGAATTCACTTGATCTCAATGAAGCAGTCGGAAGATTTAAAGTGTTTAACAATTTACCAACAATTAAATTCCAATACAAAAAGACGATCTTTACTTCCGCGCCTGCTAAAGGCACATTCGGCTGCGCTCTTTTAGAAATAGTTTTTTTTTCTTTTCGGCCTGTAGATAACTTAAACGGGTTTTATGTTGCACAGTGTTGGTTAAATTTCAAGATTATGATCCCAATAAAGCAGTCGACAGATAAGAGGTTGTTTGTGATTTTAACTTTTAATTAAATTATATTTTTTAATATTTTAATTATTTTATTCCACTTGTTTGTTCTAATTAAAAATTTTTAGTCTAACTAAGCTCACAATTGACGTCAATGCTTTTTATGACTACCAAATATAATTGAGTCTGAAACTGTCTACGTACATAGAATTTCGTATAAATACACGTTAATTAACACAAGAATCGCATAAAGTTTTTAATTTTCAAAATGAAGATATTCAATATACTTTTGCTCTTTGCTCTGAGTTGTGTCCTACAATTTGGAGCCGCTGACGATATTTCGGGGGATAACAGTCGGGAGCCTTGCGAAGATAACAGTCGGGAGGCTGACGAAGATAACAGTCGGGAGACTTACGAAGATTACAGTCTGGACGATGACGTTATACACGACATGTATGTAGCAAATATGAATCCAATTTCGAAGGCTGTAATGGAGCACCAAAATATTACTCTGGCGAGGAATTTGATGCAAGATGATATCGAAAGCTATAACGATTTAGTTTCCAATTTCCAAGAATTGCTCGACTATCTCAAATATTTCAACAAAACACAAGCATTTGAAGTTTTGACGCAAATCCATCTGGATATTTGCTTCAAAGAAGAAGAGCTAAGATCTCCTCTTACATACGCCTTGAATTTGCTTAAAATAAAATCAGATAGTTTGTATATGGAAATGAACGAAGACATTCGAAAAGATTTTGAGACTTGCGCGACGTCTGTAGGAAAGAGACCACTTCTAAGAGCGATACTTACCGGCGGCTGTATAAAACTCCTCCCAAACGAGACATATGCCTTAAGTGAATATCAAAAAGTTGATTCTGATAATGGAATATTTTTGGACGTCAAAGTTACCCCTCAGAACTCTACGACCTGCTTGCAGAATCTTGATGATTGCAGTACGTATTGGCTTATTAAATTATTGAACATTGACGAGACTTTTGTTAAAATTTGTCATTATGATTGGATGTGTCGCAAGTCTGATTATGAATTGGTGGAAGTGGGATATGATTCTCTAAAAGACAAGAATGGAACTGATAAGAAGAGTTGTCTTTGGGAAATATTCCCTTGCTGATGTTAATTTTAAAATTTTCAAAAATCATTTTCAAGTTTTAATAGAAACCTTTTGATGAACTCTCTTCGGATTGATCTGGTAGCAAAAATGTGTTCTTTGTGTCTTGCTCAGTTATTTACTAAAATAATTTTTTTTTAATATTTGTGAAATGCCGTGTGTGTGTATACACAAATTAATTTGATAATAAGTTCTATTAAAAGCAAAGAAACTTTATTTAATGATTCCACTTATTTTCTCCATAGAGAGTTAAGGTCCGAAATGAAAAATATTTTTGGACATGTCTTGTTTGACGTCAAGATTGGATCGCTAAAGCCGTTCCAAGGTCATTCCAAATGAACCATTTCAAAATATATTTTGTTTTAATCGTTTCACAGGATATATTCTGATGTATATCGTTAAATGAATTGAAAGAATAATCTACAATCGTCTTTGATTGTGAGTTTTCAACTGAAATTTTTTTTTTGATTTGATATTTCTTAAGCTGACTTAAACTAAATTTTACATAAAAGTTATATTTTTATTTTGTCCACATGGAATTAAATATAAGTAACAACTATCTCCCAATTCATTTTAAACAGGCTGTTACTAAACTAAATAAGCCTAGGCAAAGCTATAGGCCAAGGCTATAAGCCTTGGCAAACTATTCGAGAAACTTATTCAAAACCGAATTTACAAACGATGTGAAATCTGTAAGCAGTCCACGAAAACACTCAGAGCGTTGTGGCCACTTCTAAATGAACGGTCAACCCTTAACCTTGAGAACGAAAACTTACTGTTCAAAAGTGGGATTAGACCAACCTTGACTCATGCAAGCCCTGTTTGGTACAATGCGGCAAAAGCACATTAAGATCGTAAATAGTAAAAGCTGGCGATAGTCAGCTTCATTCTTCACAATGAAACTGGATACGAGCCAGTTGTTGACTTCATAAGAAAACTCATCGAGGGAAGGGACATTAAAAGTTTTTTTTTTTTGCCACATTCAGTATTTCGTAGTACAATTAATAACTCAAATGTTAAAAAATTTTAAAGTTTTCTTAAATAAAGCCACTTTATACATCTTGAAGACTGGCATTGGTAAAAAAAAAAAATTTTTTAATTAAAATTTCTTTTCCAGGGGTGGAAACTTGTAACCAAAAAGGCAACTGTTATTTTGTTATTTTATTTTTATTTTTTTTTTTTTTGTTAATTAAAATTATTTTAAAATTTAGGAAGAACAAAATTTATACTTAAACATATATAAAACGACAGACGTACGTTGGTGAAGGGTATATAAGATTCGGCACAACCGACTATAGTAATTTTACTTGTTCTCAATAGTTTTGCTCCATTTGAAACAGAGCATTTAGCTTAACTGACACTTTTTGAGGTTGAGACAGAAATTTAAAAAATTTTTTTAGTAAAAATGCACTTAAACTAAAATTTCCTTTACTGTATCTCCCTAACAACACTTGACACGACCTTGATTTTTTTGCTGCCATGGCCCAAGATTATGTATATAAATAAACGAGTTTCGTAAAGAAAAGGTTTTGGAGACTTAATATTTGAAAAAAAAAATCGTTGGTTTTCGAAATTCGAAAAGTTAAAAAAAGACAGCTCCAGAGCAGGTTAAAGATTAAGGTAAGTGGCAATACTGGCAGTGGAAAATTGTAAGCCAAAAGAAAATTAATGCCCAGTGACTTAACAACAACATAAACTCCTCAGGAATTGGAAATCCTTTTTCATCGTTTTTAAGAATCCCAGTCAAAACATTCCCTTTCCCACACATCCACAATATTAACTCAACATCAATACTGAATTGAATGAAGTACACACACACACACACACACACACACACACACACACACACACACACACACACTTCTATACACACATTATTTGCAAATTTCATTACGTCTATATATATTATTTGCAAAATATAAATAATATTTTTATTTATCTTCAATAGCCGTGCAATTAATATTTCAATAGTTGAATTATAATTCAGCAAACCGCACATTATAATTATTTATAAATAAATGATTTTACATAAATTAAATTGTTTTTGACAAAAATGCAAACGCACTTGTTGTTATTAGTATTATTACTATTATTATTATTATTATTGTTGTTGTTGTTATTATTTTGTTACAAAATAAAATCTGTTCTTTCCATATCATTCACGGATAAAATTTCATGAATTAAATATTAAAACCGTATTAATTTGAAGTGCTTACGAATTTGTATGAATTAAAAATTAAATAAAATAAAATGAAAATAAATAAATGCTGTACGAAATATTTCGCAATTCAGTTATCTGATATTTATGGAAGATTATTTATACGAAAATTATATATGAATTAAAAATTAACATCATTTATTAGGCTGCAGTGAGTTGAAAAGGTTTCAAGGGTTAGATGAGCATGAACTGTTAAAGTGTTTTCACACTGCCATGGTTTTAACGGATGCTGGTTTTAACGTTAAATGCAACTGCCAATACCTGGTTTTACCAAACAAAATGATTTTGTTGAAACAAACTTAAAATAATTTTTGTATTCATTTTATGAAGCCTCTATGAACTGCAATTCACTTTGCCTGTTTTTGCCTGCGCTAAGTTGAGTGCTGCCAAGTTATGTGCGAAAAATATGTGGATGTCAGGTTATGGCATTCGAAATCTCTCTTCAGATTTCCATTGAAATCGTATTAAAGTACCGCTCGATATCGAATGCGGTAGTTTGGCCCCTGACAATGAGTGAAGAATGCACAGAGAAATCCGCTAAATCTGCCATTTTCTTTCATACAGTTAAGTGCAAAATTAATCCACCCATCGTTATATATAATGGCTTTAACAAACGGTGTTTTAAGTCTGTCACATTTAACAGTTGCTATTATTGGAAACTGTTTCATACAAAAAGTTTTAGTGGTTACGCTTCTTTGGGCGAATATTTGCCGAGTGTGAACGTACTTTAACAGTGTTTAGCCGATTGTAACTTCAGTTTAATCACTATCAAACGTGCGTTAATATTTAAAAAAAAAACCTTTTCAAATAAGTTACAATTAAAGGGGGCCAGAGTTGGAAAATTACAACAAAAATATATTATATTTGACAGATCATAATTAGCTTATCTTGACATTTATTTTAAATAATTTATATATTATTTTTAAGTCTTTTTTTTTTTGCTTCGACGTGAAGTACTTAAAAGTTTTGTTATCAAAGAAAACGACAAAAATTTTAAAATCATTTCGTGAAAATAGGCAGAGAAAATCGTAATTTATCGATAACTTTGAGATAGAGAATGTAATCAAACCTCTAAAAATTGCAAAATGATCGACACAAACCGTTTTACGACTTAATGGAGGTCTTTTTTAGGGCCTTATAGAACTGCCACACAGTGAGTCTCTATCAAAACTAAGCGCGATAGGACAAGCTGTTTGACAGCGGACCCTTTCTTGGGTGCAGTCGTACTTTCAATAAATCGTCGCGCAAACTGATCGACACAAGTCGTTTTATGACTTAATTGAGGTTTTTTCTTAAGGCCTTATAGAACTGCCACACAGTGGGTCTTTATCAAAAACTAAGCGGTTTTTTTGCAAATATTTTATATATTACAGCCATAATTAACAAAGCTTTTTTCTGATTTATAACAGGTTAATACATTGAATTTAAAAACAATATACATCTTATAATATATATCTTATATATAACAGATTTATAGAACGAAATTTGCAATAAAAATTTTGTTTTATAACACTCCCATAAAACCAATTTTCTTATTTATAAATTAAGCATTAAACACAATACCGGCGACAGGTTACAGACTGCAATTTGTCAAAAATGGAATACATGTGCGTATATGAGAATGATTATTTTTAGTACTCCAGGCAACACGGCTACTGGTTGTTGTCCATGCTGTTTTTATGGTTGTAGTCAAATTGATCGAATTTATATTTTGGTGAGCGACAATAAGTAGATGCAGTGTTGCCAGCATAACATAAATAAATTCAATTATTGTCAACTTGAAAATATATTGTTTTATTATACAAAAACAAAAAAGAAACTGTATATCCCAGTTAATGAAATGATTTCTTGTCATATATTGTGGACTTTAAATCTATTTTATTGGAGCAAAACTATTTAAGAGTGTTAAATATATGAAAGCGGCTACACTGGCGTATGAAGAGAATTGTATTACAAACAACATTTCATGGTTATTGATTTGGTGGTGTCATTTTAAAAATAATTAAGTAGCTGACCACGAGCCGACGATTGTAGCCAACGTCTTTTGTAGTCGCTGTTTGTGTAGCCTGCTGTCTTTATTGTGTTTAAAGCTTTAGGTCATAAAATATATGCTGCATTTATTTAAATTTTGTTTCTTTTTTTTTGTAAAACTTAATTATTTATAAAACTTTTTATTTTAGTTGTTTTTTTGTTACCAAAATTTTTAATTACAAATTCATGAATTAAATTCATGTTTAAATTTGTCTCTTGTTTTGTTTGGTTTTAAGCACTCCACAAAGACTAAACATATAATTCTTTATTTAAACAAAACTTCACATTGAAAATTCATAGTTTCTTCTTCATTAAAACTAATGAAATTCCAAAACAAAACTCACGACAATTTGCATTTATAAATAACCCACAAAAAGTTTTATATGTCATCCAGCTCTAAACTTATTTAGATGATTTCGAATAAAAAAAATATATATATGGAAATTAATTTAGTGTTGGTTGTTCACTTACTCAATTTATAGACATACAACGAAATTTCGTTTCGCTTATAACCTTTAAAGCCATAAAATAAAAATCAGTTAATAAAATTGCAAAAAAATATATTAAAACTTTCTCGTTATTATGAACTTAAATTTGGTAAAATGTTTCAACCATAAAAACATGTTACTGTCATTATGCAAATAAAGTCCCTCCCTACTCCAGCAAACAGTTATATGAACACAAACACACAAACACACATATACACAGATGCTTATGCATGCGAATACACTTGTAAGCATGTGTTTTTATCATAAATACAAAGTTTCTTGCAAAATTATTACGGTTTAACATCTTTTATGTGACTGTTCAAAGAACGATCTGATGTAGCAGCATCCCATGTTTACCAAAAAGTAACACCCCCCACCCCCACTCCCTCCCTACCACCACTCTTCATTCATTTATGTCGTTTGTAATACATTCAAAAGTACATTAACATCCAGTCAAAATGAGAATGAGTACGAACACATCAATTTTTTTTAACACAAACATAACAGTTGTATGTTGGAACAACAGTTATATGATCGTAAACACACACACACACTCACACGGAGATAATACAATATGTGTGTGATTAGCATAAACGCATTAAAAAATATTGTATATGGAAAATTCCATTAAATAATTTTGTTTTGTTTTGACAACGTTGATGACATTTTCAACGCAACCGCCAAACCAAAATTTGATGGAGAGAAAATATACTGAAATGCCAACAACAACAATAACAATAGCGGCAGCAGAAAAAAATATATTATTTCACCACAACCACACCATCACCCTGTTGATTTTTGGTTTCGCTGATGTCAGATCCAAGCCCATTATTTTGTCATAAAGGCAAATTCATTATGGCCAAGTTGTTGCCGCGAACACAATTGCATTATAATTTTTAATTTTATTTAAACTTCTTATTCATTGAGTGGAACTTTGCAAGAATTTCCTTTAATTGTTTTCCGACATTTTGGTTCCCTAAAGATCTACTTTAAGAACGGTGAAATGCGCAAAGAAACTTTTTGAGTTCTTTCAAAAATGTTAATGACCTTCAAGCAACTTTTCCAACGTGGTCTAATTCAAAAGTCCACTAAGTTTTCATTACCCTGATCGCACGGTAGTCAAAGTTCTACAACTTGACTGTAACAGTCAAAGCAAATACTTGTCGCGTGTTTGTTTTTAGTGTAACAACTTTAATTTGGCATCACTGCTTTATTTGAGTATCCATTTAACAGCTGATAAATGCTTTTTGTTAAGTTCACTTTAAAATACAATTATGAATCGACTTACACCAGAGCCACGGGGGCAAAGGGCTGAACTTTTTAATCAAAATAATAGTTCTATTCGTCCAACTCATCCATTCAAAATTTTTTATTCCGATAAAAGCCCATTTCTGGTTGAATGAGTACGTAAATAATTAGAATTTTCGCATTTGGAATGAGGAGAATTCACAAGCTTCTGTCCACTCGAATCCATAGAAAATTTCTGTCCGATGCGCTTTACGGACTGGCGGAGTCGTTGGCCCATGAAAAGAAAAATAAATAAGAAAAATAGTAGAATATAAATAAAAATTATTATTAATTCTCCAACATAAATTCCCCCAAAGATATGCAAACGTTTGCGTAGACAATTACCTTCAGGCACTTGCAGAATAAGACTACACACGACTGAAATGACACTTTCTTTAATTAACACGAAAATAATTGAATAAAAAAAAATATGTGAAAAATGTATGATGAAACAAACCTCGTATATCGCATCCGGCCACTTGCATGCTGGTGCTCTTTAAATACGCGTAAAACTATTTACTCACACTTTTTTCACAAACTAAATATAATTTTTTCTATCCGATAAAAAGTGCTGAGCATTTGTTACACGGCGTGTGAGACGTCAGGAAAGAAAAAATAGCAGTCAACACACAAGAGCATAAACACACGTAATTCATGGCAAATTAAAGTGACCAGTGGTGGGCTCTCAGACTTGAAGATAACACTTTTTACAGCATAACAGCATGCTTTTAGGCGATTTTCGCTATGCAAATGAAAAGCACAGACTCGCACATGATGCATGAATGGATATACACACACACAGAAATAGTACGATGTACCAGGTGACCAAACCTTGGAAAAATTATATTTTTTTTTAATTATAAAGAGAATTTAGGTATTTTCCTAGCGAATGGTAGACTTTATTCGTATTTAGATATTTAAAATATTATCCTCAATATAATTTTTAGAGGTATAAACTCCGATCAGGAGACGTCATTTAGATACAAGTCGTCTGATTCGACAATTTGAGTTGAACAATTATTTTCCATTGACACAAAACTCATGCGCCACTTACGAGAAACTGATTTGTTTGAATACACTTTTTCGATCTTTATAAATTATTTGAAATTACAAAATATTTTGTCTAGAACATGAATTCGATTATTTATTAAAATATTTCTCGATGCTATTAAAAAAAAACTTATTAAAATAATTTCACATGACTCATGTTGTTTAATAAAATATTTGGCTTCTTTGCTGTCTTTCAAAGATTTCCTTTTTTACTAAAAGTAAACACACGCATGTGAGTATGTATGTGTGTGTGTAATAATTTTTAAATAATGCATTGAACACATAAACAAATGCACTTAAATTAATATTAAGTTTGTAAAAGTCAGTACCAATTTTGCTTACTTTTCCATCATTTTTCATAAAACACACAATTTAAATAATTATAATCATATGCATGTGTGTTTGTGTAAGTGTATGTGTGCATGTTATCATTATAATAATTTCCATTTAAGATGACATCACATTTTACATTATTTTACATGTCATACGACTGACTTTAATGTCACTGATGAAGTCGGTAATAATATTTTTCCCCGCCTCTGGCACGAGTCTTTGTGAATGTCGTAGTCAAAATCGCAGTTTGAAAATCAATACCCACGAGCATTTAAAGCTGATTCCAAATAGTGACTTCGATATTTCTCAACCAAGAAAAACCTTGTTTTTGTTTAAGAAAAAAACTAATAGAGTTAAAAGATAATTATAAAATAATTACATCAAATATATTGATGAAAAAAATTACTAAAAACTATTTCTATAAAAGGTCGCTGTTTGGCCCAAGTCTGCAGTTGAATGCCGTGAAATGTCCCCAGGGTTTTAGTTTTTGGCTTTACGATATTTTATATACTGCCAGTTATTTAAAGGCTTTTATGTGGCCTGTTTTCCCACTCGCAGTAGTAATTTTGCATTATTTATTAATAAATATTTCTCAAGACAGAAAAAAATTTATAAATAAAAAATGCTCACTTAAAAAGAGCAAATGAAATTGTACAGCGCCCTGGAATCCAACATTATTGTGAACTGCTTCCCTCAATCAAAACTTTTCTGAAATAAAGGGATTTTCTTAGTACCGAGTGGTTACGCTTTTCTGCGTGAATATTTAACAATTGCAGTTGATGTCAAATAAAAACTTACGTCGGCAAATGACTCGGAAATGTCTGTTGCGTCCCCGAGTCTTCAGAGAACACGCAGTAGGCGTGCTTTCCTAATTCATATCAAAAATTATTACAGACGCCGTATAAAACCCAGATTTAATTAACACCAGAAACACGACTTCGGTTTCATTAAAAAGGTGACATAAAAGAGATTTTCGTGAAATGACAACCCGTTGTAGAAGGCATTATAAAAGATCCAGATTTGCGCTACTTTCAGGTCATGAGTTTAGGAACTTACAATACTTCTGTGAAATGTTTTTTTACTGGGGTGTAACTAAATTTATATGAAAAGAGTTTAACACAAATTGTGCAAATCTTTTAAAAGTTATAAGAATGGCGTATGACTAACAATTTATTATTATTATTATTGTTGTTGTTGTTATTATTATCATTGTTATTATTTATTGTTGTGTTATAATTATTAAGTCTACCGTCGTATTACAGTTACGAAAGTTTGTCTTTCTAAGGTCTTATTCATAAAAAATTGTTTACGCTTATAAGCCGTTTATAACATAAAAATTTGGTATAAAAATATGTGTCTTATAAGCCGCTTATAAGCATAAAATATTTTTAGTGAATAAAACCTTTTGATAGACAATAAAATGTATTGCGCCAATTGAAGATGACTCGACATGAATATCAAAAATCGAGGGACCAACCAAATTTCTTTTATATAATAAAATTTAAAATACTTGACGACATGTCCTTAATCTTAAACAAACAAAAGCTAAAAAAAAAGCTCGGCACAAAAATAAACATTTGAAAATTTTGAAATTAGAATGTGAAAAAAATAATCGAACGACAACAGAGGGATTTACACTATGTTGCCATCCGTTCGATATAATTCTCGTATGGTTTTTTATAATCAGATTGTTGCAAACAGAAACTGTTGAAACATTTAATCCAGTCACTTAACAAGTAGCAAATAATAAAAGTATAGGGGAGTAATGTTTATGAAGGTGCAGCGGCTTGCGAAAACAACAGCTTCGCTAGGCCTTGTAAGTTGGAGATATAAAACTGATTTATATCGGCTTTCACTAGTGTTTTACTATATTTATCAAGCCTTTTTGAATTGAAAACACAATTAAGAAAAATTTATTATCGGGAAGCAAATTACGGCATTCAGATCAAAATTGTGCCCAGTAATAGGGTTGAACTTGTCGCAATTTCATGCGGCTCCGATTTGCGTATTCGTGGATCCACTTTATTTGACAAAAAAGAACTTAAGCGGTTCAGCTGAATTCAGCAAAAAAATTTCGGTTCAGGCATGAAATTTTTATTATAGTCGAAAGGGAATCGTTTGACTCGGCCATTTTTTAATAATAGTAATCAATATTTTTTAAGCTTAACGACAAATTATGTTATAAATAACACATTAAATATTTGTCAACACGTCGCCACTCGGGACAAAATTTTTCTGAAGAAGATGCATAAAGAGGTGGCGGAATATTGAAAATAAATATCATTTTTATATATATTTTTTTTGTTTTTAATTTTTCGAGCTCTTTTTTTTTGTATATAAACCACTTTTATTATTTAATTTTAATGCAAAAGGAAAAGTAATCAGTGAGTTCCTGTTATGACTTTGATTTTTGTTTTAGACTTCTCAGTTATTAAAGTGGAAGTTTGAAATAAAAATCTTGAGTTGTTCTAAGAAATGTTGGGCAAAGGTTCCCTGATGATCTGCATTAGCACCGGTGAAGTGCTAAAACCCCTCCAATTGATCACTTTGAATTTTTTAGTAAGATTTTGGCAAAAAAAATCAGCCTATAATTAAAATTAAAGAGTTTATTAAAAGAAAGCTCCCCAAAATATGTACTAAATCTATTATTATTTTGGTATAAAATAGAAAATAAAGAGGGTACTTAAATAACCATTTCGTTTAGATTTTTTGTTCCTTAACCACCCACTGTGCGAAGCAGGGAAATGAATAGGATTACAATTTTACAATTCAGGGGTAAAAATATAGAGATTCAAAACTATAAAAAATTTTTTTTAAACTTCTAAGAGCTGAAGTGCCATGGAATATTTTTTAATTATTTGTTTATTTTCGAAAAAAATTACAATCATGTTTTCATTATAAAATAAGTTCACGTCATTATTTCAGTTGTAGTGAAAGTGCCTCTTGATGCACTTAAAATTTTATCTAAAATATGAAATATGTATATAAACTTGTCCGTTCTATCGCATATAATTTAAAATTTAAATGCTTTTTTATGCTGAAATGATATACATCAAACGGTCACCTATTTAACATCAAACCAAAATGTTCACTGGGTTTCTAATTTCATAATCAAATGCATGAGTGTGAAATGTTTGCATGTGTAACAGGGTGTATAAGCTTCGAGGTCCTTATCTACACATTTATTGTTTTCGTAGGTAATAAAAATATCAATTTAAAATTTTACAGCTTCTTAATATTATTCATACATATTGACATGCATGAGCATGCCCGTAAATATGCTATTAAATATGAAATTATTTTTAAGCAGAAAGAAAAGTTACCACATGAAGTGAATTCAGAAAGTAACAACGCCAATTAATTGGCAAAAATATGCCAAGTTAGGGCCGTCAAATTTATATAGTCGAAATTATATGATTTAATCGAATTATAGGAAAAAATTTAATGGTTAATTTTTTGTTAATTTGTAGGAGAGTTCTGTTGTTAAAACAAATTTTAATTGTGGTTTGTCAAAAGTATATTTAACATGAATTTGCATGTGACATATTAAACTAACAAATTTACCGAGAAAACCATTAAAATGGGGGGCACTTGATATACATCTGAATTTGCTGACAAAAGACATATGGGTAATTCCATATAAAATCGAGGAAAAGTTTGAATCGTACCTTTTTCGATTTCGCTAAAGTGCAATGAGAGTCATTCCTTCATTCTATTTAGTACCGCAAAAAAAAAAAAATTTTTTTCTATGTGTTCAAAATTTTATAGTTCTCCCAATTTTCCGAAACTGTTCGTATTATTTTTTCAATATCTTAAAAACTATCTGGTGCGCAACAAAAATTCTCATGACATTTTAAAGGGAACACTTTGATCTATCAAATAAAAGCAAAACTTTTTTGTTTTTGGGTAAAATGTAACAACTGCAAAATTTTTAAATTCTAAACAGGGTTTTAATAAGGAAAAAATGATTTTTTGCAGATTTTTTTTTTTAAATAAAAGCTTTAATTATTATAACGTTTTTTCCTTTACGCCAATGAAATAATTTATTTATTTAATAAAAATACAAAAAAAAAAATTAAGGGAAAAACACATCCTAAAAAGTTTTGTTTTTAAAGAATTCGGATTCACTGAAACGTGGATTTAAATGAAAAAAAAACAAAAGTTGAAAATGCTTCCAAAATAAAATGCGAATGTCTTAACTTTATATGATATTTATTTCAAATAAAATTGCAAAAATTTTCACTTTTGAGGTTGAAAAACGTCATTAATTCTTTTAGTTTTTTTGTGAGATATTTTCCAAAATTTCCTACGTTTTTGGAAAAGATTTGTCATATTAACAAGTTTCTAATATTTTGCTACTCGTTTTTTGGGTCGTTATTGTTTTGCAAAAATACACACTAGAAACGTGTCTTAATGAACTGCCGGTTGTTGTGAATTAAATAAAAATTTTTGTTTCGGAATTTATATTGAAATAATAAAAATATAAATACCAAAATGTGTTTTTGCTTTCAATATAAAAATACAAACGAAAATTTTTATTTTATTTACAATCTTTGAATAATTCATTTTTCGAAACTTTGCAGATATTACATTTTCACAAAAAATACAAATTTTTTTTTTACTATTTTGTAGCCCCAATTGTTGCCTTTCAAATGACGTAACAATAATTATGAAATATGAGAGGGTTCTTAAGATATTGAAAAATAAATTGAACGGCGAAATTATGATATTTAAAATATGACAAAATTTTGGCAAAAGAAAAAAAGAAAATTTATTATTTTCCTTTTGGCAAAATAACTAAATAGAACAAAAGAGAGCCTGGTCTAACTCTTGGTCAATTTGACATGGAATCACCCATATATTTTAAGCCAATAATTCACTAGTTGTCTTGGTACAAACAAAGTTTTCGTTACCACAGAAATCCACGTTACCTTAACTACGTATCACTAACGAGTTGTTTATTATTATGATTTAAATAAACAATTTTTTGTCCCACAACTTGGAGTTAAACTCCCAAATTTACCAGCAAAATGACTGATATCGCGGATAATGATAAACTTCAAATTAAAGCAGAAGATTTAAAATATCTAAAGAGGGATCTTTTGGCTGCAGTATTCAATGAGACCCACGCAGAGCTTTTGCTTTATCAAAAGGGAAGATGCTTTCAAATCGCTAGAAACAATAAAACCAAAACCAGGTTACAAAAATCGGTCATAAAAGCCAACCATGAGCCCATGCCGGATGCGGAAATATTAGAAGACATAAAGTTCGACAAAGAGTTGGATGGCTTAAGACACATTTTCAAGGTGGCCTATGACACACTAACAACTGAAGCTAAAGATCAGGACAACCCCTATAAAGAACTACTAGAAGTGGTAGAAGCGCAAAATCAAAGCAGCAATGAAATTGAGAAATTAACTCACGAGTTATCGGAGAACACAGCAGCTCTCAACAACTTCAAAGATGAGCAAATCAAGCTGGAAAACGAAATCAGTGAAAAACTCGCTCGCAAAACACAATGTGTTCGGGAGTTACGTGAACAGCTGACAAATGTCAAACGCATAAATCGTTTGGAACAAAGACTCGTCAAAAAATGGGAAGATAATCGTTTAAATCAAGCCATGATAGTGGGCGAGAAAAGAGAACGCATACTAATGCAAGAAATAGTAGACCTGCAACGTCTCATCGGGGGAGAAAAACGTTTGATTTGCGAAGTTACCGCTTTTCGTAACGATGAAATTTCGGAATTGAAAACACGAATTGAAGAACAGCATGAGAACTTTAGACGGGAAACAACTAAAATCGATGAGGAAAATGCAAAATTGACACAAAAAATAGCCGACATTGAGAAAAACCATGAAAAACTTCGTGAAATTACGCAGCAGCGCAAAACGTTTGTGGCCGAATATTTGCAGCAGAAGGCAGAGGAGCAACGTTTGTATGAGGAACAACGTTATCGCGTGGAATGTGCCATACGTTTGCAGGCATGGTGGCGTGGGGTGATGGTACGCAATGGCCTGGGTCCATATCGCAAAAAGTCCAAGAAGGGCAAGAAATCAAAGGACAAAAACAAACTGAAACAAAACAATTAAATTTTTATGAAAAATTAAATTAGAAAAAATAAATTCGCTATTTTTATGTTCTTCAATAAAATTTTTTTTAAAAGTGAAGAAAATAAATTTTGGTTATAAAAAAGAGCAGCAAGAAAAGTAGTTGGCGTTCTATAAATAAAAAAAAATCGGCCTTTAGACCGCTTTGGCTGTCAGGTAGACGGCAGATGCCGATCGCAGAATATAAAGGGTGCTTTTTTAGGCAGGTATAGACTTTTGAATTGAGAGGAGTTTTCTAAATTCAGAGAAACTTATGAAAAATAAACTTCTGACTTTATAATTTGAATTAGACTTCTGACACATGAACGCCACTGCTGTCTCCGATGTAGGCTAATCGAGAGGTGCGATTTTCATTGATCTTTTGCAAAATATGTGGCCGTATATCGAAAACAAAACGGCGAATGTGGTCCTGCAACTGGTCCATCGCTGTGGGCGCAGACTAGCGATTTCACACACCCCCACAAGAAATAGTCTAGCAGAATTAAATCGCATGATCGTGGAGGCCAACTCACGGGTCCGAAACCTGGAGCTATGCGGTTACAAACAGTTTCCTTTCATTTTGGCTCGAACTAATGACGTTTTCTTTTTTAGAAAACATGCAACATTTTTTCACTTATTTACTAAAAAGTGGCAGTTCGGAAGAGTTTTAATATAGAAACTCTTTTCCGTGAGGGATATTGGATTAGTTTCCATTAAACTTCTCATTTTCAAATGAAAGAATTCGGCCATTTTCTGTGAAAAAGTGTAAAAAATTTTGCATTCTTTTGCAGAAACGAAATCAGTTGAAAAGATGAGTGCCACAGCTTTGAGTTGGCATCACTGCTTTATTTGAGAGCCCATTTAACAGCTGATAGTTGCGTTTTCTTTAGTTTGCTTTGAAATTTCATTATGAATCGACTTACACCAGAGCAACAGGGGCAAATTGTCGAAATTTTCCAATCAAAATAATAGTTCTATTCGTCCAGCTCATCCATTCAAAATTTTTTATTTCGATAAAAGCCCATTTCTGGTTGAATGAGTATATAAATAATTAGAACGTTTGCATTTGAAATAAGGAGAATCCACAAGCTTCTGTCCAATCGAATTCATAGAAAATTTCTGTCTGAGGCGCTTTATGGACTGGCGGAGTCGTTGGCCCATGTGTCCTCAAAAAAGATGCTGGTCGGAATGTTACTGTCAATTACGAAGGGAATAGGAATGTAATTCGACATATTTTCCTGCCTCAATTATGTGGCACTAATCTGGCTGATGAGTGGCTCCAACAGGACGGAGCCGGCGCTACAATTGGCTTACCCAAAGAAACTTTTGATGAAAAAATTATATCACGTAATGGTCCAATTAATTGGCCACCAAGATCGTGTGATTTAATCCCATTTTGGATTATTTTCTTTGAGGTTATGTTGAGTCACTTGTCTATGTCGATAAACCACAAACAATTCGAATAGTTATAGTACGAAATACGGACTCAAATGCTGTGAAAAGTTGTTGATAACGGGTGTTCCAGATGGCGCCTTCTACGCACCACCTAAGGCGGCCACATGGCAGAAATCATATTTAAACATTAATTTCATAAAATTTTCTTTCAAATTAAGCCCGTTTTATTAATATTTAATATATATTTTTTCTGGTTTTATTATGATTTAAGCTGGTGCCACTCTACAAAAAAGCACCCTCTACAATTTAACAGAATATTAATATAGTAAAACTATTTTTAATTTTTTTTTCTTTAAATGAATACATGAAGTTTTAAAAAATATAACAAAAAAAAACATTATCTAATTTTGTGTTAAATTTGCAAATGAAGTGGGAGGTTGAATTTTTTCATATTCGAATTTTTTGTTGAAAGTAAGAATTTACTGGTGCTGTCGGAATTTCAGGACCAGGTAGTTTCCTTCTTAAATTTATTTGCGGCGCAGAAATAGTCGGTCTTTTCGTTTCCAAGTGAGTCCAAGGAATTTACGGAAAACAAGTTACTTTTATGTAACTTGTTTTCCTAATTTTTCATAAAAACTTGAGCAATTTTTAGTCGCTATTCATATATGAAAGTGGGATTCAAAATTAACACCACATCACTCAATCTCGTCATATACTTGAGTCATACAACTGTTCAACTTAAATTCTTTTTGGAGGCATAATTAAAGGCCATAGTAAAGTAGCGCCTTAGAGGGTAAAAGTGTTATACATTGATGTTGATTTCTTTTCTAGAAAAGAATGCAACATTTGTTACACTTTTCTATACAAAACGGCAACATTCTGTCATTTAAAAATTGAGAATTTACTACAAATTAATTTAATATCCCTTAAAAATAATTTCTATTCTAAAACTCCTTCAAACTGTCACTTTTTTGGAAAAAAAAAGTGGAAAAAATGTTACATGTTTTCTAGAAAAGAACACGCCATGAACTTCACTCTATTGCATTTCCTATAATCAAATGTATAATATATTCGAATGGATATTATAAAAATATTCACACACACACACACACATACTTATAATTTTACTTGCCCTCTCGTATAATTTTGTATTCCAAAATATTTCTGTAAATTGAATTGCGTCAGCAAAACCAACTACACTCTAGTGAAATGCCACATATCACACGTTGAGCTCAACTTCAAGTGCTTTAAACCGCTTAAATAACTGATTTTTTTCCTTCTTTTTTTTTCGTTTCATAATATTTTCTCATCAAACGTCAAGCCAACTAAAACGTCATTCCCAACTGACATTTGCCCAAGTTAAGTAACTTAAATCTAAAGTCACAAAGCACATCATTCATTCGCCACTCACTACTGACAAAGTCAGCAAAATACAGTCAGTCAGTTTGCCAGACATTCAAATGCGAGTTTGTGCCGTGGTATATTCTATGCAGGCGCAGTTAATGTATGGCTTTGGCAGGAAGGGGATTTGCTTAAATTAAATTCTTAACTGTGCACTTTGGCATCAATTCATCTCGGGTACACTTTAACTAGAAATTTTGTTATTCGTAATGGGAAGAGATGTGTGTGTGTGTGTATGTGTGTGTGTGTATGTGTGTGTGTGTGTGTGTGTGTGTGTGTGTGTGGGTTTGTGAGTGAGTTATTATTATTTTGTGATACTGTAAATTAATTTGAATAAAAATCTTCTTTAAATTTAGCAAACAAATCTCAGGGTCATAAAAATTTTAACAAATAAATTATAAAATTAAATTATAATTCTTTATAAACTGATCTTATTTAACCCTAAAAACACTTATAATTAATACAGTCACCGTCCTAAATATGCTTATTTAGCTGCTTAACTGGAAGCAAGAATAAGCAAGTAAAAGTGCTGTATTCTGCTGTGCCGAATCTTATGTACCCTTCACCTTCATATGTAACGTCTGGCGTTACATATATATTTTTTAGTTAGCAAGAAAAAATCATTAGTTGTATTTTTGGTTATTTTTATAAACAGAAAGACATTAATTTCCCACCCCTGGAAACGAAATTTAAATTTTTTCTGTTTTTATTTAAGAAAAACTCAAAATGTTTAAACATTTTAGTTATTAATTGCACCACAAAATACTGAACGTGCCAAAAAGAAAAACTTAATCTCCCATCCCTGGGGAAAAGAATTTTATTGTTTTTAGTTTTTAATAGATAATTGAGGCTTAAAAAAAATGAAATAGTTTTATTTAAGAAAAACTTCAAATTTGTAACCATTTTGGTCACTTTATTGTACTATAAAATATTGTCTTTCTCCAACCCTGGATTCGAAATTTTGATTTTTTTTCAATTTGTGGTACCAATCTGTTCTGCCTAAATTATAAAAGAGTTTAAATTAGAAAAAAAAAACCTCAGTTGCCATTTTGGTTACGTTTAGGTATAACAAAAATTTTCAATTCCCAACCCTGGAAGAGACATGTTAATCTTTAAAACTTTTTTTTTATTCGCGCAAATCTTCGTGATGTATAAAGTTGTTTCAATTGAGAAAAACTTAAAATCTTTAAACATTTTAGTTATTACATATGCTACAAAATACTGAAAACCTTTAATGTTCCATCCCTGCAAAATAAATGTTTTCTTTTCTTAGTTCTTAATAGACAATTGAGGCTTCCCGAGATATGAAAGAGGTGGAATTTGCAAACAAAGAAATAAATAATTGGTTTTTGGTATTAATTTTGCGTCGGGAAATAGATGTCAGCCTCCCAGGTCTGGTACCGTACTTCGGATTTTCGGAATTCCAATCCATCAGTGCAAAAACGAAGCCTCTAACTTTTCTGGGGGTTGGGAAACCCGATATTACGTACAGACAGGCGGACATCGCTCAATCGTCATCGCACGCGATCCCTTCAGATTTGGATGAAGTTTGCTCAAAGGCCTTGTCCTCATCTATTCAAGACTTATGCCGACGTAAAAGTATTAAAGAATTTTTTTGCCAAATTTATCAATATCTTATTAAAAATTTACTTATTTTTTCGCCGTATTCGCCGAATTAGTGAAGTATATCATATCAATATCTCGCAAAATTTCTCCATAACAAAAATTATTCTTTAATTTAAAACAGAATATTTCAAGCTACATTATAAATGAAAAAAAATTTTCATTTTTTGCAAAAATGTAATATGTAAAAAACTTTGAGATGTAAAGAATTAAAATTTAACCAAAAAACGCGACGTTTTTTTAACACAATTTTACTTAGTAACAGCGCAAATAACTGTTTCAAAATTCTCTTACTTTAAAGGATGTTTTTTTTTTTCTTAATTTGATATAATTTTTTTTTCTTGCAAACGATTTGATGAAACAATTAGAAGCCCCATGAAATGAAAAATCGTTTCAAATACAAACAAGATTCCTGAGTCGTTTTAAACGAACTATTTATTTCGATTTAAAATAAAAAGCAACAATTTTTATTTTAAGCAAAAATGTAATATCTGCACAATTTCGAATATTAAAATATTTAATTACGCATAGATTGACTAATTTTTTTTTTTTTACTGACTTCTTTAAGCCATTTGTTGTTTTAGGCTGCTGAAATATTGAAAGATGTGGAAAAAAAATTGTATCCTAAAAAGGAAAAATAGCATATCCTTCGATTTCTCGAGATATTAAAACAACACTTAACGCTGTTACTAAAAAACTCAGTTAAAATATATATTCATTCTGTGATTAGTTAAATTTTTTTATTTTCAAAACTTTTGAAATTTCAAAATTTTGCAGATGTTACATTTTTCGCAAAAGTAAAAATTGTTTTGTTTTTATTTTTTACCTCAGGATGTTTTCTTTCAAATGTTATACAAATATTATTTTTAAATGAGATGGGTTTTGAGATATTGAGAAA
Source organism: Linnaemya vulpina (assembly GCA_963675445.1). Classification (NCBI taxonomy): domain Eukaryota; kingdom Metazoa; phylum Arthropoda; class Insecta; order Diptera; family Tachinidae; genus Linnaemya; species Linnaemya vulpina. Next base: position 11,620,725 of record OY776279.1, read on the forward strand.
ATGATATATTCATACCTGAGTTATAGAAAACAAACCGTTTGTTTTAAAAATATATATTCTAGAAGCATTGATGTTTTATCTGGTGTACCACAGGGAAGTCACCTTGGACCACTTCTATTTACATTGTTTATTAATGACTTACCTGATGTAATTCGTTCATCCAATATTTTGATGTATGCTGACGACGTGAAAATTTTTCTGAGTTGTAGTCAAATATCTGAACAGAAACATCTCCAAGAAGATTTAAATTCATTTTACTCTTGGTGCAAAACAAATCGTATGGAACTTAATTTGAAAAAATGTAAATACATGCGTTTTGTTAGAAGACGTCCGATTCCTGCAAGCTATGTTTTTGAAAATTATCAATTGGACTTGGTCGATAATATCTTGGATCTCGGAATCCTGCTTGATTCTGAACTTAATTTCATTGCTCATATAACAATGGCAATAAATAAAGCTAGAGGTGTACTTGGTTTTGTAAAACGCTGGGCTAAAGAGTTTAATGATCCGTATGTTACAAAAAGCCTATATACATCACTTGTAAGGCCTGTGTTGGAGTACGGATCGGTAATATGGGACCCTATATATAAAACACATTCTGACGCTATCGAATCTGTACAAAAACAGTTTCTTATTTTTTGTCTTCGTGGGTTAAACTTTAACCCAATGAATTTACCATCATATTCCGCTAGACTTTCCCTTATCAAGCTGCCAACTCTAAAAAGTCGTAGAACTGTGCTGAACATATCGTTTATTTTCAACATAATTATTGGCGATGTAAGCTCTGGTTTTTTAATCAACGATATAACTTTTAATGTCCCACAACGTCCTTCACGTTATTTTTGTCCACTATCAGTTAAATTTTACAGAGCAAATTATGCCAATGGTGATCCTTTGAGAAGGATGTGCCACGAGTTCAACAAATTTTGTAATTTTATTGATTTTTCTTCAAGCCACAGTACAATAAAAAATAAAATATTAATTTATCTAAACTCATAATTTTGTACTAAACTTTTGTAGATATTATTATTATTTTATGTTTTATACTAATGTTTAAAAAATTTATGTATACAATTTAACTGTCTGTAAGGATCATTATCCATAGACAAATAAATAAATAAATAAATAAAAAATAAATAAAAAATGAGTGGACAAATTCGGCGCATTCGTCGATATTCTGCCGTATTACGAATGACGCCATCGATGTCACACATCAACAAGATGGCAAAAAATAGTCACTTGTCTAGTCTTTGGCGACAAAAATTAACTCTATTGAAATCATACGTCATAGAGAATACCAAATGATTGTGCTTAATAATTGCAGTCGACAATTAGATGATACGTTGCATTGACGTCGATGTCGTCATTCATAATACGGGCGTTTATAAAATTTTTAAGATAAGTAAAAATTTTTTTCCTTTGGCAAATATAATAAAAAAGCAAAAGAGGACCGTTGGTCGAATTCCTTCCTAATTGAAGTAGTCGTGCTTAACTCGCTAATGATTTGGCATGGAAAGACCCATATAACTATAGTCGGTTGTAAATGAAATCATACAAACTGTGTTTTATACCAAATTTTCTATCCCTTATTTGGCAATAATATTAAAAAGACAATCCAAAAAAAATTAATTCCTTCTGTTAATATAAAAAAAAACGTCTCTAGGATTTAAAATCGAGCAAAAATCACTAAATAACTACTATGAGAAGAGGTACCACTACAAGAATTCATATGAAACTCATGCACTTGAAGAAAACAAAACGCAGAATTTCATTTGTTATCCATGCATTTTACTCCTGCGCCTCTGTGAAAGAGGGAAAGTTGGCAAACGTTGAGATACACAAACAGTCATTTGATTACCATCCATTCAAATGCGTTTTAGCGGTTTGTTATTCTTCAGCATTTATTTTGCACAAAAGGAATAACCGCATCTTGTGCGAATGTCTCTCTCAAAACGCAGACGATTAATATTCGTCTTCCGCAATAAAATTGTGTCACTGGCATTGGATGTAGCAGTCGGCTATGGTGCGTATTATATACACACTATATAAACAAAAAAATGCCAGCGGTATTTTATGATCGAGATAAGAAACTTGTTCGATCCTGTTCCATTATCAATGAAATTTCAAATAGATCAAAAGCAGCATTACAGGGCTCTCTTTTGTCGGGAGAGTAGTAAGAAAATTCTTTGGCAAAGTAATTGAAAAAGCGCTACAAATTCTTTCTATTTATTATTACCAATCTTCTATAAAAAATGTCTTTAAAAAATAAACAAAAAGGCACGCCTTTTAACCCTGGATGCCTACTATTCCCATTGGTACATTTAGCCAGAGTAAATAAAAAGGCTACTAAAAGTTCCTCCTTTTCATTATTCCCAATTTTATATAAAAATCATCTTAAAAAAAATAAACAAAGAGGCGCGCTTGTTAACCCTAGATGATTACCCTTCTCTTTGTATATTTAGGTTGCTATTCGCTAGACCCACGAACAATTTTTAACAATAATTCTATTGGAATAATTTTAAATATATATAAAAAACAAAAAATTTTAAAAACAATAAATTTAATTTAAAAATTGAAATTCGTTACGAATTCGAGCAAAATAAAAAGAGTTAAGCCTTAAACACAATAACGACAGCAGGCTACATGAACACCGACTACAAAAGCCGTTGGCTACAATCGTCGCCTTGAAGTCAGCTACTTAATTATTTTGAAAACGACACCACCGAATCAATAGCCATGAAATGTTGTTTGTAGTAGAATTCTCTGCATGCGCCAGTGTAGCCACTTTCATATATTTAATACTCTTAAATAGTGTTATTCCAATAAAATATATTCAAAGTCCACAATATATGAAAAGAAATCGGTTTCTTGTTTCTTTTTGTATATTAAAACAACACATTTTCAAGTATACAATAATTGAATTTATATATATTATACAGGCAACACTGCATCTACTCTTTATCGCTCACCAAAATAGAAATCAGTTTAATTTGACTACAACCACAAAAACAGCTGGGACAACAACCAGAAGCCGTGTTGCCTGCTGTAGTAAAAATAATCATTCTCATATACGCACAAGGATTCCATATTTGAAAAGTTGTAGTCTGTATTCTGCTGGCGTTATTGTGTTTAATGCTTCACTTACATGATAAAGAGTCATCCAGGGTTAATATTATTTTATGTGCTAAGACCCACAACAACAAGTTGTTTGCTGCGTTGTTTTCTATAAATTTTAAATGTTATTTTCTCAGACTTCTTGAATAATCCTGGGAGTTGGAAGACTTTTATAGTTAATTAAACTCGATAAAGTGTAAAAGTATGGTCAAGCTTAATCCTTTACCGACCACTGACCTCATGTCAACTCCGAGTAGAACTATTTAACAATTAAACTAAAAATTTCCTTTTAAGTTTTAAAAAATGTAGCCGTAGAAAATATCAGGGTATTTTTAGTTAATTTAATAACGCATTAAAATTTATATTTATTTATTTCGAGTTTCTTTAAAAGTGTGTTGTTTTAGTTTTTATTTATTTATTTCGTATTTTTTAGTTTAAAGTGCTTCGAAAGCGTGCAAAAATAATTACACTTTATCAGAAGATAAGAACATGACCCGCACCAAAAACTTTGTACGAATAATATTGAGTAACCGCTTAGAAGTCCCAATACAAAAAGAGAATTGAATGCATTCAGACAAACAAACATTGAAGTGAATCTCATAACCAGCATATAAAAATCAGTCCACTGTTAGTCCTTCCACCTAATACTTTCTGCACCCTTCTATTCATATGACTTCGCCGTTATTGCCACATCATGCAGAGACGCTTAAAAGCGATTGATTTGATATCAATAAAAGAAAATTTACATTCTTTTGTAATTGCTCTAGACAAAAAGAAATATTTAAAAAAATAAGAAAAAGAGAAACATTTCAAAATACATGTAAATTAAACTTTTTTTTAAGTCCCTGACAGAATTAAGGCAGCAGTAAAAAATGCATTCCAAAAAGTCAGTAAGACTTTAAACTCATGACCCAGAGGTAATGCAAAGCTGAAACTTTTCTAATACTTTTTTCAAATGGGTTGTCATTGCGAGAAGTTCTCTTTTTTTTTTTTTGTCGCCTTTTCAGTGTAACCGAAGTCGTGGTTCTGATGTTAATTGTATCTGATTTTTTTATGTAATTTTCAATCACTTTTTTTTTTAAATTGAATCGAATTTATTTTTATTAATTTATTTTCTATAAATTTTTCACAAAAGATTTTTAATTCAATTAAATTTTTATAAATACAAACATATTTCTAATAGATGAGACAACTATAGTCTCTTCCAAATTTGTGTAAATAAAATATCCTCCTGATCAATTATCTGGTTGTTGTTAATACTCACTTCGTTATAAGTCAAAAAAGCGCACGTAACGCTACGTTGGAAGTAACGGATGGTAGTTCCACCGGGTTGTTTAAATATCCTCACATAACCGCCGAAATAACTTAAGAGACAAAAAGTCATTTTACTCGAATACTAATTTTTTCTATTATTTTAAGTTTCAAATCGCTTGAAACTGAAAATAATTACACTGCTCAGCAGCCAAATCCTTCTTTGAATAAAACTATGAGGACTATATGGATTCTGATGGGCCAAGCTCGAATCCGTTTTCGGTGTTTTTCCATCAGTTCCAGACTTTTTTTATGGGCGTGGCAATTTTTTACCCCTAAATTAGCTAGGTACGTAGGCATATTTCACCCTCACTCGGGAACGAGTCATCCGATTTGAAAAAGGCAAACACCAGAAGATGTGTAACAAAACTGTTTTTATTTTAGTACCTGGCTAATTTAGGGGCAAAAAATTGCCACGACCATAAAAAAATCTGGACCTGATGAAAAAAAACCGAAAACGGATTCGAGTTTAGCGCATCAAAATCCATGTAGTCCACGTAGTTTTATTTAAAGCAGCGACAAAAAGTTATTTTTTGCAGAGCAGTGTTATTATTGTGGCCTTAAGACTTTTATAAATGTCTTCATTTGCGTAGACGAAATTTATTTGCACACAAAAACAATATTTGAAACAATTTTACTGCATTTGCTCTCTTTTACTCTATTTTTAATAACAGAGAGCAAAACAACGCATGAAGCCTTAAACACAATAACGACAACAGCCTACGCGAATAACGATTACAAAGCCGTTGGCTACAATCGCCGCCTCGTAGTTAGCTACTTAATTATTTTTACAACGACACCACCAAATCAACAACCACGAGTTGTTGTTTGTAGTAGAATTCTCTTCATACGCCAGTGTAGCCGCTTTCATATATTTAATACTCTTAAATACTGTTACTCCAATAAAATATATTGAAAGTCCACAATATATGACAAGAAATCAGTTCATTAGCTTGGAAATATAGTTTCTTGTTTCTTTTTCTATAATAAAACAATATATTTTCAAGTTTACAACTATTGAATCTATTTATATTATACTGGCAACACTGCTCACCAAAATAGACTTGATTGACTGTAAGCACAAAAACAGCATGGACAACAACCAGTAGCCGTGTTGCCTGCAGCAGTAAAAATTATCATTTTTATATACGCTCATGGATTCTATTATTGACAAGTTGTAGCCTGTAGCCTGCTGTCGTTATTGTGCTTAATGCCTTATTTGACTACAACCACAAAAGCATAATGGACAACAACCAGTAGCCGTGTTGCCTGTAGTAGTAAAAATAATCACTCTCATATACGCACATGGATTCCATTTTTGACAAGTTGTAGTCTGCAGCCTGCAGTCGTTATTGTGTTTAAAGCCTCAATTTTCGTACGTCTGCTCGGCGAAAAAAGTTTTTAAACACAAAATTAAAATTTTTTTCAAAACTTTTTCAAATATCCTAAGAATTTTTAGAAACTTGTTTTTGTTTTCCTATGAGGGACATACCACGGCCCGTAATGCTGCCTATCCTTTGCCGTCATGAAAGTATTTTTTAACATAAGATATAAATTTTTTTTCTCAACTATTTGAGAATCTTGCTTAGTTTTCTTTGCCTGGAAAAACATTTCCATTTGTTTTTCCTTTCAAAGTATTTATTATTAATTTCAAGTATTTTGTGGCTGCTGGGTATGAATGATGTTGACCCTGAAAGTATTTGTTTTCTTTGAATTCTAATTTGCTATTTTATTTATTTTTCCACTCTCACGCTTTCTTTGTCTGCACAAATAAATTGTGCTTAAACGGATTCTGTCATATTCGAGAACAAAACACACACTTGAAATATATCAACCCTCAATTTTTAAGTTTAAACATTTTAGTTTCTGCTGCAAGTGATTGTGTGCAAAAATTTCATTACAGTCGGCAAAATAGACAAAGTGAAAAGATGGCTTATTATTGTTACCCTGCAGATCGTTGACTCATTTTTGTGTTGCGAATGTTGGCGAATATTTCTTTTATTTTGTCATTTATTTATTTATTTATAATTACTTTTTTATTTAAAAAAATTGTATATCCGAACTACCGGGTTGCGCCCTGTTACTGCGGGATGCAAAAACTATATATGTACGTGTATGCATCATATGCTTATAATCGCAAAGTGGATGTTTTGTTTGTACTTACAAACACATTTACATCACGGCATTTATTGTCAATTGTTTGTTTATTTGTTTTGATTTATTTCATGTGGAAATCCATTTCTTTGTTTTTCTTTCAGAAATGTTCAGTCTTATAAAGCAGACTCTGTTGCTATTGTATGTGTTTGTAGAGGAGGGTTGAGCTGAAATTGGTTTTCTTTGTTACCCATGAAGTTTAATAAACACACCCACACACACGCAACACACACATTTATAATTATTAAAGAAATTTAGTTTGCAAATCTATTGTGTTTTAAATTTACATTAAACTGAAGTTAAAGTTGTAAAAAGTCCAACCGATTTCTAGGAAAATGTAGATTTCCAACGATGTAAATTTATGATCACAAGATATGACGAACGAATAATTTCGAATAAAGTGATTTTGGTTTTTTTTTAATTCCGAAGTTATATAGCCGATCAGTTATTGTTCTCGTTTGTTTTAAAGTCATCGAAAACTGATTTGAAAATTAATACAATTAGCGAGCGGTTATAGGGAAAGCCTATAGCGTCACCCGCGTTCCATATATTTTTTTTAATTTAATTTAACATAATGTAATAAAACTAGTAATTAAGGTTATTAGAAACTGTTTGACTGATATCCTCGATGTCAAATAAAAGAATGAAATATATAGACCTTTTAAGAAATTTCTTAGCAACGGTTAAATTTTTAATAGCACCCTCCTTTTTGCCATAAGGTTTCTAAATAAATCATTTTTAAAAGTAGTAAAGCTTATTTTTAAATATGTAAAAGAAAAACAAATAAAAGTTCTATATTCGGCTGTGCCGAATCTTATACACCCTTCACCAACGTACGTCCGGCGTTACATATATTTGTAAGTACCAATTTTGTTCTTCTTAAGTTGTAAAATAGTTTTAGTTAGCAGACAAAAAACAATGTCAGTTGCTTTTATGAATGAAAAATAAATCAATTCTCCACCCCTGGAAACAAAATTAAAATTTTTCTTACGAATGCAAATCTTCATGATGTATAAAGATATTTTATTCAAGAAAAACTTGAAATTTTTAAACGTTTTTATTAATTGTACTACTGAATGCACAATTGTAAATACTGAATGCACCAAAAAAAAATTATTTTCCCCATCCTGGAAAGAAATTTTGAATTTTTGACTTTTTCATAGACAATTGAGGCTTCCCAATTCAATTTAAAAACAAACAAAAATATAAATAGTTTTTGGTATTACTTTTACGTCGGGAAATAGGTTTAAGCTTCCCAGGTCTGGAACCGTATTTCGGATTTTTCTGAATTTCAATCCAAGAACAAAGTCTCTAGCTCTTCTGGGGGCTTAAGAAACCCGATGTCGAAATTACACACGGCATGACAAACTTATATGAACTCTTTCACTTTTTTGTGAAGGGTATGAAAATCTACTTTTTAAATATATTCTTAGAAACGGCAGCACTTAAAATCATAACAGTACTTGAAACGACTTTGATTTGTTTGACAGATGGCCCAAGAGACCATATACATATATATATATATATATATATATATATATATATATATATATACATATATTATATATGTATATATATATATATATATATACATATATTATATATGTATATATATATATATATATATATATATATATATGCGAGATTTTTGATGAGCTGGTTCCTTGAGCTTCTATGGAGGTGTTGGCTCGATATATTGTCATTTCAAAATGTTACTTCGTAGAATTGAAAAATGTAAATGAATTTTTGAAATTAA